>SJYQ01001156.1:1217396-1231746 GCA_006410935.1 Redunca redunca | reverse complement strand
TTTTTTAACTTTTTATTTTATATTGGCGTATGAGCAGTTAACAGGCTTCCCAGGTGGTGCTAGTGGTCAAGAACCTGCCTGCCAGTGCAGGAGCTGTGAAGATGTGGTTCGATCCCTGGGTCAGGAAGATCCCCTGGAGGAGGGCATAGCAACCCACTCCAGGATTCTTGCCTAGAGAATCTCATGGATAGAGGAGCATGGAAGACTATGGCCCATAGGGTTTTATAGAGTCAGACAGAACTGAAGCAACTTAATACACACACACACAGCCAATTAACAACAATGTGACAGTTTCAGATAGACAGCAAAAGGACTCAGACATACATATGCATGTAGCCACTCTCCCCTAAACTCTCTTCCCATCCAGGCTGCCGCAGAACGTTGAGCAGAGTTCCCTGTGTGGTACAGTAGGTCCTTGCTGGTTATCCATTTTGAATATAGAACCGTGTACATGCTGACTCAAATTCCCTAACTACATTTTTACCCCATTCTTCTTCTCCAGGAACCAGAAGTTCATTCTCTAAGTCTGCGAGTCTGTTTCTGCTTTGTAAATAAGTTCATTTGCATCATTTATTTTTAGATTCTGCATATAAAAGACATCATACAGTCTTTCTCTTTCTCTGACTTCACTATGTATGACAATCTTTGGTACATCGATGTTGCTGCAAATGGCATTATTTCATTCTTTTTAACATCTGAGTAATATTCCACTGTATATATGTACCGCATCTTCTTTACCCATTCTTCTCTCAATGGGCATTTAGCTTGTATCCACGTCTTGGCTCTTCTGAATAAGGCTGCTATGAACACTGAGGCACAGACATCTTTTTGCAATACACACAAAAATTCAGTTGTCACCCATAAATAGGGCTTTCCAGTTTTTTAGCCAAAAGCCAAGTAAGAGAGTTACAAAGGATTTTCAGCAAACTTTTAGGATATGTTGGGGTCACATCCTATGCTGGCAATTTAGTTCTGAAGTCGCCAGGCAAGGAGGAAATCACATTTGTTTTCAACTATCTTTGAAAATCTCTAACACACATAAAATGCAGTCAACAATATGGTGGACATAAGTAAGGCTCTATAGTTTTGGCTGGTACAGAGGAAAAGATGACTGACTTGGGGTTGGAAATAAAGACATTTTCATTTTATGAGAACCATGCTGATGAGCTAGAAGAGGAGATGCTTGTCAGCCAGAAGCTGGTGCCCCCTCCCCTGAGTTCCTAAAAAAGCCTAATTTCAGGCTGTTTTATTACTTGAGGACACACAAGTCCCCCTCAAGAACTGCTTTGATTGCAGAGAGAGGAAAGACCTCTTCACACTTGGAAAGAGAAGATTACAAAAGATGTGTCTTGGGAAGGGCTCCTCTGGAAGCTAACCTAAGATGACCATTAGAAAGGGATGTTGCCCACATGTATCTGAATGAAGGCCCAGTACTCATCTAGGAAGAGTTGGGGGATCAATATTAGAGGATGTAAAGAAATCATACAGCTGGGGACTTCCTGGTGGTCCAATGGCTAAGACTCCACATTCCCAATGCAGGGGGTGTGGGTTTGATTCCTGGTCAGGGAACTAGATCTCATATGTTGCAATTAAAGAACCCAAGTGCCACAGCTAAGACTACATGCAGTCAAATAATTTTGTTTTAAAGAAAGAGAATAATTCCCACAGTCATCCATGGATGCAAACCACTAAGGATACAAATCGGGAAGATCCCCTGGAGTAGGAAATGGCAACCTGCTCCAGTATTCTTCCCCAGAAAATTCCATGGACAGAGAAGCCTGGCAGACTACAGCCACGAAGTTGCAAAGAGTCAGCATGACTGGGCCACTGAGCAGGCAAACACATAGGTGAGTTAGGATACACAGGGTGGAATTCTGCTGATGATGGATGGGCTGATTTCCTTATTTCAGTCACATCCTTGTACCATGTTGGAGACAGAAATTCTCTCAGTGACATTATATATGACATGAAAACATACCACTGGGAACCAGCTGCAGTAGGTGTCTTATGTTTAATTAAATAATTACATCTCACTGAGATCTGAGAGATACACAGCACCAAAGGCCTCTGAGAACACAGCTCATTCTTCCCTCCCAGCTCAACCTCCTTCCAGGCTCCATGTGCAGAAAGAAAGAAGGGTGACTCTCTTCCAAAGGTATACATCACTAACTTTATCCAAGGTAAGCATCCTACAGTAGGACCCCTCTTCTGGGCATTCCAGGTCCCAAGGCAGGTGACAGTACCACTTGATTTTGCATAGATCCGCACCTGAGAGGCAGGGCTTCCCTGGTGGCTCAGCTGGTAAAGAATCCACCTACAATGCAGGAGACCTGGGTTCAATCCCTGGGTTGGGAAGATTCCCCTGGAGGAGCTAATGGCAACACACTCCAGTATTCTTGCCTGGAGAATCCCATGGACAGAGAAGCCTGGTGGGCTACAGTCCATGGGGTCACAAGAGTCAGACATGACTGAGCGACTAAGCTCACCTGAGAGGCAGCATAGGCTAGAATTTCAAACCCCAGCCCTAACACTTCTCAGCTGTGTGATTCTGAATAGGGTTAAACCCTCTGTGCTTCAGTTTCCCCATCTGTAAAATAAAATGTAATATGAGGCACCTGCCTCACTGGGTTTCTGTAATGATAAAGGGAAGTAAAATAGACGGTGTTTAGTAATTGTCATATCAGTGTTTGCTATGGCTATCAACATGGTGAATCATAGCAGCATGTCTTAGTAACTACTGGAACCAATGCAACTACTCATCTCACCTCAGTTGGGCAAACATGTGTGTATTAGTTGCTCAGTCATGTCCAGCTCTTTGCAGCCCCGTGGACTGTAGCCCACCAGGCTCCTCTGTCCAGGGATTCTCCAGCCAAGAATACTGGAGTGGGTAGCCACTCCCTTCCCCAGGGGAAATTCCCAACCCAGGGATCAAACTCTGGGTCTCCTGCATTGCAGGTGGATTCTTTACTGTCTGTGCCACCAGGGAAGCCCAACAGACTTGCACAAGAAGACCATATATGAGCTTCAGAATAATCTTCAGTGTTTCTGTCAAAGCTAACACCAAAAGTCTCAACACCAAAAGTCTCAAGAGAAAGAAAAGTATCAAGATCACACTGTGATCTCTGGAATCTAGTTCCAGATACTGAGCCCACTTCTATAATCCCCTTAACCACTAGATGTTTCTACTAGTTGGATGTTGTACACAGTGTAGAATCCCTGACAGCTGGGATTAGGGTAAATCTATCGATCACACTCACATGAAAAAGTTTAACAAAAACATTTAGTACTTTACAAATACTAGCTCATCAATTTGCACAACTCTAACCCACTCCAGTGTTCTTGCCTGGAGAATCCCAGGGACAGAGGAGCCTGGTGGGCTGCCATCTATGGGGTCGCACAGAGTCGGACACGACTGAAGTGACTTAGCAGCAGCAGCAGCATGAGGTCAGTGCTATCATCCCATCTTCCTCGAGTGACTGCCAAAGTCACATACACAATGGACGATGCCGATACTAACCTGGGGGGCAGGGGGTCTGCACTTCCATCAGTACCAACAGGAGGAGAGAAATGGACTGAGGTGTACCTTTTGTGCTTCACAAATGGGATCCCACAGGGACATGAAACGTGTCTCTATTTCAATGAATGAGTCCTAAGACTATTTCTGTTTGAGACACTATTAAACTGCCTCATTCTTTCTAACAGGTGCACAGTGTCCCAAAGAATGACTATAATAGGATTTTTTGAGTAATTTTATAAATATATAAATGAAATATAATAGGATATACACCAAAAACTTACTCTTTATACATTTTGAGTAAGAAAGAACAATTTTTCTAAGAACACAAACTTTGAAGGGTTGGTTTTTTTTTTAATTATTTGGATTCCAGACTCTTGGAATGATTTGAATTTGAAATTTCAGATGATTTAATGCTTCGGATTCCACATACTTGGAGTCACTTGGGCCATTTAATTTGAAAAAAAAAAAAAAGTCAGAAGATAAAAGATACAAGTACAATATTTCAAAGAAAATAATATACACTCAGTCTATTTCTCAAATATTTAAATCCTGCCCACAACTTGCAGAAAGGACTTCACGTCAAAATAACGGTTGCATTCAATCTCTGTTTCTAAAAGGCAAAGGAAGTCCTATCAGAGCATGAAAGGAGACAATTTAAGGTAGCAGAAGCACAGGACCATGTAACTGTGTTGCCGACAATTCCAAGGTCTGGGGGAGCCCAGGTTCCTGGACCTGTAAGAACAGAAGCACCATGTACTTAAGCCAGTCAAAGCTGGGACTTCTCCCCATCATTTATCTTCCTGAACATCTTAGAGGAATGGAGGAGACACAGACGCTGACAGAGTACACAAGATTCATGGCTGTGCCACTGAGAAAGGGAAGCAAGAGGACACAGAACTCTTTTCATCTCTGGGGCTGAGCAGCAGTAGGGAGGAAGAGGCAGGGGATTGTTTGAGGGAGCCTGAAGGGAACACAGGCTGCTTTTTTTGTGCATTGGCCATGCCGGGTGCCTGGGGATCTTGGGCATAAATGCCCTCTGGGCAGATTAATCCCATTCCTGGGGGATTCATTCAGATGAAACACTTGTATAAAAATCCAAAAAGGTATAGTCAAGCAATCACATGTTCAAATTGGAAAGTCTACTGAGTGGTATGTACTGTACCACGGCTGCAAAGGTGAATAGGCAGATGCAGCAGAGGATGCTGAGTGCTATAAAGACAACATAGAATGAGAAATGAGAAGTAGCAAGTAAGGGCATCCAGTTTCGATGGACTCGGGAAAGCCTTGACCAGAGAGGTGGAATATGAGCAGAGGGCTGGCTATCAAGAAAGAGTTGGGTGGGTGAAGATATGGAAGTAGCAGAATGTTACAGGCAAGGGAACAGCTAGTGCAAAGGCCCTGGGGTAGGGTTAAGTCTGTCTTCTCTCAAGAACAGAAAGGTTTAAGTGGTTGGAGTGTGTAGGTTAAGAGCATCTTTGGAGACTTCCCTGGTGGCACAGTGGATAGGAACCCACCTGCCAAGGTAGGAGACACAGGTTGGATCCTTAGTCCAGGAAGATTCCACATGAAGTGGAGCAAATAAGCCTGTGCACCACAACTTCAGAGCCCTCTACTCAAATTCCACCTCTCGGGTCAAGGCTTTCCCGAGTCCATCGAAACAGGATGCCCTTACCTGCTACTGCTCATTTCTCACTTTATGTTGTCTTTATAGCACTTACCATCCTCTGATACTTTCTCTGTCTTGTCTGCCTCCCTCCCTCCACTGCAGCACATCTGACTATCCACCTCTGCAGCCCTCAAACAGTACATACCACTCAGCAAGCTTTCCATATTGAATGTGTGATTGCTTGACTATACCTTTTTGGATTTTTATGCAAGTATTTCATGCTCTAGGGCCCCTGAGCCACAACTACGGAGCCTACATGCTGTAACTACTGAAGCTCTCACGCCTAGAGTCTGAGCTCCTCAACAAGAGAAGCCATTGCAATGAGAAACCTCTGCACCACAACAAAAAGTAGCCTCTGCTCGCTGCAACTAGAGCACAGGAAAGAAGACCCAGTGCAACCCAAAAGAAATTAATTAAAAACCTTTTTTTTAGAAAGAGTGTGGACTGAAGCGACTTAGCAGCAGTAGCAGCAGCATCTTTGTATGCCCCCAAAGATGTTCAGACTGTGATCATCCAGACTAAGGAAGAATGGAACCTATCTAAATGTCCATGAATGCAAGAAAGTTTAAACAAACAGTAGCACATCACTGGATACAATGTTTCTGTATTAACCTTGGACACCGGTCAGATGAACGGGATGTAAATTCCAGCCCTACCACTTACAATTCACCAGGACTTAGGCAAATTTCTTGATGCCTCCATTTTCTCAGAAGTTCAATTGGGATAATAATGTAGCTCTGTGGGTTATTTTGAGTTTTAAGTGCTTATAAAAACTGTGCATGTGCTGGGAATATAGTACACCCTCAGTAAATGCTGGCAGTCATTATGAGGTGGGGGTTGGTGATCCTATAGTGAATAAAAAGGAGAAGAGTATTGATCAAGTAACCACAAAATCAATGGAAAATTGCATCTGTCCCAATATCTGTGGTTGAGAACTGTGGGGCACCGTGACAACATCAAGAAGAGCACTGATCCAATCAGGGAGGTGTGAAAGGCAGGTGTGCCATCCAATCAATCAGGGAGGTGTGAAAGGCAGGTGTGCCCAAGAAGTGACAATTTCCCATGCCCATGTGGGAACACGTTACATTACACATGTTCATGGGCTCCATTCCTGTCTTTCATCTCCACTGCTTTGGAACTCAGATTTCTTTCTTCTTTTCTCCATTTATAGACCCAAGTCCCTTTACTTCATGGGCCCATCCTATAGCTCTTAACAAATTACTGACCAGGGGATTTTTGGAAAAACTAACACCTGTGGCTAGTGATTTGTTATGTAAAAGAATATTGAAGCACTCTGGTCAGTAATGTTTGGGGAGCAAAAGATGTATTCATATGTCTCCAGTCAATAGGCTGTTAAGAAAATCCACCTTGGGTCACAAATAATGACTGCTCATGGGTCTTGGTGCCAAGTCTGTGTTGGCCAGGAAAAGACTTTCATGGATGCTACCTAAGTCAGGCATTATCCCAAGGTGAGATGGAGTGTCACTGTATTTGCTGTGCTGTGGTTGAAACCACTGTTGCATGGGGTGGAGAATAAACAGGGATGGAAAAGCAAAAACTGATGGTAAAAATTAGGGACTGAAGTGTAACCTGGGCTGACACTCTAAACATATGACTGTTGTTGTTACACAGATTATAATAAGAACAGAAATATAGAGTTTCTAACAAAATGAGAAGTGAACAAAAGCAAAAAACAAACTCACACAAGAGCTGTACCCACAATAAAACATACACAGATGCGGGCAAAAACTAGGAAGGAATAGAGGAAAACAGCAAAGTATTGCACTGAATCTGTTACTGGCTCAGTCTCTAGAATCAACTGAGTTCCAACCAGTCCCTGCCGTGCTCTGTGGATGGCCTGGGCAAGTTGAGTGATCCCTGTGCCTCGGTTTCCCCATCTGCAAAAGTGAGGGTAATGACAGCATGTTCCTCACTGACCAAGAGCATCAGCTGATGCCTAGGATAAATAAGGGGCAGAGAACAATGCCTGCATTCATTTGGAAAGCATGAGTCAGTGCTAGCTGTGAATGCTAGAGCCCTGGAATTAATTGGACTGCAGCTTCCTTTCCTTTCCTCAAGTTTTTCTACTTTTTGGCTTGAAAAACAGAAAGAATATTCTCCATACGTGCTTAACTTTAATTCCCACCAAAGTTCAATAATCCAAAGAAAAAAGACCTGTATTCTGCAACTGTTGAGAGGTTAGAGAGGAGTTAGAGAGGTGTTGCTATTAACATAATTCTGATGTATAGCCTGACTTTATTCAAGGCATCCTTTCCTTTCTCCTGCACTCTTTCCTACACCACACCCCCATCCTTCTGCAACCAGGGCTCTGTATAAGCAGCACCCTCACAAAATCAGGCATCGATCTTGCAAAGTATCTGGCTGAAGGGAACATCCTAATTCCCCAAAGAATCGGGCTTCTGAAGCCCATCCCGGCTGCACAGAGTGATCGCTCTGAGGCTGCTGGAGAGAAGTACAAACGGCCTCTGTTCCAGGCTCAGAGTCGCTAAGGGATTCTCGGGGCTGTCACATTTCTGCTGCCATTAGCATTTCTGTGACAGACACTGAGACCAATTAACAAAGCAACCCGGGTCTATGGAAGAGATAGGGGCAGATAAATACAAAAAGGAAAAGCGCAGGAGAAAATCAAGGGAGTGAGGGTAAAACCACATAGACAACATCAAGTGGCACTCTGTTAAATGTGATTTCATGCTCACCCCCAGGAACATCCCTCCCTTTGCACTCTTCCCATATAGCAGCTACCAAAGGCATTAACACAAACACACACACTAGTTGCAATTATGGTAAAAAAATACATGCACACACACAAATACATGTACAGATATATAAACACACACACACACATATATGCAAATGTTTGTGTGTATATGTGTGCCCATATATCTGTATATATGTATGTGTGTCTATGTGTATATACACACACACACGTATATTTTTTGATATTGAGTACTCTATGCTACGCTACTTCAACAATAAGGAGAAAATATTCTCTCCTGTCTTGGGGAGAAACCAAGATCCAACAACTAATGAGCCTTGAAACTGAGGTGTAATGAATTTTGTATTTGTGCTGTGATTTGGGGGGAAAAAAAAAAAAAAAAAACCATTCCAGGAAGGCTGAAAAAAGGTATCTATCTTTAAACTCTTTGCTGTGTAAAAGTAAGACCTCAGGAAAGAAAAAAGGAAAAGATGATATTCTTGTGTGGGGATGCTGTGAATCTCCTTTAAGATGCCAAATAGTCCATAATCCCTTGATTTCAATCCCAGGAACCATGAAACACCTACTTGGGTGAAAACTCTGCCCCCCAGGGTACCTGGTTTAACAGAGATGATGCTTGAGTTCAAAGGGTTAGAATGGAGGAGATTTTAGGATTGCTGTTTGGGAAGTGTTTTCAGAAGCTGAGATGGAAAAGCTCCACTCTTTTCAACAATTTCGTTCTTTCGTTATTTTCAAATACTAGTGACCACCCCGCCCGCTGTCCTCATTCACCCCCAATTTCCCAGTCTCTCTCAGTTCCTGCTCAGGTTCTTCCTCTTTTGGTTCTTTCTCACGTTGACAGTGGTGTGAGCCAAGATGAGCTCTGAATACTTCCTGGCTGTGAGTCCATGGGGTGGCAAACAGTGTGTGCGTGCGCACGCGCGCACGCACGCGCACACACACACACTCACTCACTCACTCACTGACTCACTACTGGTTCAGAAAGCAAGGCGTTAACTCACCATTCCTGATACATCACAGAAAAATGTCAGCCTTACCTTGCTGCTTCTATTTTGCTAGCTGTTTTGTAAAAATTGCTCAATTCATTTTTTCAAGCAGACTTGGTGATAAACATACTTAAATTGGGTACTTAAGAAGGAAAAGACTGCATTCCTTCATCATTTATGCAAGTTCTTGCTTCTTAACTAGGAAAAAAAAGTAACAAGAACAACTTGTCAGGTCTGCAGCTACATTTTTAGATAATAGGCTTCAAAAAATTTCATCTTTCCAAGGAGGGAAAAAAAATGACATCCTCTTTAATCATCAAGTCCATTGCTTCACTAGCTGCTCTTAATCAACCTTTACACACATGAGTAAGAAAATAAAGCTATACCTTTGAACACTGGCATTTCTAACAACAAAGTCAGACACCAGGATGTCTTTTTTATTAACAGAGGTGTTTTAAAATATCTGCCATATATATATGTTCAATTCAGACATTTTAGAAAACCCTGGAGAATAGCCAAGTTGGGTCTATACACTGTTAGGCTGCCCCAGGGTGAAGTGTCATTTGTGATGTTTGTTACCATTATTACCTGTGGCTTTTAGCTAAGCAGGAATAAGAAACCCAAACTCCTATGGGTTCAGGGTGAGTCTAATATTGTGCTGGTGAAAACTGAGTCAGGTAGGAGCTGCAGGGTATTGGAGCTCATGCCCCATTTCAAGAAGTTAGGGCTCTGCTGATCATTATACAGAGGCCAGACACCCTTTTCCCCTCTATGGGACACTGATAAGATTTTTTAATGGCAAGTAATCCAAAGTTTAAAAAAAAAACAACAAACAAACAAACAAAACAACTCTGAGCAGGACAAATAAAATACATCTATGAGACTTCTGGTTAACAGGCAGGAAGAAGGGGAAAGAGACAGGGAGTTTGGGATGGACATGTACACACTGTTATATTTAAAATGGATAACCAACAAGGTTCTACTGTATAGCAGCAGATGGAACTCTGCTCAATGTTGTGTGACAGCCTGGATGGGAGGGGAGTTTGAGGGAGAGTGGATACACGTACACGTATGGCTGAGTTTCTTTGTTGTTCACTTGAAACGATCACAACACTGTTAATCGACTATACCCCAATATAAAATAAAAAATTTAAAAATACTCTGAGTTAGATTCGGCCTGTACATTCTCAATTTCAACCTCTAATCAACAGGTTTTCCACGGGACCAGAACCGTCACCTAGCATGCCCCAACCCATCTCTGACTTTTCATCATCAGAGGCATCAAAGAGTGACCATTTCACAGCCTGTGAGTATGGGGCCACTGGGGAGATTTCACAAAGCACCTCTCACGAACTTTCTTCGATCCTCATAATACACCAAGTTCTTAGCACTCTTTCAGAAAACACAAGGGCATCGTCAACTATCACCAAGAGCACCCCAAATAGCAAACAAAAACTCTCCAATGCAAAGAAATTTAAATGTGATTAAATTCAAAGGGCAAAATGAAAAATGACACGTTAAAATCACCCTACAAGCATGTATCATTTTTAACAACCTAAGACAAAAAGGAATCTATGCAAAAGGACAAATCAACAGAAATCCTTTCTCCTCGCTCCAGCAGAAAAGAAAACTTGTCTCATCAATTGTCCTCTTTAAAAGACTAATGCCATTTGCAGCAACATGGCTGGACCTAGATAGAGGTGACCATAGTAAATGAAGTCAGTCAGAAAGAGACAGACAGATACCATACAAAATCACTTAGATGCAAAATCTAAAATATGGCACAAATGAACTTATCTACAAAAGAGAAACAGACTTACAGAAACAGAGAACAGACTCGTATATGTCAAGGGGTAGGAAGGTGTGGGAGGGGTGGATTGAGAGTTCCGGGTTAGCAGATGCAAACTATTGCATATAGATTAAACAAAAAAGTCCTGCTGTATAGCAAAGGGAACTACATTCAACATCCTGTGATAAACTATAGTCAAAAAGAATGTGAAAAAGAGTATGTATATATAACTGAAACACTCTGCTGTATATTAAAAATTAACACAACACAAATCAACTCTACTTCAATAAAATAAATTTTAACATAAACTCTTCTCTTTCAATTTTAAACACTTTTCCTAATTTATGGTGCAAGCTTAACCACCCAGACTATACCGTTCCCAAGCACGATGCTCAAACAACCTGGGGTAGACTCTGATGTGTGAATTCTCAGTTGCTCAGTCATCTCTGACTCATTGTGACCCCCATGGACTGCAGCCTGCCAGGCTCCTCTGTCCATGGGATTTTTCCAGCAAGAATCCTGGAATGGGTTGCCACTTCCCATTCCAGGGCATCTTCCCAACCGAGCAATGGAACCCGGGTCTCCTACTTCTGCTGCATTGGCAAGCGGCTTCTTTACCACTGAGAAACTAACTTCTCAAGGCTTTTATAGGATTGTACAGTCTGGGCTCAAGCCCATAAAAGTCTTGAGAATATGCACTGATCTAAAATGAACTCAGCTGCCAGCATACTGGTAAAAAGCATCTGGAGAATTTGTCGGTAGTTATTCCCAGCTGTTTATCATTCCTGGAAGACTCCTCTGCACACTCGGCACCATCAAGTTAGCATTAATATGACTCACTCACCCCACTGGGTACAGTAAATCCCGTGCATCAAAGATGCTTTAGAAAATTGTTTGCAAGTCGCTTGCTGCACTGGGATGATTTTTGACAATCTGAGACTTTTACACTAAATAAATGTTTGGAACAGGTGACTATAAAAAATAGTAGCTTGAATCCTGACCCAGATATAGTTTTATTTTTACTTATTTGGGGATGCAGTGCTGTGTGGAGGAAGGTGCTGTCTATAATCCTAACATTGAGAAGCTTAAGTTTTTGTACATTTTGAGGGCTTTAAATTTTTTTTTTTTTTTTTAATTTTGGGATGGGAGTTCTAACACTTTCAACCACCCCTGGACTGGTCCATCATCATCAGACAACTCTTTCAACCGCACATGACAATGGACTCCAATATGAATGAAAGGGAAATAACAGAGGCCGAATGAACAAACAAGGAACAGTGGTTTCAACAAGTGTACCTGTCATGTAAATGCCATCTAGTGCTAAGCATTCTGGGGCTGGAATTGTGCCTTCACAATCTGAAAGGAGCCTAGCTCCTTTCATCTTTTCCCACATATGTCTTTAAGATTCTTAAGAAACACAGTGGTTGCAACAGCTCCAGCCAGCACATCCAAAATCCAGACAGCAGAAAGGATAGAAGA
This sequence comes from Redunca redunca, assembly GCA_006410935.1. Lineage (NCBI taxonomy): Eukaryota > Metazoa > Chordata > Mammalia > Artiodactyla > Bovidae > Redunca > Redunca redunca. The sequence goes on along the minus strand of SJYQ01001156.1, from coordinate 1,219,572 downwards.
TTAAAGAAAGGCACTTACATTTTAAGGACACTATTGGACATTTCCATTTGACACTTCTGCTTATGGTCAAATGGCTATACCTAGCTACAAGGAAATGCGACATTTACACCAGGTGGCATGTGTTTGTTGTAAATTAGGGTCCTGTTTTTAAGGAAGGAGAACATATCCTGGGAGAGACCATGAGAAGGCTCTCATAATAAGGGTTCTAGCTATTTTCCATTGCAGCCCCTGTGCTGGCAAGTCTCATATACTTATGGTTTATTATTACTATTGCTGTTATTGTTCAGTCAGTCGTATCTGACTCTTTGTGACACCACAGACTGTAGCACACTAGGCTTCCCTGTCCTTCACCATCTCCTGGAGCTGGCTCAAACTTATGACCATGGAGTTGGTGATGCCATCCAACCATCTCATCCTCTGTCGCCCCCTTCTCCCCCTGCCATCAATCTTTCCCAGCATCAGGGTCTTTTCCAATGAGTCGGCTCTTCTCATCAGGTAGCCAAAGTTTTGTAACTGCAGCTTCAGCATCAGTCCTTCCAGTGAATATTCAAGGTTGATTTTCTTTAGGATGGAGTGGTTGGATCTCCTTGCTGTACAAGAGACTCTCAAGAGTCTTCTCCATCACCACAGTTCAAAACATCAATTCTTCGGCACTCAGCCTTCTTTATGGTCCAACTCTAACATTCATACATGACTACTGGAAAAACCACAGCTTTGATTATATGGGCCTTTGTTGGCATTGTGATGTTTCTGCTTTTTAATATGCTGTCTAGCTTGGTCATAGCTTTTCTTCCAAAGAGCACGCATCTTTTAATTTCATGGCTGCAGTCACCATCCAAAGTGATTAATAATAACTATTATTATTATTAATCACCAAATGCTGTGGGACCACATGCATTTACATGTAATTCTTAGAACCATCCTCCAAGGTAGCACACTCAGCATCATCAGGTAGGAATCGGGGGCCAGAAGGCCCAGGGTGACACAGCAGGATGTCTGAAGAGCTGAGTGTCCCCTCCAAGGTGAGGACCATCCTGCAGCCTCAGAGATACCCTACAGTGTACCACTTCCCGCTGATTCTGGTCCTCACATACCTGGCCTCAAGTCAACTTAGATGATTCTTGCCAAGCCTGCGCAAGCCTGGGGACTCACTGCTTTTCTGACGTTTAGGTGTCACATACTCAGTCTCACTTGAATGACGTGATTCGACTCGTCAAGTAATTATTCAGCCTGACTATGTGCGGGGCACTGTGATGAGCTATGACCTTTTTATCCATTAGGTATCTGCAGGCCAGCCAGCCATAAATAGGCCGCCAGGGTTTTAATTTAGCTCACAGTTTATTGGGGGGTGGGCAAAATGTTTTAAAAACCTTTTGTGAAAATTAGTTATTCACCTTTAAAAGTCAGGTTTTTCATCAAAATCTGCATGCCTGTCTTCTCTTAAGAAAGAGGATGGCCCAGTAACCCTGGGTCTACATCCCAATCAGGATGGAGAACTGGCTGCCTCCTAAGCCAGGGTGCATCTCCATGGAGACCAAGTTTCCACCTGGCCTGCTTCACTTAAATTTACTCTTCCTGCCTAGCTCTGTGGGCATTCAAGTTTATGACCCATGGGAAGGGGGGAAATTACATAGGGAGCTAAGCTCCAGGCAAAAGGCTGTAATAACTGAATTTCAAGCTTCCACAAACCCCAGTACCTGCTACATAGATAAATAACTAAAAAGCACCTCAGGGCTATTAATCCAGGACCTTTTTATCATCATTAAATTGAAGAGAAAATTGAAACAGTGGCTGAAATCTCTCTTTGATCTACAGCAAAGGGATGTTAATAACCACGTTTCTGGGGAGAGAGCTTATTAACATGGAACTTAGTGGTATTCCTGTAACAGCCATTATCAGGAATGTTCCCAATAAATGAATTTCAGACTAGCTCGTGAATATATGAATGAGGGGATTCTCTGGGTTGCTATGGCCATTCACCCCCAGCAAGTGAAAGCATTTTGAGTTTTGTGAGCTCAAAGGCATATTTGAGAGTTGCAATGTGAATACAAAGGGCTATTTAGACAAAGGCTCTGTTGCAAAATACATTTTTTAAAATACATAAAATTTATATAAATATATTAAAAATATATAAAATTCTAAGATCAGGGTTTGGTTTTAAGTTTCTTTCTTTTTT
>SJYQ01001156.1:1202356-1216873 GCA_006410935.1 Redunca redunca | reverse complement strand
CATGGATTGCAGCCCACCGTGCTTCTCTGTGCATGGGGATTCTTCAGGCAAAAATACTAGAGTGGGTTGCCATGCCCTTCTCCAGGGGATCTTCCCAACTCAGGGGTCAAACCCAGGTCTCCCACAGTGCAGGTAGATTCTTTACTGTCTGAGCCACCAGGGTGGGAACCAAATGTCTTAGGAACATTTTCAGTCAGTTCAGCTCAGTTGCTCAGTCATGCCTGACTCTGCAACCTCATGGACTGCAGCATGCCAGGCCTCCCTGTCCATCACCAACTCCTGGAGTTTACTCAAACTCTTGTTCATTGAGTCAGTGATGCCATCCAACCATCTCATCTTCTGTCATCCCCTTCTCCTCCTGCCTTCAATCTTTCCCAGCATCAGAGTCTTCTCAAATGAGTCAGTTCTTCACATTAGGTGGCCAAAGTATTGGAGTTTCAGCTTCAGCACCAGTCCTTTCAATGAATATTCCGGACTGATTTCCTTCAAAATGGACTGGTTGGATCTCCTTGCAGTCCAAGGGACTCTCAAGAGTCTTCTCCAACACAACAGTTCAAAAGCATCAATTCTTTGGCACTCAGCTTTCTTTACAGTCCAACTCTCACATCCATACCTGACTACTGGAAAAACCATAGCTTTGACTAGATGGATCTTTATGGGCAAAGTAATATCTCTGCTTTTTAATATGCTATCTAGGTTGGTCATAACTTTTCTTTTCTTCCAAGGAGTAAGGTCTTTTAGACAGGACCAGATGTCCTGCAAGATGTATTTGAGTTCTGCTTCCACTCCTTTTCCTGCTGTTTGACCTTGAGGAAGTGATTCAACCTCTCTGTGCCTTTATTGGCGACAGCATAATGCTTGCCAAGCTATAAAACCATGCCTCACTTCAATCCAAGGCATCCTGCCTATCTCCCAGACAGTGGGAAAGAAGGGAGAAAGGAATCCATACTTATTTCTTACAAATCAATGTCCATGGTGAGGCATCTGTTACTCTCACTCACATCTTTGTGGCCAGAAATGAGTCACAGTTTCACCTATATTGGGAAATGAAGTCTTGAACTATTTTGTGCTCTGAAAATTCCAGCCGAGTCAAGCACTCCACAAAGCAGCTCAATTCCTGCTCCTGAGAACCCCCAATTCTATTTCCAAGGCTGTGCACTTTTTGTTTGTTGTTGTTATCTTGATCGTTGTGGTCAGTAAGTGACGTCTTTGCTAGTAAGTGTCACCCTAAACTTGGAAACTGAGTACCTTTAGGCTTCTCTGAAATGGTCATTCCTGTTTCTGAAAGTTTTGCAGTTTGAAGATTCATGCGAGAGCTTTCTGGAAAGAGCCACCCTGTCAGATTCACAGGTTTTCTTTCCAGAGCCCTCCAAACAGACAACTCTGAGAGCCAGGGGATAAACCTGATTCAACCTTTGGTTCACAGCTAAGTAAAAACTAGGGAGCTTTGGTCTTGTCTCCTTTTTTGGAATATAATTGCTTTACAATCTTGTGTTAGCTTCTGCTGTACAACAAATTGAATCAGCTACATGTATAAATATATCCCGTCCTTCTTGAGCCTCCCCTCCACCCTCCCCGATCCCACCCATCTAGGACCTCATGGAGCACTGGACTGAACTCCCTGCGCTATAAGTAGCCTCCCCCTGGCTGTCTATTCTATATACGATGGCATATATATGTTCATTGCTACTCTCCCAATTCATCCCACCTTCCCCGTCCCCAGACCCACCATCTCCACATCTGTTCTCTACATCTGCATCTCTATTCCTGCCTGGCAAAATAGGTTCATCTGCACTGTTTTTCTAGATTCCATACACATATGTTAATATACAATATTTGAAGACCATAATTCAAAACCACACATGCACCCCAATGTTCATTCAGCACCATTCACAATAGCCAGGACAAAGAAACAACCTAAATGTCCATCAACACATGAAAGTATAAAGATGTGGTTCATATATACAATGGAATACTACTCAGCCATAGAAACCAATGAAACTTGAGTCATTTGTAGTGACATGGGTGGACTTAGAGTGTGTTATACATAGTGAAGTAACTCCAAAAGAGCTGTGGTTTTACCTTAGAGGATCAGCAGGTTTAAAAAAAAAACAAAACAGTAAACATGTCCTATGTTCAAAGATGCAAACTGTCGAAAATAGGATCAAAAATACAATCTCATTCTGCAAAGGATGTTGTTGGTAATAAATTGCTTTCCTCCCCATCATCCATGTTCTATTTTCAGGACAATCCCACAGACATGATACAGTCTTGGAATCACCTTTTTCTCATGGAAAGTCACAGGGCCCTGTGTGGTCAAACCAGAATTCTATTCCAGGTTCAAGTACTTTCACTGTAGGGTGTCCAGGGCAACTGTTGCAGACAAATGCAACTGGGAAAACAGCTCTTTTGTCTTCAAGATCTGAGAGTTGTTTGCATTTGAACTCCATGTTTGGAATAACTTTAATTTTGAGTATTTTGGTTGGAGTCAAAAGCTCAGTACTTGATGAAAAGTAAAGTCAGTGGATAGCACTAAAGCCAGTGTGAAAACAGTACAAATAATCAAACTATTTAACAACTGATTGAATGGTGCTTGCTGGTATCATGTTGACAAGCAGAAGAGCAAAGATCATTTCTGTCTGTGAGATAAGAAAGCATCACAGATTATCTTTGAAATCTCTCAGCAAGGCTCATTATAAATGATCAGGATGGTGTCTTTCCTCTTCCAAGATCAAAGGAGATGACTGTTTCTTTAGCACATCTCCAGGTAAAGCCACTGGCTGGCATTTAGTGCCTATTTTCTAGGAAAAACTCATCTTGAAATCTGAAAATTACTCTCTGAGTAGCAGGAAGCTCATTCCAGGAATGTTAAGTGGGAACTTAATATCAAAATAGAGAAAAATGAAGCAGCTTCCATTCACTTGAAAAGGGTGTAATTGCCCTCATTGGTGGTTTTTATTTTTTTCATCTTCCTTGTTCAGTTCTTAACTCCTTAAAATCCATTTCATTTATCATTTATGTTTTTCAAAAGTATTTATTCTCATGGTATTCTATGGTGTGACTCTTTATTTTCCATGGAGCTAAGGTAATAAACCCACACCCAGCCAGTGTGCCAACCATGCAATTTTTTTTTTCTCTTTCTCTTATCTTTGTTGTGTCCAAAAGCACATATTTAAACTCAAAGTCAATGAACTTGAAAAGTGTCTGATTTAATTCCCTCCTATTAGTGAACAACCTCTGGGTGAGCTGAAGATCAATCCTTTTACCTCCCATCATTAGGAGGCTTATCCCACAGCGAACACTCCTCAGGGTCCAGAGCAGGGGGCTTGCATTTTAACCCCATAAACCACTGACAGTCAGGAAGTCGCCCTGTGCTAAACGTCACACCACGTGTGCACACAAGTAACTTTTTGAAGGATAAGCCACAGCCTTCTAGTTAATCCTCAAAAGTCATCTCTGGCACCAGCCACATGACAGAGAGCTGAAACACTGGTGGGTGAATTTCGTGAGACCCATCACTGTTTCTACTTGAATAATGTAGTATAATGTAGAATAATGTAATCTGGAACTGTGAACTTCCAGATGTCCAAGCTGGTTTCAGAAAAGGCCGAGCAACCAGAGATCAAATTGCCAACATCTGCTGGATCATCAAAAAAGCAAGAGAGTTCCAGAAAAACATCTATTTCTGCTTTATTGACTATGCCAAAGCCTTTGACTGTGTGGATCACAATAAACTGTGGAAAATTCTGAAAGAGATGGGAATACCAGACCACCTGACCTGCCTTTTGAGAAACCTATATGCAGGTCAGGAAGCAACAGTTAGAACTGGACATGGAACAACAGACTGGTTGCAAACAGGAAAAGGAGTACATCTAGGCTGTATTTACTTATTTACCCTATTTATGTAACTTATATGCAGAGTACATCATGAGAAACGCTGGGCTGGAGGAAGCACAGGCTGGAATTGAGATTGCGAGGAGAAATATCAATAACCTCAGATATGCGGATGACACCACCTTTACGGCAGAAAGTGAAGAACTAAAGAGCCTCTTGATGAAAGTGAAAGAGGAGAGTGAAAAAGTTGGCTTAAAGCTCAACATTCAGAAAACTAGGATCATGGCATCCAGTCCCATCACTTCATGGCAAATAGATGGAGAAACAGTGGAAACAGTGGCTGACTTTATTTTCCTGGGCTTCAAAATCACTGCAGATGGTGATTGCAGCCATGAAATTAAAAGACGCTTACTCCTTGGAAGGGAAGTTATGACCAACCTAGACAGCATATTAAAAGCAGAGACATTACTTTGTCAACAAAATTCCATCTAGTCAAGGCTATGGTTTTTTCCAGTGGTCATGTATGGATGTGAGAGTTGGACTACAAAGAAAGCTGAGTGCCAAAAAATTGATGCTTTTGAACTGTGGTGTTGGGGAAGACTCTTGAGAGTCCCTTGGACCGCAAGGAGATCCAACCAGTCCATTTTGAAGGAGATCAGTCCTGGGTATTCATTGGAAGGACTGAAGTTGAAGCTGAAACTCCAATACTTTGGCCACCTGATGTGAAGAGCTGACTCATTTGAAAAGACCCTGATGCTAGGAAAGATTGAGGGCAGGAGGCGAAGGGGTAGACAGAAAATGAGATGGTTAGATGGCATCACCGACTCAATGGACATGGGTTTGGGTGAACTCCAGGAGTTGGTGATGGACAGGGAGGCCTGGTATGCTACGGTTCATGGGGTCACAAAGAGTCAGACATGACTGAGCGACTGAACTGAACTGAACATCACTGTTCTACTTGAATGTACTTTCAGCCCACTTACTGGCAAGTTTATCTTTGTTGCTGCCCATTTACTGAGAGCTTTCAGAATCAACAGGCTTTCACACGAAATTTCCTTGCACCAGTGGCCTCAGAGGCCCTTTTCAGCTATGATGTATCACTGGGTGCCAGGCACTGTCCAAGGTGCTAGGATTACAGTGATGAGCTGAGCTGAGGGCATCCAGGCTTCCTGGAGCCCCCAGTCTAGCATTCCAGAGCCAGTCCAATGCACTCATTGACATCATCTTCCTTGTTCTGTAGGCTCTCAGGTCAGCCCTGCCCCTCGCTGAATGTGATGTCTGAGCACATACAACCTTTAGGGGACCAGGTGTTTTCAAGAGTAAAATGGAACTAACAGGTCTTCCCTGCTGTTCCAGTGGTAAAGAATCCGCCTGCCAATGCAAGAGACACGGGTTTGATCCCTGATCCGGGAGGATTCCACCCACTGCGAAGCACCTAAGCCCATGTGTCACAACTTCTGAGCACACACGCCCTAGAGCAACAAGAGAATCCACCGCAATGAGCAGCTCTCCCACCTCAGGGGAGCAGTCTCCACTTGCCACAACTAGAGAAAGCCCGAGTGCAGCAACAAAAACCCAGTGCAACTAAACAAATTAAGTGAATAAACAAGTTATTAAAATGGAAATAATAGTATCTACCTCCATAGACTCCATCAGAATTAAGGTAAGACACAGGACAGCCTGGTATAGGGATGGTGCTAAATAAATGGTGTTTCCTGACTTCAGTCACACTCTTATCTGCTCAGTTGCTAAATATGCCAAGGAACATTGCATACATGAGACAGAGTGGCCTTAAGAACCCCAGACTCTGTTCAGATCTATAGCTTTTCTCACGCAGTGTGGGAAGGCTTTTATAAAAGGTGGCTTCATCTTTCATGGCTGCCATGGACTGAACTGTGTCCCCTCAGATGCATCCACTGAAGCCTTAATGGCATCCCCATGATGTGTTTGTTAGGCGGCCTTTGGGAAAGAACTAGGCATAGATGAGGTCACAAGGGTGGGCCCCATGAAGGGATTTATGTTCTTTGGGCGGGGTGGGGGGGGGGCATGTCCTGAGGCCTGTGAGATCTTAGTTCCCTGACCAAGGATTGAACCTGCAGTGGAAGCACAACGTCTTAACCACTGGACCACCAGCAAAGTCCCAAGGGACTGTGTGTGCTGGGTGCTCAGTTGCTCAGTCATGTCTGACTCTTTGTGACCCCATAGGCTATAGCCCACGAGGCTCCTCTGTCCATGAGGATTTCCCGGCAAGAATACTGGGGTGGGTTGCCATTTCCTACCCCAGGGGTTCTTTCCAACCCAGGGACCGAACCTGCCTCCCCTGCATTGGCAGGCGGCTTCTCTACCACCGCACCACCTGGGAAAGCCCTTTATATTAATAAGAAGAGACAGCAAAGTGCTCTCTCTACCCTGTGAGGACATGGTGAGAAGGTGGCCATCTGCAGCCAGGAAGGGAATGCTCACCAGAACCCACCAGCCTGGCACCCAGACTTCAGATTCCCAGTCTCCAGAACTGAGAGGAAATAAATCTTCCTTGCTTCAGTCCCCCGGTCTATGGTACTTTGTTAGGGCAGCCCACCTGGATGAATCCAGTATCTCATATGAGATAGATATTGGCGGAGGGATGCACTATGAGCTTTCCTATTTAAGTTGCTTCTTTAAAATAAGTGTGACTGTCAAATAAAGTGATCTATGGAACAGAAACAGACTCTGACATACAGAACAGACTTGTGGTTGCCACAGGTGAAGGGGAAGGTTTGACTGGGATTTTGGGACTAGCAGAGGCAACCTTATATATATGGATGGAAAAAAAAAACAATGTCCTACTGTATAACACTGAGAACTATCTTCAGTATCCTGTGATAAACCATAATGGAAAAGAATATTAAAGAGAACACACACACACACACACACACACGCATCGCAGAATCACTTTGCTGTATAGCCAGAGTTAACATGTAAATCAACTATACTTCAATAAATTTTAAAAAAGAACTACTCAGTAATGTGTTTTTTATCCTCATCTACTTCTGACACTACAGGAAGCCCCAAGCTCCCTGGCCATCCTACATCCTTCAGGCTCTAATCCACATGCATTAAAACAGATACAAGTGTGAGTATCTCCCAACCCACCCCACTTCCTGTCCCCTCTCCCACATCCCTTATATTTTACTTGTTTTTCTGTCTGCCTTCACCAGGCTATATGGTCCATGGGGGGCAAGGATTTGTATCTCTTTTGTTCAACTAGTGTGTATCCAGGGCCTAGAACAGTGCTGACAGGTAGTGAGTACCAAAGACTATGCAGTGAATGGATGCGTGAATGAATGACTGCAGGAATAAGTGATCAATCAGTCAGTCCAGTTGCTCAGTAGTGTCCAACTCTTCATGACCCTATGGACGTCAGCATTCCAGGCATCCCTGTCCATCACCAACTCCCGGAGCTTGCTCAAACTCAAGTCCATCAAGTTGGTGATGCCATCCAACCATCTCATCCTCTGTCCTCTTCTCCTCCTGCCTTCAATCTTTCCCAGCATTAGGGTCTTTCCCAATAAGTCAGTTCTTCGCATCAGGTGGCCAAAATAAGCGGCTGTGTAAATCAATTATCTTGTGAACGATGCATGCATGAATGCTGAAATAAATAAATAGCTGCATAGGTTCACGAAAGAGCCAGGAATGAACATTGAAAATGAAAGTAGCTCAGTCATGTCCAACTCTTTGTGACCCCGTGAACTATAGCCCATCAGGCTCCTCTGCCCATGGAATTCTCCAGGCAAGAATACTGGAGTGTATTTCCAATCCCTTCTCCAGGGGATCTTCCCAACCCAAGGGTCGAACCTGGGTCTCCTGCATTGCAGGCAGATTCTTTACCATCTGAGCCACTAGGAATAAACAGATGCATGCATAAATCAATGCACTGGACGATGCCATGAATTTAAACCTGGGGTTTAAAGCCCACACTTCTTCAGTGGTCCAGTATTGGGCTTTTGTGGATAAAAGGTATCAGGATGAGTGGATAAACATGGCTCCCATCACGTGCACCAGAGCACGCCCATTTATCTTTCTATTAGAGACTGGTGTTTTGCATTAGGATTTTAAATGAAAACTTAAAAACTGGCACTCATATTTTAAAAGTGTGAGTAAAACTGGAAAGAGAAAAAAATGTTACCAAACACAGGCATGAATACACAACCCAAGTTGGTGAGAAAGTATAAATTACACAACTCCTTCACGAACAATAAAATACAATATGATGGGGATGAGCTATTCACAAAACTACACTCTTTCACCAGTTCCTAAGAGACAACAGGGGCATTAAAAATACAGATTTTTGACCTGAAGGTGTTTTGCATAACAGCAACCCCTGAAACCCCAGCCCATTTTTCTCTCTTACAGAACTTGCTCAAGAGGGCAAGCCTAGGAAAGTACACAAGATTAAAAGATTCCATTTCACTTGGTCTGAACAAAGCATAAAGTCTCAAGGGTAAAGGAAAGCATGCCCTTCTCCGCAAACTTTTCAACATGTCCCTGACTTCCCTGGTAATCAGAAATGAAATTAATTCTTATTGAACTTCCTGACAGCTAGCCTCATCGAGTTTTTAAATTTTACTGACTCTACTTATTACATTCATGTATCAGAATCTATTTTATCTGTTCTATCAGAAATATGTGGGTTGTAAGTTTCACGGCTGATGCTTGTCAATCAGAGCTGCCAAGGAGTGGAAAGGACCCCATGTGCCAGAAAGAAATCTACAGAAAAGGACGTGCAATCAATCAGTTCCCTGACAGGAGAAAAGACAAACTTTCACGCGCACTATGTCCTCATGTCATGTTTCTTCCTTCACTCCAGGGCAATGATTTCATCCAACTGGAGGGGTTCTTGTTATCATATAAAATAAAAGAGGCTAAGGAAAATAGTGAAGATGGGAGCCCTGAGTACATCTGCATGGGCAAATTTGAGAATGATAAGATGCTGGCCAGGCCAATGGGGTCTCTACTCACACAAGAAAAGAAGGGACCAGGCAGGACACACAGCAAGTGAAAAAAAAAAAAGAAGTGAAAGCATTAGTCACACAGTTGTGTCCAACTCTTTGAATTCCATGGACTGTAGCCCACCAGGCTCCTCTGTCCATGGAATTCTCCACACAAGAATACTGGAGGGGGTAGCCATTCCCTTTTCTCCAGGGGATCTTCCCAACCCAGGGATCAAACCTGAGTGTCCTGCATTGTAGGCAGATTCTTCACCATCTGAGCCACCAGGGAAGCCCACACAAAAGGCAGGGGAAGTGGCTTTGGAAAGCTCTGCCTCCCCTAGGTGAGGGGAGGTCAACCCAGGAAACACTACTTCCCTTCCTTGTTGCAATCTCTACCAAAATAAATAAATAAATATGTGAACTCAAAAATGCTTTCATCTTATTAAAGAATGACCCTAAATTTACAGACTTTAACATTTTGGCTACTGATGACTTGATGGAAGGAAGGAGGGAAAGATGGAGGGAGGTAACAGTGAGGCAGAAAGCAGATGGGCCCAGGTTGAGCAGCTGGAATCTTGTCCACTGTGGACAGATACTTCAAAACTAAGATAAGATAAAAGCAGGAGCAGAGAGGAGCTGAGTGCTGCCCAGATAAAAGACCACACATTTCTCATCCTGGAGGTCAAGGACATCCAACTACACATGCACAGAGAGGCTCCCCGTGGGTCCAAGAAAGGAGGGGTGCCACCCCATTGTAGGTGGTGTCAACCTACCCATAGGTGTCTTCACTAGAATCCACCTTGGCTAAGAGATGTGTGTGCACACAGGGAAGGACTCTGAGATATACCAAAGATGGGCTCAGAGTCAGACAAAGCAAAATGATTGGCCACAGGAAACCCAGAAGAAATGCCCCATATAAGTGATTCAGACTACAGTAAGTCCCCTACCTATGAATAAGATCCCTTGTGAGAGAGCATCGGTAAGTCCAACAAAGTCAGTCTAGGTACCTACCTAACACAATCAGCTATACACTGCTGCTTTTACACTTGCTCCTGGACATTCTGGACTTGAAATAAAGATGCTGTCCCACTGTACTATACAGTACTGTGGGCTTCCCAGGTGGAGCCGGCGGTAAAGAATCTGCCTGCCAATGCAGGATACACAGAGATGGGTCCGACCCCTGGGTCGGGAAGATCCCGTGGATGAGGGCATGGCAACCTACTCCAGTATTCTTGCCTGGAGAATCCCATGGACAGAGGAACCTGGCAGGCTACAGTCCACAGGGTCGTACAGTGTTGGACACAACTGAAGTCGTGACTTAGCACGCATGCATACAGTATTGTACAGTAAAGTGCACAAAAGCACAACCACTTGTACAGGAGGCATGCACGGGAGAACACACACCAGTATGTGAACTAACTTAGGTGACTGGACATGTGAACACACGTTTGCATCTTTGAAATTTCACGACTTGAAGGTTCGTATGTCCGACTCTTTGCAACCCGTGGACTGTAGCCCACCAAGCTCCTCCGTCCATGGGATTCTCCAGGCAAGAATACTGGAATGGACTGCCATTTCCTTCTCCAATGTAGGGGGCTTACTGTACCACAAAGGCACAATTCTCTCTCCAAGTCTGCGCATGTGTTTATCCACACATACTCTTTTCCCTTCTAATAAACACTTTACTTGTTTCACTTCTTTCCATCTTGTTGTGGGGATTCATTTCTACACAGCCAGCAGCCCAGGGCCTTGTCACTGGCCACAGGCCCGCATGGTCTAGTGGTTAGGATTCAGTACTGTCCCTGCCACGGCCTGACTTCAATCTCTGGCTGGGAACAAAAACTCTGCTTCAAGACACTGGTGGCCAAGGCCACCCAGATCAATGAGAGGGGAGGGAGAGAGAGGGGAGAGGTCACGGAGGCAGATGAGAGAGGAGGAAAGAATGAAGTAAGTAAAGAGAATATCTTCCATTGACAGGGCCTTTACCCCTTTACAGATGGTATTAGGATTCTCTCTAAACTCTAACTCCACCAAAGACTGGTTCTGTGACCTCGGGGATATCTTTTCTCTTTGCTGGGCCTCTTTCCTCCCGGTATACAGAAGCACTGCACTAGATGTTCTCAAAAAAATTCTGTAGCTCAGTCTTATTACAGAGAAAGGGGAAGTTTTACTTGTCCGAATTGATCTGAAAGTAGAAACAACATTTAACTGATTTTTTCCTAAAACTTCAGTCCTGGGACTTCCCTGGTGGTCCAGTAGCTAAGACTCTGTGCTTCCAATGCAGGGGACCTGGGTACCAACCTTGGTCAGGGATCTAGATCTCACATGTCAAAACTAAAAGTTCACATGCCACAACTAAGATCCAGTCAAATAAATCAATAAATATTAAAAAAAAAAAATCAATCCTACGCATTTCAAGAAGGGTCGCTTTCCTCCAAAGAGCAAAAGCCATTCCAGACGCTCCTGGTTAAGTGTGTAGTGGGTTTATCTCTGCTCTCTGCTCATCCAAAATCCTATGAACGTGAGCGAATGCAGTTCGAGAAGGAAAAGGAAGAAGGCCACCAGGACAAAGAGAATGCAGGAGAGATGGCATCAGATGGATGATAACTGCCTGGGGAAGACAAAACACTGATGAAGCATTAGGACAACTGGGTTTCTGTAGCAGAGGAGTCAGCAGCCAAGATGCCCACCGAGAGGGGCGGTGCTGGAGGAGCGAGAGGATGGGCCGGCTCATCCCAGAAAGATCCAGAGGCAGAAACAAGGGAGGTGTGGGGTCAGGCAGGGGCCTGAGAACAGGAAAAATGATTCAAGATGTGTGCACTCATCCAGACCTCCCCCGCCCCCTACCCACTCCCCTCTCTCTGCCCCAGGGACGCAGGCGACTGCCCTCTCCCACCCAGGCATTCAGGAAGCAAGGAATTCACACAAGCTTGAGCATAGCTATTCGCTTCTCCAGGGAGTCTTCCCGATCCAGGGGTTGAACCCACATCTCCTGCACTGCAGGCGGATTTTTTACCATCTGAGCCATCAGGGAAGACAATGAAGGAAACCAAGGCGTTCACACAGTGCCTCCTCTCAGCTCATTGATAGATGGTGAGACAAAACCATGAGAAAGGTCAGTACGTTGTCAGATACGGGTACTCCAGAGATGCTGACGTAGAGAAAAGACATGTGGACATGGGGCTGCGGTGGGGTGGGGGCTGGGATGAACTGAGAGATTAGGACTGACATATATACAATACCATGTGTCAAACAGAAAGCTTCAGTGGGAAGCTGCTGTAGAGCACAGGGAGCTCAGCTTAGTGCTCTGGGATGACCTAGGGGGTGGAATGGGAGGGTGGGAGGGAGGTTCAAGAGGGACGGGATATATGTACACACAGGGCTAATTCACTTTGTTTTACAGTAGAAAGTGACACAACATTGTAAAACAATTATAATCCAATTTAAACAATGGGTATCCCTTTTCTCTCTTTTACACCCAAAGCCATTCAGGGAATTGGATTTTCTTGAAAAGTAGCTTAGAGTAGACTCCCCTCTATAATTTTCAGTTCAAACTACTATTTCCTGTGTTCTAATGCTTCTGAACTGTGGTGTTGGAGAAGACTCTTGAGAGTCCCTTGGACTGCAAGGAGATCCAACCAGTCCATTCTAAAGGAGATCAGCCCTGGGTGTTCTTTGGAAGGAATGATGCTAAAGCTGAAACTCCAGTACTTTGGCCACCTCATGTGAAGAGTTGACTCATTGGAAAAGACTCTGATGCTGGGAGGGATTGGGGGCAGGAGGAGAACGGGATGACAGAGGATGAGATGGTTGGATAGCATCACTGACTCGATGGATGTGAGTTTGAATGAACTCTGGGAGTTGGTGATGGACAGGGAGGCCTGGCATGCTGCGATTCATGGGGTCGCAAACGGTCAGACACGACTGAGCGGCTGAGTTGAACTGCACTGAATGAATATCCTTGGGATCAATTCCAAACACTAGATTAGAAGTTATGTGAGAGTGGGAATTTGGTCTTTTGAGTACTAACATCCTCAAAAGTGCATAGCATAATTACCTACATGTAGTTGTATAAAAACAGGAAGAATGAATCAAAGATTGGAGGGTCAAAGTCAAGGATGGGAGATTATGGCTCATTCTATTTTTCAAAAGAAAAAACCATTATTTTTCAGCAAGATGGACAGATACATATGTACAAATACACACACCAAGATTACCATATTCAACTTAGAAGACCGCTCATACACCTAACTCAACTCTTCAAGAAGACTTTTGCACACAAAATATTTAACCAAATTATGATTAAACTCAGGAGGAACAAATATGACCTAGGGTATGAATTGGTCTATCCATGCACAGAACAACATTTATGGAGCATGTACTTCGGACTGGACATTGTGCTAGGTTTTGGGGGATTTGTCAGTCACCAGCAAGGGAGCCAACGTTGTCTCTGAGGAGTTGGTATTTAAAGGACAAGTGATCCCGCTATGGAAGGAGCTGGGGAAAGAGTTTTCCAATTGGATGGAAGACTAAAATAGACAGGAGCTTGGTATTCATAAGGAACAGAGAGAAGACCAGTGAGCCTTGACCATTGTGAGGAATGAACAAATGATTGAAGAAGTCTGGGAAATAAAAAGAGATCAGCTCCTGTGGTGAGTCACAGTAAGAAGTTCTAAATATGATTGCAAACCATGATTGCAATCTTCTTATGTTTATACATTGACAGCTCTTTTCAATGAATGATTAGAAATGAGTGTGGAGGACAAGGGTTGCAGCAAGGAGTCCCAATAGGAGGCTGGGGCACTAGCCAGGTAAGGACATAATGGCTTGGGGATGGATGGGGTCAAGGAGACAGGAGAGGTCAATGGACTGAGGATCTACGGATATCTACTGGGTGTCTTCTACGTTTTTGTACTATAACCACAACATGTATGTGATACGTGTTCAGTCGTGTCTGACTCTTTGTAACTCCATGGACAGCAGCCCGACAGGCTCTGCTGTCCATGGAATTTTTCAGGCAAGAATACTGAGTGGGGTGCCATTTCCTTCTCCAAAACCACAATATAAAGAGTATCAAAATCTTTTAATTTTTTAAAAAATTTCAGACTCTTTTCCATTATAGGTTATAGCTAATATTGAGCAGAGGTCCCTGTGCTATACAGCAGGTCCTTGTTGGTTATCATATATATAGTGTATATGTTAATCCAAAACTTCTAATTTATCTGTCTCTCAAGATCTTATAACCATGGAAATCTCTCAATAACCCTTAGAAAGCCACGAAGAAACAGAACGCGTCATTCACCCTGGGTGGTCCATTCAGATGGCATGTATCTACATTCCATAAGTGAGTACACTGATGACTTTTTGCACTAGCTATGCCATCATCACAATTCTATTTTCTCTACAAATAAAACATCTTAGATCTCCCCCACCCAGCAAGCTCAGTGTCTGAAACACAAAGAATGCTTCATAGATACTAGTTGAACTGCATCTTAATAACTCTCCAGAGAGATTATCTTGCTTTAGGAGTTTCTGAATTTGTTTTCAACAGGAAAAAAAACAAAATTGCAAACCAGCAACCTTCCAAGAGTCAACGATCCGAAGACCTTTAATCCAGTATTTCCTTTCTGTCATCCACACTCTGCTGACACTTTCCCATTTCCATCTCCACTGGACATGTCCTAAGTTTAATGGCTATTGCATACATTTCTTT
>SJYQ01001156.1:1174700-1202350 GCA_006410935.1 Redunca redunca | reverse complement strand
GCCTCGCAAGACACAATCAAATTGGCAGTGTCTGGTAAAGGCAACAAGAGAGACAGACAGTAAAAATCAGTGGTCCTGTCTCATTAGACACACAAAGGCTTATATTTTTCTGAGCTGCTCCAAGCAACAAGGTTGTAAATATATTAATCAAAAGCAAAATGGAAATAAAACTTATGAAAGTATACCTGTACACTGACAACAAAAGAGAAATTGACCTTTAACAATTAATTATGTGGAGCATTTGAATAGTACAGAAAATTATATAACCAGTTTCATCTTTTTTTCAAATAAAATGCTGCTTCTAAAGCAAAGGAATGGAGAGAAATAAAGCTATTCATTTTGAATGTCAAGCAAGAGAGGCAGTGAAAAATGGTTCAAATGGCTTAAGAAACTATGATTGCCTTGAACTCTGACCGCTTTTGAATACAAAGGAAAATACTTTAATTTAGATATTTTTTCTGGTCCAATCACAAACATCCCCTCTTCCTTGGGAGGAACGACTGAATTAACTTCTACAGTATCCAATCTATGCTTCCCCACACATTTCAAAAACCAAGGTCATGATTTCTCAAAATCTAATTACCAAATGAATCTCTCCATTTCAGGCCAGCTTTGTTTTTTTAGCCACTGATGCCTGGAATCTTGGCTGAAAAAAAAAATCAATTTGAAAAGCAAATATTCTAACAGCCATCAGCAGAGTAAGAAAATCCACAGATCATTTCAATAAAGCACCTATTTTGCTACATATTAGGGCAAAGACCAAAAGAAGCTATAAGACCTCCTTTTCTGATACTCCCCCTTGAAGAGGAGAGATAACCCATTTTTTCCCCAGCGTGCTAGAAAAGTGTTTATTATTTGTTGTGGTGCTAAGTTACAGGGATAAGAGAATTGACTGACCTCAGAAGGTGCCATTCAGACTCCAAAGTAAATGTCTGAATCACTCTGGGAGAAAAGTCCCACATCAGTGATTTCCAGACAGACTAAACATCTCAGCATAAGACATGATTTCCCCCATGGCAGCCTAGCTCACTTTATCTGCACTGCAATTAAGGTTCCTTTCCATTCTGTCAGATATTGGAGGGCAAAGAAGTCAAAGTCCCCAGTGTCAGAGTGCACTCTAAATTACCCTTCTCACCATCTCTGTAATCTTCAGTAGGGTCTTTCATCTCAATGAGCCTCAATTTCCTCACCTGTAAAATGGGAGCCATTTATACATGGGTGTTATGGGTATGAATGAAACAAGACATGTTAAATGAATAACAGATGAGAAGTATTCCATAGATTCCATAGGTGTTAGCCATTTTAATGAGCATTCATTTATTCATTCATTCTTCATGCAGTAAATCTTTACTGAGAACCCGTTAGCTGCCAGGTGCTAAGTACAACGTATGGGAAATGACCAGACATAGTCCCCAGGAACACGGGCCTCACGGTCTAGTGGAGAGGGATAGGCACTGAACAAATCAGTACACTAAATACAGAAATAAAATCTGTCATAACTGCTAGAAAAGAAAAATGGTTCTGTAAGAAACTTACTGAAGGAATCTCACTCAGATTAGGGATTTCGGGAGTGGGAGAAAGCTCTTTTAAAAAATGACTTCAGAAGATTATCCTGGTGTTTCAATGGCTAAGACTTTGTGTTCCCAAGGCAGGGGGCCTGGGTTCAATCCCTGGGCAGGAAATTGGATCCCACATGCCGCAAGGAAGACCCAGTGCAGCCAAATAAATAAATAAAAACATTTTTTAAAAAGAGTGACTTCATAGTTGCTTTACAATGCTGAGTTAGTTTCTGCTGTGCCACAGCGTGAATCAGCTGATATATACACAAATATCTCCTTCCTCTTCATTCCCCATCCCACCCCTCTAGGTTGCCACAGAGCACTGAGTTGAGCTCTCCGTGCTGTACAGCAGCTTCCCCCAGCCATCTATTTCACACATGGTAGTGTAAATATGTCAACGCTACTCTCTCAATTTGTCCCAAGAAAGTGATTTTAAGATGAAGCCTGAAGAATGAACATACATTATCAGCAGGAAGAGTCACGAAAGCTCACGTATAGTACTTTTTTCCTGAATGTAATTTATTACATTTTCACTGCTGCTGCTACTGCTGTTAAGTCGCTTCAGTCGTGTCCGACTCTGTGCGACCACATAGACGGCAGCCCACCAGGCTCCCCCGTCCCTGGGATTCTCCAGGCAAGAACACTGGAGTGGGTTGCCATTTCCTTCTCCAATGCAGGAAAGTGAAAAGTGAAAGTGAAGTCACTGAAACGTGTGCAATTCTCAGCAACCCCATGGACTGCAGCCTATCAGGCTCCTCCATCCATGGGAATTTCCAGGCAAGAGTACTGGAGTGGGGTGCCATTGCCTTCTTTAGCATTTTCACTAATACAAGAGAATATAGAAAAGTACAAAGAAAATTAATATCACTCATGATCCATCACCAGGAGACAAATGGGTATGCATTCTACCAAATGTTTTCTCTAGAAAATATATATTATATGACATAATATATACCCATGCACATGAATTCCTAGCCCTATATATGAATGTGCAAATTAGAACTATCATTTTTACTTACTAATATGTCTTGAGCCCTTCCCCATGCCCTCAAGAATTCTCTAATGAATAAATATGCAAAAAATATACTTGCAAATCATCCAATTTTATTTCCATAGGAAAAATTCTCCAGCTGGGTTGTGGTGTGAAACAGCAGGAATGTTGTAATGTCTCTCCTAAGAACTGCTAAACTGTCTCTGAAACTTTTGTTTGATTTTCCAAGCTCCACTCTCACCAAGAGTGTGGGAGCATCTTTTCTCTCTACTTCATGGTAGGTCCCTAAAGCTCTGTCAGTGCATTAGGGAAAAGCAGTCCCACATCATTCTTATTCCTTCCGTTTAAATAAAGATGACAGTATTTTTCAGATTTTATTTTAAATTATTTTGTGAATTGCCTATTAATAGCCAATCTTACTTCTATGTCAGTGCTACTGTGTGTCAATGTCAGTCTACTTGTTAAAAGCACAATGTATGTCATCAGGTATTTTGAAAATATTGTTACAGGTCAGCAAGTCAGCAAAGATGCTTGCTCTTTGGAAGAAAAGCTATGACAAACCTAAACAGCGTATTAAATAGCAGAGACGTTACTTTGCCAACAAAACTCTGTATAGTCAAAAAAGCTATGGTTTTTCCAGTAGTTACGTATGGATGTGAGAGCTGGACCATAAAGAAGGCTAAGTACTGAAGAATTGATGCTTTCAAACCGTAGTGCTGGAGAAGACTCTTTAGAGTCCCTTGGACTGCAAGGAGATCAAACCAGTCAATCCTAAAGGAAATTAACCCTGAATATTCGTTGGAAGGACTGATGCTGAAGCTGAAACTCCAATACTTTGGCCACCTGATGTGAAGAGCTGACTGACTGGGAAAGACCCTGATGCTGGGAAAGATTGAAGGTAGGAGGAGAAGGGAGCAACAGAGGATGAGATGGCTGGATGGCTTCACGACTCAATGGACATGAATTTGAGCAAGCTCTGGGAGATGGTGAGGGACAGGGAGGCCTGGTGTGCTGCAGTCCACGGCGTCACAAGGAGTCGGACATGACTGAGCAACTGAACAACAACAAATTCACTTTTAAAATCTTGAATACAGTGTTTTAAATATATGTAATTTTTGCCTGTAAGTAATCAGAGCAATAAATGTTTCAAAGTTGTTCTTTTGTATTAAATACATATATATAACACATACACACTATGACTGGCTTTCGGTTTTAGTCTATTAAACTTCTCCTTCTTAAGCTTCTACTGCAGTATTTTATTTATTTTTATAGGGTATTTTAATATCTGACAGTTCAGTGTCTTCAGAATTATTCTTCCTTCAAATAGCTGCCTCATTACATATAGTCATATGTTTTACTAAATAAAATTCAAAATTACTTTGCCAAGTTATCCTTAAATAAAACACTGCTAGTTTGATTGAAAAAGTAAGATCACAGATTAATTTCAGAAAATTACACTGTATAATACTGTGCTCAGTTGCTCAGTCATGACTTACTCTTTGCAACCTTTTGGACTGTTGCTCACCAAGCTCCTCTATCCATGGGATTTTTCAGGCAAGAATGCTGGAGTGGATTGCCATTTCCTCCTCCGTGGGATATTCCCAACCCTGCGTCTACTGCATTACCAGTGGATTCTTTACCACTGAGCCATCGGGGAAGCCCCTATGATATCGATCCTTCCATAATTTCACGTAAGTGGTCTTTTTTGTCTTCATTTACACTTTTTAGTTTTGTGAACCAGTTAGTTCAATTTTTTATGTTTTTATTAAGTTCTTCCTAGATCATTTATATTTTTGTTATTTTCAAGTGGGATCTTTTTTCCATGTCATTTGCAAAGTAATTGTTGCTATTTGGGGGCAAAATGACAGATGTCTGAGTTTCTCTAATCCCCTAAAATGATATCATATTATATCTTCTCTTAATAATGATTTTCCTCTTGGGTAAATAAAAAAGAATACACACACATACATATGCATTTCTGGAAGAAACTTAAATAGTACTAAATTATTTCATGTGAACAGGCAGGCTGAAGGAAAGTATCTTTGGTTTCCTATTTGTCACCAGTGCATATATATATTAATTTGAGTAATATAATCTTATACATGTGTTACTATTATTTTTTTCCACTTTATTTTTTTTTGTTTTACTTTATTTTACTTTACAGAACTGTATTGGTTTTGCCATACATCAGCATGAATCCACCACGGGTGTACACGTGTTCCCAATCCTGAACCCTCCTCCCACCTCCCTCCCCATACCATCTCTCTGGGTCATCCCAGTGCACCAGCCCCACATGAGGGAAGTTTACCAAAGGAAAGTGAATTATTGAACTGTATTCTTTATACCTCTTCATATTAAAGACATTAATAACAGCTTACAATCCTTTTCATCCTTTCCAGTGGTTAGTCTGACCTTTTTTTGACTGATTGCATTAACTATGATATGATTGTTTTAAGTATTTATCTCTTTGGCTGCACTGGGTCTCACTTGCAGCATCTTTCTTTATGGCATAAGAACTCTTAGTTGTGGCACGTGGGATCTAGTTCCCCGACCAGAGATGGAACCCAGGGCTCCCGCATCGGGAGCGTGGAGTCTTAGCCACTGGACCACCAGGGAAGTCCTAGTATAACGATTCTTGATTGTTTTCAGCCTCTGCCCTGATAGAGGATGCTCACAGGCCCAGAACATCCCCAGGCATGCACAGGGCACTTGCTGAAATGCAGACACTTCAGGCAGAAGCCACAACTCTCAACCAGACAATGGCTGGGTAGGAAGGACCCGGTTGTTCAGGTACTACATCCTCTACAGTAAATCACTTATAAACATTGATAAACAACACACAGTAATCTAAAACATCATTTTGACCAACCTCACAAGTGATGCTCACAAAACAGTATTTTACGGCACCGAAGCTTACAACAGCACTGCTACATCACTGGGTCCACAACCTGGCATCCTACATTTTGTTTTACTTACATTTTGCCCTTCCATGTAACATAGTTACTGGACTGAGATAGATACAGTGTATAACTCTGAGAAAGGATCACCCTTTCTATTTCTTTAAATCAGATACACCTATTGATTTAATCAAGGTTATTGATATAAATCAAGAAGTCAGCTTTACCCTTAGAAAACTAAAAATCAAGTTACCATACAATCCAGTAATCCTACTTTGGGGCATATATCTGGAAAAGAGAAATACTCCAATTCAAAAAGATACATAAATCTCATAGCAGCACTGTTTACAAATAGCCAAGACATGGAAGCAATAAGTGTCCATTGACAGATGAATGGATAAAGAAAATTATATATGAAATACTACTCAGTCATAAAAAAAGAACAAAGTAATTCCATATGCAACAACGTGGATGAACCTAGAGATCATCGTACTAAGTGAACTAAGTCAGACAAAGAAGGACAAATATCACCTATATCTGGAGTCCAAAAAAATGATACAAAAGAACTTACTTACAAAACAGAAACAGATTTACACACATAGAAAGCAAACTTATGGGGGAGGGAGGGAAATATTAAGAGTTTGGGATTAACCGATACACACCACTATATGTAAAGTAGATAAGCAACAAGGACCCACAGTATAGCACAGGGAACTATTTCAATATCTTGTAATATCTTATAGTGGAAAAAAATCTGAAAAAGAATGAATCACTTTGCTGTACGCCTGAAACTAACACAGCATTATAAATCAATTCTACCTCAATTGAAATTAGTCACTTTTACTAACACATTTCTTAATATTATACCATTCTTGCAGATTTTTACAAAGTTTTTGGCTTTATTGATGTATTATATTACTCCACTTGACATGTCAGTATTTTATTGAGGATTTTTACAGCTATTTTTATGAGCGAGATTTTTCTTTAAAATTTCTTTTACTATTTTTTCGATTTTCATTTGAGGATTATGTGGCCTCATAAGATTCACTGAAAGAGTTTTATTTTTGCCTATGACTTATTTATATTTCCTTTCCATTTATTTCTGTTAATGTACAATGGAAATGAACATTTCTTTTAAACTTACAGGGAAACATAATATAAAACACCTAGGCCCAACCTGTTTTTTTCAGAGTACGAAGATTTAATAATACTTTGGGTTTGGGGTTACAAATTTATTTATTACAATTTGTGTTTTTGTTTTAAAAAATAGTTTACCTACAACAGCATTTACTGTTTCTGTAGTTTTCATTTCTGTAAACACTTTTCCTATCATATCTAGCTGTTTTAATTCTTGCTTTCCCGAATTTCATCCAATTCTGTTACCTTATCTCAACTTCCAGTTCTTACTTTATAAAGTCTGCCTTTCTCAAATGCTAATGTGATGTCTTCTAACATTTACTTGTTCTGTGCATCAACATTTTCTCTCAAAACCATAAACACCCTCTGCATCCTTAACACCACACTCTTCATCTATTATGTAACCAAATCATTCTATTCTGTTACTGTTTCTCTTTCTTTAACTTTGATTAAAATTCCTATCCAGCCCAGGTACTATTTGGGTGATGGAAGATCTTTTCCGAAGATATTTTACTGCTTTCCTCTTTGCTTTTCAGATCCCCTACTGACATATTTTTCTTTTCATTTTCAATAAGAACTTTATTTTTAACCTTTCAAAAATTTTGTATTGGAGTATAGCCAATCAACAATTTTGTGATAGTTTTAGGCGGACAGCAAAGCTACTCAGCCATACATGTACATGTATCCATGCGTGTGTTACTTGCTCAGCCTGGTCCAATTCTGTGGCTGCAGGGACTGTAGCTTGCCAGGCTCTTCTGTCCATGAAATTCTCCAGGCAACAACACCGGAGCAGATTGCAGTATTGCACTCCCTTCTCCCTGGGATCTTCCAGATCCAGGGGTCAAACCCAGGTCTCCTGCATTGCAGGCAGACTCTTTACTATCGGAGCCACCAGGGAAGCCCACACATGTATCCTTTCTCCCCTAAAATCTTCTCCCATCCAGGGAGCAGAACATAACACTGAGCAGAACTCCCTGCGCTATACAGTAGGTCCTTGCTATAAATAGCAGTGTGTACATGTCAATCCCAAACTCCCCAAGTATCTCTACACTCATTCTTCACCCTCTAGCATTTTTTATGTCCATGAGAATGTTTCGGTTTTGTTAAGTTCATGTCAATCATTTTTTTTTTAGATTCTGCATTTAAGGGATGCAATATGATATTTCTCCTTTCTCTGTCTGACTTGCTTCACTCAACATGACAACCTCTAGCTCCATCCATGTAGCTACAAATGGCATTATTTCATTCTTTTTCATGAGTAACATTCCACTGTAGATATACACCATGTCTATCCATTCCTCTGTTGATGGACATTTAGGCAGCTTCCTCGTCTTGGCTATTGTAAATAGTGCTGCAATGTAGCCTTTGGTCTAACCCACTTTAAATGTTTTCAGTTCCATGTTTTGGGGGCATCTGTTGTCCTTTGGAATAATTCCCTAATCCTGCAGTAATTTTTTTTATAGTACTTTTTTGAGAAACATTAATTTCCCAGCAATACAGCATACCATTGTCAGCCAGTCCCTTCTCAGAGCATCCAGGGCATCCTGTTCCCATAGACCTTCTAGGTTCAGCTTTCACCATGGCTGCTGGTACCTTTGTCCACCAGCACAGATGCTTAATTACTTCATTGATTACAATCTCAGGTTAATAGGAATGGAGGATTCCAGAGTTGGGAAGGCTAGGTAGGAGAAGGTTACAAAAGTATCTGCTGTGCATTTATCATTAAAGATCGCAAATGTTTCCAGGCCATTTGTTAGAAATTATAAATGAGTTATGAAAATTCACAGTCTCCTTCCATAGCATCCTACCCAGGAAGAAGCCAAGATGGCTGAGGGCTTCGCCAAAGCTCTGTCCAGGAACACTTTCTTTGACAGCCCAGAAGGCTACAGATATTCTAAATTCTGGTTCCCATGCCTATTTTGGTAAGAATACTCCATTTGCTGGAAGTGTTTTTTTGTTTTTTTTTTAAATGTTCAATTTCTGTATTACCATTGGATTCATTCATCCTGTATGAGAAAAACAGAGTAACACATTTTTTCAAAAATCTCTGCAGTTTGGCAACAAGACAGGAACATGATTAAATTGACATGCTATATTTATTAATCTAAACATTCTGCAGAGCCAAATAGGTTAAGTGTTTTTAAGTTCTGTAAAGGAATGAAAAGAGCTACAATAATTAGTAGTAACATATCTAAGCTCATTGAAATAGTATTACGTTAACTTCATGGAATTAGCCCAATTAAAGGGAAAAAAAAAAGTTAGNCCTACCCAGGAAGAAGCCAAGATGGCTGAGGGCTTCGCCAAAGCTCTGTCCAGGAACACTTTCTTTGACAGCCCAGAAGGCTACAGATATTCTAAATTCTGGTTCCCATGCCTATTTTGGTAAGAATACTCCATTTGCTGGAAGTGTTTTTTTGTTTTTTTTTTAAATGTTCAATTTCTGTATTACCATTGGATTCATTCATCCTGTATGAGAAAAACAGAGTAACACATTTTTTCGAAAATCTCTGCAGTTTGGCAACAAGACAGGAACATGATTAAATTGACATGCTATATTTATTAATCTAAACATTCTGCAGAGCCAAATAGGTTAAGTGTTTTTAAGTTCTGTAAAGGAATGAAAATAGCTACAATAATTAGTAGTAACATATCTAAGCTCATTGAAATAGTATTACGTTAACTTCATGGAATTAGCCCAATTAAAGGGAAAAAAAAAAGTTAGGTAGAGCTGCGCAATTCTCAGTCAGAACCCCATCTAATTTGTGCTTGCCCTGGAAGAAGCAGGGAATGGAAGCCAGGCTTCCATTAGTGAACTCAAGAGGATCTTGCTGCCCAAGATCGCTCTAACCTGGGGGAGCATCTTTGAGAGGGAATGAAGAGAGGTGAGTGGGGTGGGGGTAGGGAGGGGAGATTAAGTCTGACTTTCTAAGGACTGTGTGTTCAGGGTTCTTGCCTTCTGACTTGAACAAAAGTTGCAAACTGATGACCCACAGACCAAATCCAGCATACCCAATGGTTTTGTCTGGTCTGTACAACATTTTTTCAATAAAAAAGGTTTTAAGTGTTTAAGACTTGGAAGATTTCAGGGACTTCCCTGGCGATCCAATGGTTAAGACTCTCCGCTTCCACTGTGGGGGGCACAGGTTCGATCCCTGGTTGGGGAACTAAGATCCTATATGTGACACAGCACAGCCAGAAGAAAAAAAAACAACAAGAATTGGAAGGTTTCACATAAAAATAGATATTTCAGGGACTTCCCTCGTGGGTCCAGTGGTTAGGAATCTGCCTGCCAGTGAAGAGGATACAGGTTCTATCCCTGGTTGGGGAAGATCCCACGTGCCACAGAACAACTAAGCCCGGAAGTCACAACTACTGAAGCCTGCACACCCTTGAGCCCATGCTCTGCAACAAAAGAAGCCACCACAATGAGAAACCTGCACACCACAATGAAGCGTAGGCCCCTGCTCGCCACAACTAGGGAAAAGCCCATGCGGCGCAACGAAGACTCAGCACAGCCAAAAATAAACAAACAGAAGATGTCAGCCATCCTTCGGACATGGGAAGTTCTGGCAGTGATGGGCCTGCATTCCAGATCAGCTGTCACCTGGGGAAGGTGGAAGCAGACTCTGCTGGGACACAGCGCCCTCCTCCACCTGGCTCCTCCCCATCGGTTTTGAGTCACTGGGTCTCACGCCTGCCCGCATCACTCACTCTCATGATCTGCCTGGTCCCTGAGTGTGTGTGTTTTTCACTCCTGCTGCAAGGAAAGCAAGAGACAGGGATGTTGTGGGTTATCAAGATAAGAGCCACAGGTCTGTCAAGAAAAGGGTGAGCCTCCTCCCCCAGCCTCTGTGAGGCTGACCCAGGGTGGGGTGGTACTTGTCCTCTGAAGGTCCTCTGTGCTCAGCTCTGCAGCCTGGGGCCTTGGACTCTGCCCCTCATAGAAGGCTTTTTGTATGAGCCCTCATCCTACTTCTGTCAAAACTCATTTCACCCTGAGATGCTGGGATAAAAACACTCTGGTCACAGGACACACCACCTCAGGCTTACGTGTTGATTTGTTATACCAGCTACAGAATGGAAAGCATCCTTGGTGATCATCAAAGTCCAAGAGAGCTTTCTCCATGACATGACACCCCACCCCTAATCGTCCTACCGATGCCTGCAGGTTCCCAACAAGAAAGTCCATCATTAAGGAAATGAATACGAGGCTTAAGAGCAATCTCTCCAGAAATGCTAAAATACAGACTTCACGAGAGGTGACATCTTGCTAGTGATAAAAGAAATGTCCCCATGTTGAAGGACAGAGAAGTCATTCTTGCTTATCCATGAGTTCACTTGAATTGGACACTAATTAGCCTGTCAAACATGCATTGTCCATCTGCTTTAAATATTGAAGAAGAGGGCACACTGACCAGAAGTAAAGAATGACCATGTTAAAAATAAAGGCTAAGAGGGTGGAATGAATAGGGAGATTCCAGGAAGATGGTGAAGGACAGGAAGCCTGGAATGCTGCAGTCCATGGGGTTGCAAAGAGTCAGACACGACTTAATGATGAAACAGTATAGCTGATTGACTTTGCTGTACAGCAGAAACTGGCACAGCAGTGTAAAGCAACTATACTCCAATGAAAAAATAGCACATTAATTAATTTGAAAATAAATAAAGACTAAATGCCTCCCTTCCTGGGACACCTGTGCTGACCCTGAAAGTGAAGTCGCTCAGTCGTGTCCAGCTCTTTGCGACCCCATGGACTATAGCCTATCAGGCTCTTCCGTCCATGGGATTTTCCAGGCAAGAGTGCTGGAGTGGATTGCTATTTCCTTCTCCAGGGGATCTTCCCAATCCAGGAATCGAACCCGGGTCTCCCCTCCTTCAATGATAAGACTCCCTTCCCAGGTGTCAAGGCCAGGCTGACTTACTGTATACACACTAATCAGTTTGTTTTTTTAAACTTGAAGGGATATATCTCTGACTTGTTTGATGGTCTTTGTTCTGAGAAGACATAAAACTGCTGAAAACCCTGATTTGGGGTAGGGAGCAATTCCAAAGAGCTATCTGAGGGGCTGTTTTCCAGGCTAGAGTCCTCAGTTTGTCTCAAATGAACCTATTTTTTACATCTACTATAGACTGTTTACTGATTACTTTCATCAATATTATTAATCATTCCAAGATTTTAAATGCAGGATGGAGGGGACAGTGGGGAGGAATGTGTAAAGGAAGAGGGTGTATTTAGAACCCAAGCCTATATATAGACTGTACCTGTGTGCTTAGTCACTTAGTCTTGTCCAACTCTTTGCAACCCCATGGGCTGTAACCCCACCAAGCTCCTCTGTCCATGGGATTTCCCAAGCAAGAATACTGGAGTGGGTTGCCTTTTCCTCCTCCAGGGGATCTTTCCAACCCAGGGATCAAACCCACATCTCCTGTGTCTCCTGTGTCTCCTGCACTACAGGCAGATTCTTTACCCGCTGTGCCAGAGGACAAGCCCCAAGCTTTTAGTCTAAACTCCTAAATTAAGAGGAGAGGAGTTCAGAAATGAGGCCCAGGGTGGAGTGGAGGCAATGGAAAATTAAAGTCACAAAGGAAAAAACATTCATCTTCCAACGAGTCTATTTTGAGATCATTGCATGTCAGGCCCTGAGCCATACTCTGAGGCCCCCCGAGCTCTTGGATCTCTCTCTCCCTGGAGTTGTCTGGCTAGGACTCCAGATATGGAACCGGCAATGCTGTCTCATTCATGGTACACATAGAGGAGAAGTGGTGTGCAGGAGGCTGCAATCAGGCAACCACGTTTAGAGCTTCAAGGAAGGAGTGACAGGTACACACCGCCCCCTGAGCAACTTGACTATGGCCAGAAAACGCTTTGGCCTTTAATCAACGTAGCCTGTGAGGCCTACAGACATGTCTGAACATACAGAACTTGGTAAACAGTGGATTTCCCCCACCTTTGGGTTTAAATTAATTGCCAAGTGAAAAGGGAGAGTTTCACATGAAGATGCAGAGTTTCTGAGTTCTCTTGGCAACCAAGACTGAAAGACCTAAGCAGGACGCGGCTGGTGGTCCAAGTGGTTAAGAATCTGGCTGCCAACACAGGGGACACGGGTTCGATTCCTGGTCTGGGAAGATTCCACATCCACTAAGCCTGAGTGCCGCAACTACTGAGCCCACATGCCACGGGAGGAGAAGGCACCACAGTGAGAAGCCTGCACACCCCAACTAGAGAGGCGCCCCTGCTCACTGCAACTAGATAAAGCCCGTGCAGCAACAAGGACCCAGCACAGCCAAAACTTATTTATTAAAAAAAAAAAGACCTAAACACAACCCAAACACAATCCACTTGCTGTGACCATCATGACCTGTGACCTGTAGCCGGGCCAGCCTGCTCCTAGACATGATGGCCCCACCCACTCCTAGCACATCACCCTGAGCCCTGTTCTGTGTTGTTACCACCTGATCAGGAAGTCTCGTGGCCATAAATGCCCACTCCCCCCAAGGTGGCATTCACACAGCAGCCACAAGACTCTCACGCTTCCACTGAGGTTAACAGATGGACAGACATACTTCTCCACCCCCAACCCCCCCTACACACCCAGTCCCTACAACACGACTTCATGGAAAAGTAAAAATGGAATATTGTTTCTCAACAGGTCATACCGTACCAATCCTTTTTCTCTCACAGTCCTCGTGCAGAAACTGCTTCTATTTGGCACTGCTGCTGTTGGCTTTTATAGCTTATTTTTGTAAAGTTAAGAGCAGATATCCTGTTCGTTGTTCAAGTCCATCTTTGGTTTCTCCTTGTGTTCTACCTGAAAACAATTCACGCTGAACTGATTCTGATTAGGTTGTACCACTGGGGATGAAAACAGCTCCATGAGACTGAGGTCTAAGAGTAGCTGAAAAACAACCAAATAGCCATTTGCTTACAGCTGCTCAACATTATTTCATTATCACTCTTTTCCAGCAATCTGTGCTATCTTAGATAGCACTCTGGCTTAATATTCAGCGTCATCTGTGGAGGTTGACTTAAGGATGCTGACTTAGACAGAACAATGAACTCCAGAGCAGCAGGAAGTCTCGGGAATTAGCATGAGAAAAACCTTGAAAATGTAATTATTTTGGCTAACAAAACTCATACTGTCAGTCTTGGCTTCTGACTTAACACCATGTCATTACAAAATATAGGACTCTATTGAGGAAACAATGATTTCAATTCTCAGCTGAAAGGAACGAGGTGCATGAGGAATATTACTGTTAATGATGAAAGAAATTTAAATCGCACAAATATTGTACAACACAGCTTAATCACAGACATCTACAGACAACTACACTCTCCCACCTTTTCTGCCTAGTGAAAGCTATTCTTTATCCAAGTCAAGGGAATAGCAGAATTAGATCTGGAATAGAGATGTAGCATAAAAACAAGAGATCTCAAATTGCCATAATTCACCTATTATTAGCAAAAGAAAAATACTGTCAAACTGGGTCAGAAAACAAAATATATCTCTGTGAAAACTGCAAAGGTAAAAAAATAAAGATTGAGTACAGGTCAATCAAGAAGGCAGGGGTTGCAATAGGAATAAGGGATAAAGTTAAATTCAAAATCAAAGGAATGAAATNAAACTGCAAAGGTAAAAAAATAAAGATTGAGTACAGGTCAATCAAGAAGGCAGGGGTTGCAATAGGAATATGAGATAAAGTTAAATTCAAAATCAAAGGAATGAAATGAGGCAAAGACAAGTTATGAATGCAAAGATTAAAATGTACAATGTCAACACATTATAAATGCTTAAGGGCTTACTTGCATAGCACTGAAATATTGAAAACAGAATTACATACTGAAATATATAAAGCAAAAGTGGATAAACATACAAATAAGGAGAAATTGGGCAGAACTCAGCAGAAACAAGAAATACTTAACATACTACATTTACTTCTGGCCTATTATCTGCATGAAAAAAACGTAAGGAAGAAAAGAGCTACAGAGAATGTGGAAAATATAAGTAACAAAGTTTAGTTAAAGCTATCTCTACACATGAAGCTAAGTATTACAAGGGCTATACTTTTTCTTTTTTAAAAACTGATTTTTATTTGGAAGATAACGGCTTTACAATGTTGTATGGTATACTTTTTTCAAATGTGCCAAACCATTTAGGAAAAATGTTCACAAGAAATGTCCATAAATCCCTGAAGAAGAAATAAGAGAATAAACTTTTAGACCGCGATTCTGAAAGCAGCTCATTTTGCCCTTTCCTGTTTGCCGATTTCTGTTCCCCTCTGACCTTAAAAGAACCTAATAATTGGAATGAGTTCACGAGGTAATGGACTTGTGATCTCCTGAATGAAAACCATGCTGTGACCAACCTGCTGACTCTTTCCTAGATTAAAAGAAATCAGAATGAAGTATGAAGTAGTTAAAGAATGACCAGAGATCTAACCCCAGCAGCCACCTTATCAAACCGGCAAGAGATCACGTGGGCAAGATAACATCTAAAGAGAGAGCAAGCCAGTCTGCACCCAGTGGAGAAGCAAGTCAAACCCACCTTCCTGCCTCCATGATTTCCTGAGATCTTCCCCACTATTTGTCCCCTTTTTAAAACTATCATGCCAAAGCAGATAAGTCTGCAGTTGGTTTAAGCTGCTTTCACATGATAGCAATGTTCCTTTCTGCCAATATTTGCCTCTCAAGGACTGACTTTTGAGCAAGCAGTGAGCCGCTGAACTTGAGTTGGGTAATAATATTCTGCTACTATAAAATAGGAAGAAAATAAAACCAACAGGCCAACTACTTAGAACTCTTCAAGCAAATCTTGGGTCATAGTGTAATCAAAGGCACTTGTAGACTGGCTAATAAATCATTTGGATGAGAACAGATGTATGGAAGCCTACAGCAGACACCCCTGTGGAGCTCACTCCATAAGTCACTGAAGGAGGGACCAATGGGTTGTCTGGAAGACAGTCTCCTGCAGATAAGTAGGGTAGAGTTTTTCTCTAACACATCCTGTGTAATAAATACATCATCAGTATTACCAAGCCCTTTGTTTTTGAAAACCTACTGAGCCTCAATGTAACTCAGTTATAAAGTAGATCTGAATCTCTGGGGAAAATGGTAGCTGATGTGTATTTTCTTTAAAAAAAGAATCCTGTAGAAAGACCAGTAGTAAAAAATGCTAAGCCTCCAGTTAACCTAATCTAAAAAATGTGAGCAGAAAAAATAGATGATGAAAATTAAAAATGAGAGAGAGTAAATAAACACAGATGCTCAGGAAATTTAAAGGCTTATCATACTGTGTAAATTAACCCAAAGTTAATAAATTTGAAAAGCTGGAGCAAAGGGATGTTTCTAGGAAGCTGGAAAAATACAAAAATGGACTTGAGAAAAACGATAAGATTAAAATGTAAAAATAAGTGTCTAATAAGTTATAAAGCTTATTGAGGAATTATTTCTAAGAAAAAGCATCTGTAATTAGAAGCAGAAGAGGAAGTGGAGCACCAGTAACAGAAGGCAACTCTCCAACCTGCAGTCTACCAAGACCTACGATGAAATGCAAAACTCATCTTAACGGTGAAATGAGACCAGCATTTTTATCAGGAAGAAGGGCAGAATACTTCTATCACCAGCATTGATCACTAGAGGTCTAGTGAAGCAAGGAAACAAAAATAAATAAGCAAGAGACATATTGGATTTGAAAAAAAACAAACATTATCCTCTGCAAAGTATTCGTGTATTTTTAAAAGTCTAAGCTACTCCACAAATCTGAAATACTGTTTTTACATATTTTAAAAACCTAAAGAAAAAAACACAAAATGTTAACATTTCTTCTATGATAGTCAATAAAAAAAAGTGAGTGTTAGGCTGCTTCTGGTTGTGTGTGTGGTACGTGTCTTTGTCTGTGTCAGTACCTGTCTATGTGTGTATATATATACATGTATGTATGTGCGTGTGCTCAACATTTAGCAAAGAAAGGGTAGCAGGGGATGGAAATCAGACTCTTGGTGGTTTCAAATGTAAACTGTTTTACATGTTCAAGGAACACCATCACTATTTAATCTGTTCCACAGCATATAGAAAGAACATTCTAGAAAAATACAATACAGAAATGTAGCAAAGATTGGACTTTAAAAATCAAATTAATTTTGGCAGGATTATATCTAAATGGAACCATTCGAGGACATGAATAGAGTGAAGAAGAAACATACAGACCCATTTAACAAAAATCAAAACATCCTTAACTAAAAATTAAATCCTAACTAAGCAAGATAAGGGCTTTCCTGGTGGCTCAGAGGTTAAAGTGTCTGCCTACAATGCGAGAGACCAGGGTTCAATCCCTGGGTCGGGAAGATCCCCTGGAGAAGGAAGTGGTAACCCACTCCAGTATTCTTGCCTGGAGAATCCCATGGACGGAGAAGCCTGGTAGGCTACAGTCCATGGGGTCGCAAAGAGTCAGACATGACTGAGCGACTTCACTTTCACTTTCAAGCAAGATAAAAGAAATAGGTAATCTTAAAGAAAACAAAGTGTTGATATTTACCACTGATGACATTGCATGCACGGAAAATCCAATCAAAGCTACATGAAAACACTGCTCCTTATCTTTTAATGTCTATTAATAAACTATAATACAAATAATCTGAAAAAATACATATATATATACACAATATAACCAAATCATTTTATTGTACACCCAAAACTAACACAATATTATAAAGAAACTATAGGCCAGTAAGAAAACAAAAGTACAGGAAAGGGATGATAAAGACATTCAAGGAAGAAAATATCAACATAATTAAAACACAAAATCAGGGAACTTCTCTGGTGGTCCGGCGGTTAACAATCCGCCTGCCAATGCAGGGAGCATGGGTTCAATCCCTAGTCCAGAAAGATCCCATATGCCACAGGGCAACTAAGCTTGTGCACCATGGCTGCTGAAGCCCCGTAGAGCCTGTGGTCGGTAACAAAAGAAGCCACCACAGTGAGCAGCCCACGCACCTAAGCTAGAGAGGAGCCCCACTCACAACTAGAGAAAGCCTGCATACAGCCACAAAGTCTCAGCACAGCCAAAAATAAATTAATTAATTTGTTGTTCAGTCGTGTCCGACTCTTCATGACACCATGGACTGCAGCACACCAGGCCCCTCTGTCCCTTGCCATCTCCCAAAGTTTGCCCCCCAAGTTCACATCCATTACATCGGTGATGTGATCCAGCCATCTCATCTTCTGATGACCTCTTCCCCTTCTGCTTTTCTAATTTAGTTTAAATTAACTAATTTAAAAACCCACAAAATCAAGGACTTTTTAATAAGAATACATAAGTGGTTATAAATGCAGCGACAGAAAGATTCCATTCATAATTTCCAGGGAAAACTACAACTTCAAAGACTAGATTAATGAACATTGTGTCAGACCTCTATAAGAAAATGTTTACATTCTACTGAGGAATATAAATTGTCTGGTCAAAAAATGACAGATGTCAGTTCCTTTCTAAAGTAATCTGTTTGCTCCTACATTCAGTATTCCTCAGGGCAGGGACTGGAGTCGATTTGACCTGCAGCCCCATCCCCTTCCACTGAGGCGCCCACCAGTTGATGATACCTCACATCCCATTGGGGGTCCCTCCCCACATCCTTGCTTCACCCAGATCCTCAGTGCCTGTCACATCCACAGTGACCTCAACAGTCACAAAGGTGAGCCTCCCACCTCTGGGCTCCATCTTCACTCCATCTTCACCTTCTGGGCTGGGCAGAATTACGGACTCCCGAGAAGATTCTTGCTAATCCCAGGCACCATGAGGATATTGAGATACCATCTGTGATCACATTGCCTTACATGGCAAAAGGGACTCTGCAGATGTGATTAAGGTTACTGACTAACTGACTGTCTTTATAATAGGGCGGTCACTCTGGATCATTCCAGCAGACTCCATGTAATCCAGGGAACCCTTAAAAGTAGATGCAGGAGAGGAAGCCAGGCTGAAAAGGCAGCACCGTGCCAAGGCTGACTTTGAGGATGGAGACAGGAAGGTAGGAGATCCCAGGAAGCAACGGGGACCTCAGTTCTACCCCTCCCAGGAACTGGACTTTTCCAACAGCCTGACTGAGTCTGAAGCAGATGGTTCCCCAAAGCCTGTAGTCGAAAGCCCAGCCTGGCAGACACCTAGCCTTGTGAGACCCTGGGCAGAAAATCTAGCTGGTTTTCTAGCTGGTTTCTCACCGGGACTTCCGATGCAGAGAAACTGGGGGTAACACACTGAAGAAATCTCATCCACTCTGCCATTCATTCCCACTCAGTCTTTTAAGAAAGTGCACCAGACCTCAAATGCCCACACTCTTACCATCAAGTCCTGTCCGAAGTTCTCCCCTCCACCAGCACCCCTCTTCTGCCCTAATGGAGGCAATTCTCTCCATCTCGGTGGTGTTTCCACAAAAAGCACCTCTGTGCTATCAATGAGCATAATTCCTGGCTATAGAGTTTCAACAACTCTCTCAGAGTCTCTGTGTATTGCAAAGGTTCTTTTAAAAAATCATTCTTCTGCTTAAAGTTACCAGGTATCAAACAGCCCAACTCACACAGTCATGTCCTACTATTCTGCATCTTCAAAAAAATCCCTTTACCATTTTAAACACCTCGTTCAACCCTCTTCATCAAACCTAAGAATCGTCTCCGGAAGTTGGCTCTGTTTCCTTCAGCTCAGTCCTCCAGATTTTCCAGTTTGTTTTCTTTTTTAATAGTTTCTTTATTGATTTGACTGTGCCAGGTCTTAGATGTGGCACGTGGGATCTTCCATCTTCACTGTGGCATGCAGCATCTTTAGTTGCAGTGTGCAGATCTATTGTTGGCACATACAGGATCTAGTTCTCTGACCAGGGATCAATCCTGGGACCCCTGCATTAGAAGAGTGACTCTCAGCCACTGGACCACTTGGGAAGTCCCTCCAGTATGGTTTCTGTCTCCATCTCATCTGCCAAGATCACCTGTCATCTCATCTCTGAATCACTGGAACAGGATCTATCTCGTCTGGACTTTGAACTGCATTTGGTAGTATCAGCCCTTCTCCCAGCATGGAAGCATCCTTCTTTCTGGGGTACCACACAATTCCAGATATTCCTTTTATCTCTCTGGCCACTTCTCAACCTCTTTGCCTGGATAATGCTTTGCCAAATGAATATTAAATGCTGGCATCGCTCAAGGCATCACCCTTCAAGTTTCTCTCTACTGTCTCCTGAGAAGAACGCATCCATCTCCTGAATCTAAGCATCATCCACAAGTTGTCCCTTCCTGAACATATATACGCCCAAGTCTAACAATTCCTTGAAACCCTGGATTTGTAAGTCCTGTGCCTACTTGACAGAGTCACTCAGAGGTCATCCAAGTTTATCAAAAGTTCAAAAATCGAGCTCATGTATTGATTCTTAACTCTCCACTTTTCCCATCTCCATCAGTGGCACCTTCTCAGTGATAGTTGCTCAAACCAGAAACAGTTGAGTCATTTTCATGGCTTCCACTCCCTCACCAGTCAATCCTTTGAAAACTTGACAATCAGAGATACTCACTTACCAAGTATCTCCCGAACCTGTCCACTTCTGTCCAGATCCAGTCACCAGCCTGGTCAGACTCATTCTCATCGCTTTTGTGGACCATGGCAAAGAGGTACCATTGGTTTTGTTCCCCCCTCCCCTCCAATTCATGCTTATCAGTTGTCAGTGTGAACTGAGAAACGTAAGACCATCTCATTTCCTGTTTATTAAAACCCTTCACTGGCTTCCTAGCATACTGTGAATATAATCTAAAGTCCTTAGTCCAGTGGTCCAATGGGCACTGAACTCTAGGTTAGCTTCCCAGTGGCTTTTCCAAGGTCAAAGCCTTTCCCAGTAATCACCCACTTCACTAGCAAAGCACTGATCAGGCCAGGCAGTGTTTGGTCCCTCTCATGATCCTCTTCCTTTACCCAAGGTCAGAGCTCTACTTTCATTCTACAGTGCCTTTCTCCTCCTATTCATTTAACTGACACCTTCACATCTTCCATGATTCAGCTTAAACTTAACAGGAGGCTGCTCCAGAAAAGTCTACCTGAAGCTCCTCTATCACCTGTTATTCTCCAGCAGATTGCCTTTTCATTTCCTTCCATTTGTAATCATGGGCACCCCTGTTTTTCCTCAGACTCCTCTACTACTCTAAGAGTTCCAAGAAACTGAAGATTTTTCCTAGAACACTCGAGATGCATAATGGCTGTTTATTGTCAAACTATTCAAGATGTAAACAAGGGTGTTAATGGTGCTGGAATGATTCACCTAAGGGCATTTGTTATATAAAGCTTAGCACATACATACAGAAGATGAACATGCAGCCATTAAGGGAGTGATTTAGTTCCTGGTTCTATAAGAACATGGCAGAATCTAGAATATATTGCTGAGTGAAAACAGCAGGTTGCAAAACAGCAAACATGACATGATCCTTCCAGGCACCACTTGGGAGAATCGTTAAGCAACATGATAAATAAATAAGTCCCTGCCACCTCTCCAGGTTGTTTGCACACGGATACAGCAAGCAGGACCAATCCACCCCTGCAGCTATTTGGACAGGTGAATGTTCTAGGTCTGCTCCCACCCTCCAGAGCTCTAGTTGCATCACTAGACCATTTAATCAATACTCTATCAGATGACTTCAAGCATTTCTGTTCAAACAGGTGCATTTGCAATAGCTGTCAAGGACTTAATTTTTGTTTCTAAGCATAGGCATGGGTGTGTGTCTGTCTGTCCATATGACTGTCAGAAAGTCCCCTCACGCATGAGCAGTATTTTCTTCAGGTGGTGGGATTTCAGATACTATTTGTTTTTTTCGCTTTAGGCCTGTCTGCACTGTCTGAATTCCTTACAATGACTCTGTATTCCTTTTCCAATTAGAAATCAGAGTCCCTTTTCTTTGGAAACAAAGACACTGACCGAGAGATGGTTTGAATTCAGTGTCAGTTCAGGAAAGCTACTGACCACTGAGAAGCATCAGTTGGTCACTACAAACCAGATGACTCAGAACGATTTGCTGACTTTCTCTCTCCTCTACACCAGACCACTGGCAAAGGATAGGATGGTAAAGGAAAGTCAGTACAGGAATCTGCACTGACCATGATCACCTCTTGCCTCCCTACCTCGTACAAGAAAACCTGCCAAGCAGGAACCCAAGCTCAGACTCTTTTTCAAGAAAATTGCCTTATCTCTACCTCAACACTTCAGAATATATTTTCTAGAGCCCTTGCCCTCTTTTTTGGTTTTGTGGTTTACTCACTAAGCCGTGTCTGACTCTTGTGACCCCATGGACTGTAACCCACCAGGCTCCTCTGTCCATAGGATTTCCCAAGCAGGAATACTGGAGTGGATTGCCATTTCCTCCTCCAGAGGATCTTCCTGACCCAGGGCTTGAACCCTGGTCTCCAGTGATGTAGGTAGTCTCCTGCACTGCAGGCGGCTTCTTTACCAACTGAGTCACCAGAATGCAAAAAAGTATCAGCCAGAATATAAATATCTGTACACATGAGACTACAAATATAAAGATCACCCTTTTACAAATAGGATTTGAATTTCTCTCCATGTGTTGGAATATCTGTCATTTATAAACCACACAAAGAAGCAAGAACACAGGGAGGTACTAGCTCCATTTTCCAGATAGAAAAACTGAGTCACTTACTATGTCAGGGAGCTAACCAATGCTCCCCTCTTAGTCCCACACTGTGGGACTAAGTGATTGCAAAAGGTATACATGATCTTCCAACCTGCTTGCATCAGAGAAAAACTAAATATTAATTACAGGAAAACAGGCGCAAAATAAAACACACACAAACAGGAAAGTCCACATAAAAGAGAAGCAAATTCTCTCTCTGAGCCATAAAAGGATGATAAAAATGATGAATATCACAATTAAGATGAAAGGGGAGAAAGATCTATTTTGTAATCATCAGTCTTCCCAACTCTAGGAGAAAGGTTTACTTCTAAGACACATCATGAGCTCCTTGTGAAAACATCCTAAAATGACTTATTCTGTAGCCTCTGTCTCTTCACTGATATGAGGCCTTTGATTACAGCATTTCCCAAAACACATGCATGCGATGCTCTCATGCGAGAATGAAGAACTCTAAAATACTGAGATCATTTAATCAGAGACAAAAAACCTGAAAAATAATCACAAACAGGAACATAAATAGGTACCATAATTTCCGATTCAAATAATAAGTCAGCTTTTATTATAGTCATCCAATTTGATCCAAGAATAGCACTTGGCTAATTAGACAGGAGTCAATTTAATAACTAGCTGACATTAATAAGAAGAGAAATGGATTACATGAAAAAGTGTTTACAACTGGAAAAGAATGGTTAAAAACTGGTACAACATTGTATGAAATTGGAGAGATCATATGTTCAATTCTTATCAATATGCAAGGGCTACAGTGAAAATTCCTGGCAGTAAAAACTTCATTGCACCTTAATATATTCATGCATTCATTCACCAAATGTGTATTTATTAAAGACCTACTAAGTGCCAGACATTGTTAGGTTTTTCTAATGTTTTCTTTCTACAGGAGACAAGGAACTGAATCTTTAGCAGTCAGTGACCATAAGTGAAAGTCACTCTGTTGTGTCCAACTCTTTGCAACCCCATGGACTCTACAGTTCATAGAATTCTCCTGGCCAGAATACTGGAATGAGTTCCCATTCCCTTCTCCAGGGGATCTTCCCAACCCAGGGATTGAACCCAGGTCTCCCACACTACAGGCAGATTCTTTACCAGCTGAGCCACCAGGGAAGCTCAAAGACCATAAACTTCTTGGTAATCAGTCTTCACTGGGAAGACCAGAAGCAAAAGAAGTAACAAATTCACAGAGGAAGAAATTAACAAATTCAGGCACTGTGTTGAAGAGCTTGGGAAAATCAAGCTGGGTTTTGACCAACCAAGCGTCTTCTATCTGGGAAGCCTCAGAATGTTCTGGCTCCATTTTCAGTTTAAGAAGTGAAGGAGGTGAGTCAATTCCTAGGCAGGTTGATGAGAAGTCCGGGGTCCCCGAGGAGGAGAGAGGGGTCGGGGGCTTCTGAGGAGGAGAAAGGTGTCTGGAATTCTCAAGGAGAAGGAAAGAACAAGCATCTTTTTTAATCTCTACATTCCTTAGTCTTAGTCACATAAAACCTTTTTTTCTATAAGCCCAGAACTGATGATAACACAACTCAGTTTAAACTCTGAACTAGAGATTACATAACAACAGTGTATCCTGCTTGAGGACAGTTTCTCCTTCGTGAAAACCTTGTGATTAATCCTGATATCTTAGAATGTATATTATGGGAATGGGTCTGGTAGGATATTTCTGTTGTTAAATTCTAATCCTGTTATCCTAAAATGTAAATTGTGGCAGTGGGTCTGGTAAAATTTTCACAAACTTAGGACATTCTTTTGATTTATTGTATCTAAGATCACGGCATCTGGTCCCATCACTTCATGGCAAATAGATGGGGAAACAGTGGAAACAGTGTCAGACTTTATTTTGGGGGGCTCCCAAATCACTGCAGATGGTGATTGCAGCCATGAAATTAAAAGACGC
Source organism: Redunca redunca (assembly GCA_006410935.1). Classification (NCBI taxonomy): domain Eukaryota; kingdom Metazoa; phylum Chordata; class Mammalia; order Artiodactyla; family Bovidae; genus Redunca; species Redunca redunca. The sequence goes on along the minus strand of SJYQ01001156.1, from coordinate 1,178,187 downwards.
TTACATCTTGGAAGAAAAGTTATCACCAACCTAGCTAGATAGCATGTTGAAAAGCAGAGACATTACTTTGCCAACAAAGGACCGTCTAGTCAAGGCTATGGTTTTTCCAGTGGTCATGTATGATGTGAGAGTTGGACTACAAAGAAAGCTGAGCACCGAAGAATTACTACTTTTGAACTGTGGTGTTGGAGAAGACTCTTGAGAGTCCCTTGGAGATCCAACCAGTCCATTCTAAAGGAGATCAGTCCTGGATGTTCTTTGAAAGGAACGATGCTAAAGCTGAAACTCCAGTACTTTGGCCACCTCATGCAAAGAGTTGACTCATTGGAAAAGACTCTGATGCTGGGAGGGATTGGGGGCAGGAGATGAAGGGGACAATAGAGGATGAGATGGCTGGAAGGCATCACCGACTCGATGGACGTGAGTTTGAGTGAACTCCGGGAGTTGGTGATGGACAGGAAGGCCTGGCGTGCTGCGATTCATGGGGTTGCAAAGAGTCAGACATGACTGAACTGAACTGAAAAACTAATTAAAAAGTATATAGCTCCCTTGCTAACACTAGTGGAGGGGGGCACTCTCTGTCCCCCATCTGATGTCTAGTTCAGAAGCTTTCTCTGTGTCTTTTCATACTTTAATAAAACTCTGCCACACAAAAGCTCTTGAGTGATCAAGCTTGGTCCCTCTTCCCAAAGCTAAATCTTCTTCGGAGATCAAGAATCTGACACCATTCATCATAAGCTATCAGAGGCTACATTTCACCCAACAAGAAGAATAGAATAAATCAAGACAAAAAGTGAAGATAAGAAGACATGCATGTTTATGGATTTTTTCCAAAATGGCGTATTGGCTTGAACCCACCATGTTGGAAATATGATCTTTAATACTTGAAGTCTATATTGATAAATGTACTCATTTATGTACACACTCTGCACCTGGTTCATGGGACATAGGGTAGAATGTGTGGCTCTCATTCCTTAGGAGCCTCTGGAATTTATTTAACAGCCTGTCCTCACCCTTCCTCTGTCCACTGCATACAGTTCCTACCTTGCTGAAGAAAGCCTTCACATGGAGTGAAAACAGGTTCATGTCATCAAATACAAGAGTGCTTTCTTGTAATATAAATTGTTTAAAGACAAGGAAATTTGTCTTATTCTTCTTCAAATCACCCCATCTCAGAGTGCCAAATAGCACACTTCACTCATAGAGGCTGACTTATCAAGAACAAGAGCTAGAAAGGAGAGCCGACCTCCAGGTTCAATTTTCAATAAAAAATAATTGGATCAATAAAATATGCTGTGTCTTCCGTTTCAAGACAGTGCAGTAGAAGGTCATGCATACATCTCCTCCTGCAAGAGCACCAAAATGGAAACTAGCTGTTGAACCATCATTGACAGGAGGACACTGCAACCCACCAAAAAAAGATACCCCTCATCCAAAGACAAAGAAGAAGCTGCAGTGAGATGGTAGGAGGGGCACAATCACAATAAAATCAAATCCCATACCCACCAGGTGGGTGACCCACAAACTGGAGAATAATAATACCAAAGAAGTTCTCCCATTGTTGTGAAGGTTCTGAACCCCACGTCAGGCTTCCCAGTCTCGGGATCCAGCAAAGGACTGGGAATACTTTGGTCCAGGGAATCTGGTCTTGAAGGCCAGTGGGATTTGATCACAAGACTTCTACAGGACTAAGAGAAACAGAGACTCCAGTATTGGAAGGCACAAGCAAAGTCTTGAGTGCACCAAGACCCAGAGGAAAGGAGCAGTGACCCCACAGGAAACAGAACCAAAACTGCCTTCTAGTGTTGGAGAGTTTCCTGTGGAGGCAGTTGGCAAGGGCTCACCACAGGAATGGGGTACCTGACAGCAGCTGTCTGGGAAGCTCCCCTTTGGCACAAACTGCTCTTGGAGTTTGCCATTAACCCTACCATAGAGTCCATAGACCCCAGGCCCCGGTGACCTCAGGCCAAAAAACTACCAGGGAAGGTACCCCACACATCAGCAAATAATTGGGTTAAAGCTTTACTGAGCAAGGTCCTGCCCACCAGAGCAAGACCCAGTTTTTCCCACCATCTGTCCCTCCCATCAGGAAGCTTACATAAAACTCTTAGCCTCCTCCATCAGAGGGCAGACAGAAGTAAGAAGAACGACAGTCCCACAACAACTAAAACAAAACCCAGGTTACAGAAAGTTAATCAGCATGAAAAAGCAGAAAGCCAAGTCCCAGATGAAGGGACAAGATAAAACCCCAGAAAAACAACTAAATGAAGTGGAGATAGGCAATCTTCCAGAAAAAGAATTCAGAATAATGATAGTGAATATGATTCTGAATCTCAGAAAAAGAATGGAGGCAAAGACTGATAAGATGCAAGAAATGTTTACCAAAGACCTAGAAGAACTAAAGAACAAACAAACAAAGATAAATAATACGCTAGAAGGAATCTATAGCAGAAAAATTGAGGCAGAAGCATGGATAAATGACCTGGAGGACAGAATGGTGGAAATCACTACCTCAGAATAGACTATAGGAAAAAAAAAAATGAAAAGAAATGAAGACAGCCTAAGAGACCTCTGGGACAACATTCAATGCACTAACATTTGTATTATAGCAGTCTCCGAAGAAGAGATAGAGAAAGGATCTGAGAAAATATTTGAAAAGATAATAGCTGAAAACTTCTGAACATGAGGAAGAAAATCAAATCAATCAAGTCCAGGAACTGCAGAGAGTCCCAGGAAGGATAAACCCAAGTAGGAAAACACTGAGACACACAGTAATCAAACCAGCAAAAGTTAAAGACAGAGACAAAATATTAAATGCCACAAGGGAAAAACAAAAAATAACATACAAGGGAATTCCCATCAGCCTATCGGCTGATTCTCAACAGAAACTCTACAAGCCAGAAGCGAATGGTATGACATACAAAAAGAGATGAAAGGGATGAAACTATGACCAAGAATTCTCTACCTAGCAAGACTTTCCTTCAGATGTGTTGGCGAAATAAATGCTAAAGGAACTCCTTTTAGGCAGAAAACAAGAGAAGGAAAGCCCTACCTACAGAAAATAAAGCCAAAACAATTAAGAAAATGGTAATAAGATCATATATATCAATAAGTTGGAGAAGGAAATGGCAACCCACTCCAGTGTTCTTGCCTGGAGAATCCCATGAACAGAAGAGCCTGGAGGGCTACAGTCCATGGGGTCACAGAGAGTCGGACACGACTGAGTCACTGACACACACACATATCAATAAGTACATTAAATGTAAATGGATTAAATGCACAAACCAAAAGACAGACTTGCGGAGCAGGAAGAAACATGCACTTTCACTTCCCACATCACTCTGCTTGACCTTCCAGACTATATGCAATTATTTTACATTGTTAGGTTAATCACTTTCCCATAATGACTTGTGATTGTAATTATCAAGTACAGTAGAAAAGTTTTTGTATACAGATATATAAATAATATGTATAATATATATATTTT
>SJYQ01001156.1:1142958-1174622 GCA_006410935.1 Redunca redunca | reverse complement strand
CAAAAAATTTCATCAAAAAATCTGCTTAAAAAATCATTTAATACTACATAGACAATAATTTAGCCACTGGTGGGGAATCTCTATCTCTTGAGATCTGGATAAAATTGATTCAAGCCTCAGTTCCACCATATATGAAGGTATGAATCCATCCTAAGGTCCGTGTGTGTCTGTGTGTGTCTGTGTCTGTGTGTCTGTGTGTGCGTGTTTAGACTCTGGAGCCCATGGAATGTGACCTACAGCAATTTTTTTTTAACCTGCCTAAAATTCCTTCACCTGTGAAATGGAAATAAAAACAGTGCTTATCACTGATAATAAGTGTAACCTGCTTTGAACAGTGCCTGGTACAACTACTACTATGATCATCACTATTGTTTAATTCTGTATTTTCTTCTCATTCTTGGTACATTTTTTTTAAATAGTCAAAAAGTAACTACTACCCACCCAAACGTATTCACGAGTGTGATACACAGTATTTTGGGGTTGAGGCTGAAGAAGAGAAGAAATCCCAAGACTTAACTGGACTTAACTGAGAGCAAAAGCTCCCAGTGGCATCCCGGCCACTCCTGCTCTCAGAATCCTTCTGACACTACCTGTGGTTCCTCAGCCTCTCCTCGGTGAAGAGCCATGGGTCACTTCTTCTTCTGGCTCCTCTCCCCTCTCCCCTCTCCCCTCACTCCTTAATTCTCCAACCTCCGAAATCTTGGCCACAGCAGAAATCAGCTCCCTCTAGTACCTGAATTCTTTTCAAGATATTTTTTTTCCCTCTCTGAAGACCATTCTCCCTCTACAAGGACTTCAAGAACTGGTTGTTGGAAATGCATTTCACTCTCATCATAAGAATTTACAAAGTTCTTTTCCATCTGTTGCTTCATTGGCACCTCCCAACACCACTGTCAGCTTAGTGGGGATCCTGGATGTCCCTTTGCAGGTAAGGTAATCAAGGGTTGGGAGTCTACAGGGTTTATTCAAGTATGGCAGAGCTGGGACATAAACCCAAGGCTCTTCACACAAATCTGGCATTGTTTTCCACTCTGAAATACTTGCCTATACATTATATGGATCTCGCAGTCAGATTTAGTCAAGATTTTCCAAGTAGAATGTTTGCAGTTCATTAGAGGTAGACCAGAAATCCATTTAGTTCAAAATATACTTATGTTTTATGCTCAAGACTTTGTGCTATACTTTGAGAATTCCAACTGTAAATAAAATACATTTGAGGGCTCCCCAATGAAGGAGCTTATATTCTAGGTTTAAAGATATGACCCAGAGTGAAGTGAGTCAGAAAGAGAAAGGTAAATACCATATTCTAACACATATATATGGAATCTAGAAAAATGGCACTAAATAATTTATTTACAGGGCAACAATGGAGAAACATATGGAATAGACTTATGGACATGGGGAGAGGGGAGGAGAGGGTGAAATGTATGGAAAAAGTAACATGGAAACTTACATTCAGTTCAGTTCACTCACTCAGTCGTGTCTGACTCTTTGTGACCCCATGAATCGTAGCATGCCAGGCCGCCCTGTCCATCACCAACTCCCAGTGTTCACTCAGACTCACATCCATCGAGTCAGTGATGCCATCCAACCATCTTATCCTCTGTCGTCCCCTTCTCCTCCTGCCCCCAATCCCTCCCAGCATCAGAGTCTTTTCCAATGAGCCAACTCTTCGCATGACTGGAGCTTCAGCTTTAGCATCATTCCTTCCAAAGAAACCCCAGGCCTGATCGCCTTCAGAATGGACTGGTTGGATCTCCTTGCAGTCCAAGGGACTCTCAAGAGTCTTCTCCAACACCACAGTTCAAAGGCATCAATTCTTCAGCGCTCAGCCTTCTTCACAGTCCAACTCTCACATCCATACATGACCACAGGAAAAACCATAGCCTTGACTAGACGGGCCTTAGTTGGCAAAGTAATGTCCATACATAAAATAGATAGCCAATGGGAATTTGCTGTATGGCTCAGGAAACTCAAACAGGGGCTCTATATCAACCTAGAGGGGTGGAATGAGAGGGAGTTTCAAAAGGTAGGGGATATATGTATACCTATGCTGATTCATCAGAGAAGGCAATGGCACCCCACTCCAGTATTCTTGCCTGGGAAATCCCATGGACAGAGGAGCCTGGTGGGCTGCAGTCCATGGGGTCGCTAAGAGTCAGACACAATTGAGCAACTTCACTTTGACTTTTCACTTTCATGCATTGGAGAAGGAAATGGCAACCCACTCCAGTACTCTTGCCTGGAGAATCTCAGGGATGGGGGAGCCTGGTGGGCTGCCATCTATGGGGTCACACAGAGTCGGACATGACTGAAGCAACTTAGTAGTAGTAGTATGCTGATTCATGTTGAGGTTTGCCAGAAAACAGCAAAATTCTGTAAAGCCATTAACCTTCAATTAAAAAAAAAAAAAAAAAACTAGAGCAAAAGATAAAATTCAATTAGCAAGTCAATTTTTAAATAAATCTGGAAAGAGTCAAGACAAGCTCTGAACTGTCTTACACATAGCCAGGTGATTGCAGCCTCTCTGGTCTGTCCTCTACTCTTCTCTTCCCTCTCCTCCCCTCTTCCCTTCCTCTGTCTCTCCAACCTTCATCCCTCCTAAACCCTTTCTAACCCCACTCCAAGAAGGGACTGAAATTAACCACACCTAAGATGGCATGTTCTGGGTCTGATTCTGATCTATACATGCCACAGTAAAAGCAGTCCATGGTCAAAACCATTTGGGAAACACCAGGCTCAACACTGGAGAGGATTTTCTCCCTGTGGGATTTCTTAGAATCTTTAGTCTAACATCATGTGCTGTAAGCTTGCATTTCTCAAAAGCATTTGACCACAGAGGACTTCATTTCATGGAGAAGCTCATTGGCTTGGTTTTCTCAAAAATATATCCACAAAATCAAATGAGATAGAGAATGACTGAAGAAACTAGAAGGCTGACTGTCTGAGAGTTTTGAATTTTAACAAGTGAAAATGACCAAACAAAATGGAATCTGCATCATCAAAATATAGGCCAACAGAGACCAACAGGGATTTAATTTCCAAAATATACCAAAAGCCCATGCAACTCAGTAACAAAAAAAACCAAGCCACTCAATAAAAAATGAGCAGAATACCTAAATAGACATTTCTACAAAGATGACACTCACATGGCCAATAAGCACAGGAAAAGATGCTCAACTTCGCTGATAATTAGAGAAATGCAAATGAAAACTACAATGAAGTGTAACTTCACACCAGGCATAATGGTCATCATTAAAAAGTCTGAAAATAATAAACGCTGGAGAGAGTTTAGAGAAAAGGGAACCCTCCTACACAGTTGGTGGAAACGTCAGTTGGTGCAGCCTCTATAGTATGCAGGTGCCTCAAAAACTAAAAATAGAGTTGCCATATAACCCAGCAATCACATTTCTGGGCAAGATACATGGGAAAAAACTATAATTCAAAAAGATACTTGCACCCCTCTGTTCATAGCAGCACTATTTACAATAGGCAAGACACAGAAGCAACCTAAGAGTCCATCAACAGATGAATAGATAAAGATGAAATTTATATATATTTTTTTTAATCACTTCTGTATACCTGAAGCATACAGAACACTAAGTTAAGTGGAAGAAAAAAGAACTGGATCCTCCTGCTAACCAAGGATAAGCTCCTAGCATAAGAAAGGAGTTTTCTTTGGGGTGAGCCCTTGGGGTTTTGTGGCTGTTTGTTGATACAGTGTAACAGAGCCTGGGTTTCCCAGGTGGCACGAGTGGTAAAGAACCAGCCTGCCAATGCAGGAGATGTTAAGAGACATGGGTTTGATCCCTAGGTCGGGAAGATCCCCTGGAGGAGAAAATGGCAACCCACTCCAGTATTCCTGCCTGGAGAATCCCATGGACAGAGGAGTCTAGTGGGATACGGTCCATAGTGAAACAATTTAGCATGCACACATGCACAGCAGAGCCCATTTCCTCCGGAAGGTGACAAGGAGGAGTGTGTGACCCTCCATGCCCCACAGCACCCCTCAAGGTCTACCTTTGTCATTCCCACGCCTCCTCCGATGTTTCTAGGTGGTGGGAGGCACCCAGAGCTCAGCCTGATAAAAGAACATAGAGCCTTTTATCAAGAGTAATGAGGTCTTCTCCTTTGAACTTGACGCTGGAGAATGTAGCCACTTTGGATTGAAGGAAGTGCTGGGACTCCTGTACCACGTGGCCACCCCTCACGGTCAGGAAACGGCACCCAGGTGTCCCACGTGGTCATATCACACAGGAATTTCAAAAGCCAGAGTACAGGGGTGGGACTTGACCTCACAGGGTGAAGAATACTCAGCCTGGTCACAAGGCACTGTGGGGATCTTAGACAGGGAGCCCCCAGAATACTGTCATGAAATAGGGAAGTGTTGGGGTCCTTCTTTAAATAAAAACATATATATTTAAGGTGTGCAACGTGAAGTTTTGCTCTATGTATACACGGGAAACGATCACTATCATCAAGCTGATTAATCTGCCTTCTCTTCACACAGGTTCCATCTTGGGGTGGTTATGAGCACTGAAATCTCCTCTCTTGGTTAGCTTCTAATATTCAGTTCAGTATGACTGGGACTTGCCCAGTGGTCCAATGGCTAAGACTTTGAGCCCCCAGTGCAGGAGGCCCATGTTCGATCCCAGGTTCAGGGAACTAGATCCCATATGCTGCAACTAAGAGTTTGCCTGCCTCAACTAAGATCCAGCCAAATAAATTTTAATTTAAATAAATTTCAAAAATACAGTATGATGGCTGTAGCTGCCAATGCTGTCCATTCCTCTCTAGACTCCTGCACTTTACACAACAGCCAAGTCGGAACTGTGACCAGCACCTCCCCATCGCTCACCTCCAGGGTTGGTCACAAGGGGTGCCAACCATGAAAAGGAGGAAAGAGATAAAACAAAACAAAGCTATGGTTTTTCCGTAGTCATGTATGGTTGTGAGAATTGGACTATAAAAAAGGCTGAGCACTGAAAAACTGAAGCTTTTGAATTGTGGTGCTGGAGAAGACTCTTGAGAGTCGCTTGGACAGCAAGGAGATCAAACCAGTCAATTCTAAAGGAAATCAACCCTTAATATTCGTTGGAAGGAATGATGCTGAAGCTGAAGCTCCAGTACTTTGATGACCTGATGCAAAGAATCGACTCACTGGAAAAGACCTTGATGCTGGGGGAAAAATTGAAGGCAAAAAGAGAATGGGGCAAGAGAGGATGAGATGGTTAGAGAGCATCACCAATTCAATGGAACTGAATTTAAGCAAGCTCCAGGAGGACAGGTGTGCTGCAGTCCATGGGGTTGCAAAGGATCAGACACAACTGAGCAAGTGAACAAGAAGAAGCAACTGAATATTACACCGCAATAAATATTAATGCTCAGTTCAGTTCAGTCACTCAGTCGTGTCCGACTCTTTGCGACCCCATGAATCGCAGCACACCAGGCCTCCCTGTCCATCACCATCTCCCGGAGTTCACTCAAACTCACATCCATTGAGTTGGTGATGCCATCCAGCCATCTCATCCTCTATCGTCCCCTTTTCCTCCTGCCCCCAATCCCTCCCAGCATCAGAGTCTTTTCCAATGAGCCAACTCTTCGCATGAGGTGGCCAAAGTACTGGAGTTTCAGCTTTAGCATCATTCCTTCCAAAGAACACCCAGGGCTGGTCTCCTTTAGAATGGACTGGTTGGATCTCCTTGCAATCCAAAGGACTCTCAAGAGTCTTCTCCAACACCACATACTAGAAGGTAATAATTGAGCACTCCTCTCCTTTTCCTCTTACAAAAAAATATTTATTGATTTGGCTGGGCCGGGTCTTAATTTCAGCATGCAGAATCTTTAGTTGTGGCAAGCAAACTCTTAGCTGTGGCTTGTGGGATCTAGTTCCCAGACCAGGGATGAAACTCATGCCCCCTGCATTAGGAGCTCAGAGTCTTAGCCACAGGCCCATTAGGGAAGTCCCTTTCTCTTTGCTCTTATGCTAAGCTCTATGCATGCCTGACGTCCTTAAATCTTTCCTGTGACCCTGTGAAATAAATACTATTACTAGCATCCCCATTTTCAGATGAAGATATTGAAGCTTGACAAAATCCTATAACTTGCCCAATTGGTACCCAGTTAACAAACAGTAGAATCTATTCTTTCTTGGCCTAAAATTCATGCTTTCATCCTTAAATGGTCAGAGAACTGAGACCTCTAGAACACTGGATAAAAAATACAAACAGTGGTACCAATACTTCCTTACTCCTTTTTTACTTTGTTCTCATATAAGCAGGGAATAAAATTTGCAAAATACCATTTAGTGTAATTGAAGCTTTATGATTTATTAAAGAGAGTCCATAGTAATTTCTGTCCGTCCTAATTAGTCCTATTAGTTGTTAGAACCCATCTTCTGAACAAGGAACCTCCAAGGAAACCTAGCATTTCTTGTTTCCTATTCTGACATTTCATGAAGTTAAATTTTAAAACGTTGCTCGCTGTAGATGGAGACATCCCTAACCAACAAATTAGAGCAACTCTCAAGTGTAAAAAGGTGTCTGAGGAAGTTGTTGTTTGTCACTGAAAGAGAAAAGTTCCTTTTTAACCCCCATCACCTCAATTAAGTGCATTCTGAGCTAACTGATGCAAAGTGCCTGGAATTATGTTTTTAATGTGAATATGGAAACTGAGAAAGCACAGCTATTAAAAAATAAAATATGTAGACACTGCCTGCTACATTCACTAAGTGATTAAAAATGCAATCTTCCCGAAGAAATGCGCCACATATTTGTTTATATTAATGTTAATAACTTGCTAACTAATGATAAATGTATGATAATTTATTCTAAGTGAAATGAAGTGTGCCCTAAAGACAGACTCTGTAAATGAAAACTTATGCTCACCCTAGTTTTGAGCGGGCATATGAATAACTGTATTCTTTCACTGCGGTGAAAATGACTGTATGCAAATTATATGCAAAGGTACCCACAGTCTCCAAATAATGACAAAGCAGGGTGTTGGGAGGGGTCTCCAAAGCGGAAACTACTGCAAAGACTTTGTGAAATGATCTTGGCCTCTTTGCAATGGCTCAGAAATTCCTCTCATAAGGCAAGAGAATTTTCTACAGTCTGTTCTATGGGCATATTAAAGATTCAGGATTCTCAGTCTTGGTTTCTCCCTACATGAACAGCATTAATAAAAGCCTCCTAATGTGATACTATGTGCATTTAGAAATCATTAAGCCAAATTATTTCTGTGAATTTAGAAATTATATAATTATCCATATAAATAATGTTAACAATTCTAATTTATCCACGTGGCCACATCTCAAAATGTCTATTAGCATTTACAATGGTCTTTCTTCCCCTCTCAACATCACAGCCATCATCTATGATGCTGGTACCATATGATGCACAAATTAAATCCATGGTATTTTTTGTGGCAAACGTGGGTGGTGAGTAACCCAAAGATCCTTAGCCTCCCTCTTTGCTGGAAGGGAGGAAAGAAGGAAGGGAGAGAGGGAGAGGGAGGGTAGCAATCACCCGTGTCAGTGCTCAGAATGTTACAGCAAACACCATTCAAAACTCCAGCTATAATGCCAGGCTCTAAGTGCATCTCCTTTCGGGTTATATTTCATTTCTTACTTGTGAAACACAATTCAGTGTGCAATCTCACTAAGTTTTGTGTCTTTCTGGAACAGAGTGGTCCAGCGATCAGGCTACATTGCCTGCCGGCACCTCCATTTCCAACTATAAACTTAGGGTAATAATCTTATCCTGGTAATAATCTCATGCTACTCCACGCAGTTGCTGGATGGACTGAAAGAGGAGATAGAGAAGGACAGAGGACAGAGAAAGAGAGAGAGAGATGGGTGGGTAGATGGATGAGGCATGCACATGTCTTCTAGAACAGCACATGGAACACAGAAATTATTTTATCAGGCTTAGGCTTACTTATTATTATTACAACCTCAGTGTTTTAGCCAGAATTTTCAGTAACTGGTGACAGAAAAGTCAACTTATTTGGACATAGCCGAGGAGTGATTTTCACTGCTTATATGTTACTTAAATTCCTAAGTGGCGATGGGTTCAAGTGTCCAAGTGGTTTCAGTATTTTCTTTCTTTCCCTCTCTCCACCTCCCTGATTTTCGCCTCCCTCCCAGTCTCAGATTGAGTCAGCTCCACCCACAAGCAGCCCCTCTGTTACCTTGACCTTGGAGGGATCAAGGTGAAGGGAGATGTAAGGGACCATTTGTGATTTGCAAAAAAAAAAAAAGAAAACTATTGAGCCCTTAATATGAAAAGTCTGCTGACCTCTATCCTAAACCAACAGAAGCTTCTTTACTCATGACATGGAGATGACATCTGTCTGATTTCTGGCACAGAGCAGCAGGAGAACTAAGCCAGATGATGTTTTGGAAGTGCCTTGTGGCTTACCCATCAGCAGAAAACACCAGCACTGTCTCTCTGCCTTCCGCGTCTCTGTCACCTGCAGGAAGGAGGGCTGAGTAGGTAAGTTCAGATGCAGCTGAGTCTGATGCCAGAATGTATTCAGCTCTGCCTGTAACGGTTGCCCCAAACCTGACCATAATCCCCCAGGAAACTTCCTTTATTGAGTCATCACATCTCTGAGTCCCAGGAAGTGCATCATAAATGATGCAGCGAAAGATCCTACTTTCGCCTCTCAGGGAGCTTTTGCCCATGTGGTCCAGACCTTCCACTGCATATCTTTCTCACAAAGAACTAGAAAATTCCTCTGACACTTTCTATTGTTCAGCATCTACCCCAACTCGAGTTGGTCACCAGCAAAGAATTGCTCTTGATACACAGGATTCCACAGGGAAGTCACTTGTAAATTATCAACAGCTCTTGCAGATGTCCACGCCTTGTTCTGAAAAACCTTCCTACCTCAGTTTAGGTTGCCCTTTGGTTTCTATGTACTTTGACCTCTGAGACATTTCTCTAATTAAAGCTATCCTCGGGTATATTTGTGAAATTTGCAATGGAATTATTTTTAATATAGACCATACTCAATCACACACACACCCAAATGCAAACCTATTTCCCTTAACACACCATTAAAGAATGTTTCCTGTTTGATTCACTTATCTATTTTCACATTTTTCATTGTTGTTGTTTAGTCGCTAAGTTGTGACTGATTCATTTGCACGCCATGGGCTATAGCCCAACAGGCTCCTCTGTCCATGGGATTTCCCAGGCAAGAATACTAGAGTGGGTTGCCATTTCTTTCTCCAGAGGATCTTCCTGATCTAGGAATGGAACGCTCATCTCCTGCATTAGCAGGTAGATTCTTTACCACCAAGCCAATAGGGAAGCCTGTTTTTGTCTTTTAATTTAATTAAAATATAAATTTAATTTTAATTTTTTAATTAGTGCTTTTTATGACTAATAAAATTACACCAATGGGATGTCCACTCCCCTGCCCCACAGAAACCTTCCAAACACAGTATGAATTTCCATCCTTTCCCCTAAAGCAACACATCAAATCACTTGGTGTGTGTCTTCAAGAAATCCAGACTTCCCAGCCAATACAAACATCAGGTCTGTGGATCTTCACCATTGTGTCCAAATGCCCACAGCCCTAAAACTAATGAGATTTTTTTTTTAAATTTCTGCATGCAACATAGTAGGGGTTAGGAGTGTGTATGCCCAGAATTCTTTACTTTGGAACCAAACTCTCCAGAAGATCCTGCAGCTCAGGCTGGTTTTAGAATTGCTGGTGAGGGTGTCAGCCCACTTGCCCTCTGCCCGGTGGGACTCTGGGAAGCTGGTCAGAGCTTGTCTGGAACTTTTCCTGCATCAAAGGCAATAGACCTACAGATGGGACCCAGCCCGCAGAGGGACTGTGGACCAGCCCAACATTTTAAATAATTTGAATCCAGCCATCATAAGATGGTTGGATGGCATCACTGATACAATGGACATGAGTTTGAGCAAACTCTGAGAGAGAGTGAAGGACAAGGAAGCCTGGCATGCTGCCATCTGTGGGGTCCCAAAGAGTTGGACATGACTTAACGACTGAATAACAAGAATCATAAATGGAAATCGAGTGCTCTGAGAGGAGTTCCATACCTAGGTCACAGGTTCGAGGCCCTTCATGAAGGCCACAGAAATGGAGTCCGGAACCAAGGTCATCTCTGTAATTGACTGAGCCCCACTTATACCACTGCCAAAATCCCCCTAATCCTTAGTGGCCAGCTTCCTGATACCATATTAGGCAAAAATGTATGGTACTCACCCTACAGCACCCTAACTAATCACCTAATGCCACCCTTCCAATACAAATTTTGTCTTGAGGCTATAAAAATTGGCTACTAACCCATGAGAAAAGATGACTCATTGGAAAACATCCTGAAGCTGGGAAAGACTTAGGGCAGGAGAAGTGAGCAATAGATAGACAATGAGATGGTTGGATGGCATCATTAACTCAATGGATATGAGTTTGAGCAAACTCTGGGAGATAGTGAAGAAGAGGGAAGCCTGGTGTGCTGCAGTCCACGGAGTCACAAAGAGTCAAACATGACTGAGTGATGGAACAACAACTACCCACAAAAACCTCAGCTCTCCCTTGAGCCCACCCACGGTTCTAAGAACATCTCCCACTCTAGTAAACTCTATTCTCCCTTCAGTTGGTTCTCCCTGGCCGGTCAGGAGGTCAGCCCGCTGCGCTCACAGCACCCACATTATCTCTGCTCTTTGTTCTTAATAAACTCACTCTCTTCTTCAATACTCTGTGTCTAGAAATTATTTTCCAACCCCCACTCTGACTGCCACAACACTCTAGTTTACCACAAGCTGCACACTGGACCATTTTATCCTCAAGACCTAGAAGTTGAGCTTCTCAGGTGGCATTCATGGTGAAGAACCCACCTACCAATACAAGAGATGCAGGTTCAATCCCTGGGTCCGGAAGATCCCCTGGAGGAGGGCATGGCAATCCACTCCAGTATTCCTGCCTGGAGAATCCCATGGACAGAGGAGCCTGGTGGGTTACAGTCCATAGGATTGCAAAGCGTCGCACACGACTGATGCGACATACCACACGCAAACAGAGGTTTTCCACATTCTACCAGAAGATGATAAACACGGCAAAGGAATGCTATGGACAACCAAACAAAAGTTTAAATAAACAACACGCCTAGATCTTAAAATATACCAAGTGAAACAATAAGAAACAGAAGCAAGGATGTAAGATAATACCCATCAAATGCCTTAACACATACCTGCACACCATGACTACGTATTTTACAAAGATACATAATATTGGCAGCTCCGCATCAAATGCGTTAAGACAGGAACCCATGGGGAATAGAAATGGACTAAGGTTGGGAGGTAAGGGAAAAGCACAAAATAAAGCAAGAAGGGGTCTTGGTAGGGGTTAATGACAGTCTGACCTTAAACTGTTAGGTTAACTCAATTTTCTGTACTTGAGGTTTTTGGTTTGTTTTTATAAAGACTGTTGTTTAGAGCAGTTTCAGGTTCAGAGCAAAAGAGAGGGGCGGGTACAAAGTTCTTTCTGCCCCCTGCCTCCCGGGTGCACAGTCCCCCTTATCCACAATCAACATCCCCCACCAGATGGTACCTTTGTTACAACTGGGGAACCTACACTGACTCATTCATCAGTGGCACCCATGGTTCACATCGAGGTTTACTCTAGCTACTACATCTTCTGAGTCTGGGCAAATGGACAATGACATGCAATCCACCGTTAAGGCCCCAAACCTCTCTGGGCTTTGCCAAATTCATCCTTTCACCCCCACCCCTGGCCACCACTAATCTGTTCCCTGTCCCCACAGTTTTCCCTTTTTCAGTATATCATAAATCTGGAACCATACAGCATTAGCCTTCTCAGATCGCCTTCTTTCATTTATTAATATGTATTTGATATAAAGGGCTTCCTAGGTGGCATTAATAGTAAAGAACCTGCCTGCCAATGCAAGGGACATAAGAGACCCTGGGTTGAGAAGATCCCCTGGAGGAGGGTACAGCAACCAGCTCCAAGATTCTTGCCCAGAGAATCCTATGGACAGAGAAGCCTGGTGGGCTACAGTTCATAGGATCACAAAGAATCGGACATGACTGAAGCAACTTAGCATGCATGCATGGTAAAGAATCCACCTGCAATGCAGCAGACCCTGGTTCGATTCCTGGGTCGGGAAGATCCACTGGAGAAGGGATAGGTTAACCACTCCAGTCTTCTTGCCTGGAGAATTCCATGGACATAGGAGCCTGGCAGGCTATAGTCCATAGGGTCGCAAAGAGTTGGACACAACTGAGTGACTTTCACAAGACAAGATGCATGCATTTGATATAAAGTCATAAAAGCAAATCACACAAAAGACTATTCTATGAAAAAATGGTATTGATTAGAAAATTGAAAAATCCTTGAAACATATAGTTGTTAAATTGCATGGCAGGACATTTGCTGAAGGACAAATAACCATGTGCTTTCCCCATTTCTCCAGCACCTCTGTGGGTAGATGCAAGTCCATGACCAGCTGTGACCAAGGGTTTCCACAGACCATGGACATGATCTTACAACTGATCTTTCAACTGAGCATGAACTTACAACTGAGTCTTATAACTCAGCATTGTGGAGCTGGTGTGTGACCAGGCACACTCTTCCCTGCCACGGGGAGCTTCTGAGCCAGAGGGTACACCAACCAGCTGTCCGAGCTTCCCTGAGCCTGACCCTGCACAAGGTGACTCTACCAACCTGCAGGAAATGTGTGATGAGGGTTAGAAATAAACCATGTTTAGTCCTGAGCTGTACTCAGTAGGTCTCAAGAGTCCCAACTGATCTAACTGTAGGGACACATCATTTGTGATACAACTATTATATTTTTATCTATTCATCGTACTTAATGAGGAGCAAGCGGGCTTCATATAACTGACAAGACAGAGGTGAAGCCTCTAAGGGTATGGATGCTGCCAAGTCCTTAAAAGTCTCTGGTACTATTATTTCACACCTGTGTGTGTCTGTCTGTGTGTGAATACCAACTCAGTTCAGTCGCTCAGTCACGTCCAAATTTTTGTCACCCCATGGACTGCAGCACACCAGGCCTCCCTGTCCACTCCCGGATCCTAGTCAAACTCATATCCACTGCATCGGTGATGCCATCCAACCATCTCATCCTCTGTTGTCCCCTTCTCCTTCCACCTTCAATCTTTCCCAGCATCAGGGTCTTTTCAAATGAGTCATCTCTTCCCATCAGGTGGCCAAAGTATTGGAGCTTCAGCTTCAGCATCAGTCCTTCCAATGAATATTCAGGACTGATTTCCTGTAGGATGGACTGGTTGGATTTCCTAGCAGTGCAAGGGACTCTCAAGAGTCTTCTCCAACACCACAGTTCAAAAGCATCAATTCTTAAGTGCTCAGCTTTCTTTACAGTCCAGCTCTCACATCCATACATGACTACTGGAAAAACCATAGCTTTGACTAGACGAACCTTTGTTAGCAAAGTAATGTCTCTGCTTTTGAATATGCTATCTAGGTTGATCTTAGCTTTTCTTCTAAGGAGCAAGCATCTTTCAATTTCATGGCTGCCGTCACCATCTGCAGTGATTTTGGAGCCCCCCAAAATAGTCTCACTGTTTCCATTGTCTCCCCATCTATTTGCCATGAAGTGATGGGACTGGATGCCATGGTCTTAGTTTTCTGAATGTTGAGTTTTAAGCTAGCTTTTTCACTCTCCTCTCTCCCTTTCATCAAGAGGCTCTTTAGTTCTTCACTTTCTGTCATAAGGGTGATGTCATCTGCATATCTGAGGTTATTGATATTTCTCTCGGCAATCTTGATTCCAGCTTCTGCTTCATTCAGCCAGACATTTTACATGATGTACTTTGCATAGAAGTTAAATAAGCAGGGTGACAGTATACAGCCTTGACCTACTCCTTTCCCAATTTGCAACCAGTCTGTTGTTCCATGTCCAGTTCTAACTGTTGTTTCTTGACCTGCATACAGATTTCTCAGGAGGCAGATCAGGTAGTCTGGTATTGCCATCTCTTTAAGAATTTTTCACAGTTTGCTGTGATCCACACAGTCAAAGGCTTTGACATAGTCAATAAAGCAAAAGTAAGTGTTTTTCTGGACTACCGACTGGGAGCTGGTAAATTACACAAGTACATTCTTCATTTCATAAATGTAAAGACATATACATTAGCTCTTTATCAAGCAAGAGTAGAGCTTACCTACCAAAATAATGGCATTATTTTCCTTCGCACATAAAAACACTTTCCATGAATCACTAAAATCAGAAAAAGGGTCCCCTCCCCAACACTATAAAAAGAGATGAATTACCCCAGTAAAACCACTCCCTGGCTGTCTATTGATGTTTACATACATTGTTAGCAAAATACAGCACTCTGAAGCAATGATTATTATACTTATATCTCTACAAACCTAAAGATTCAGGCAGCTTGGAAAAAATTACTTTGTGGTTGTAGCTATTAGCAAACTAATTAAGGCAACCGTTAACAAATCTATCCCCCTAATTGATTCCAAATTTTGCAAAGCAATGAAGAAAAAGCAAATGAAAAGGGGAAAAAAATCTATTCTTCACCCAGAGGGAAAAGAATTTGATTCAAAGACACTTGCTAGGAAATGAAAAACATGACTTCAGTGTTTCATGTTTGTGACCACTGACACTTAAAGTAATGTCTCCGAGGGGAAATTATGTAATTTATACGGCAACAGATGTGCCAACCAAATCTGAAAATTATTTTTTTAAAGGCACCGCTCACTTCAATTGAAATGTATACTTTGTGGCAAATACCTTCTGATAATTTTCTCAGCTGACATCTCTCCCAAAAGACTTTATTCTCAATATTACTTTTTAATGGGAAATAAATCTGGAAATACCAAACTAAATTCAAGCCCTGAGTGTTAATTTCCAAGGTGGGGAGTTGAGTGGTGAAGATCTGAGTACAAAATTCACACATGCAAATGAGTTTAATTACTAGGTTTACAAACAAAATGCCTTCTACAATTTTCTGTAGTAGAATCAGGTTCCAAAACAGCACCTTGATTTTGTCTTCCTCCATGAGGCAAGTTCTCTAAACAGAAGCATCTATGCTTTTGATGGAAAAATAAAGATGGAACCGTATTCCTACTCCAAACTTGCTCAGACCTTACTAATACTGGTTTCTCCACCAAACAAAATGTTTGGGGGCTTGCTGTTAATATTTTTAACCCAAAACATAAACGCAGACAATTTATTCCCCCATCACGTGCCCGCATCTGCTTCAGAACGGTGTCTGCTTCAGAATGAATGGGCTGAGACCTCACATTACTGCGCGGACTTTTCTGGCTCTTTGGAGCCCATGAAATATACATGAAATGGTTTCATGCCACCTGCAAATGAAAAAGTCAAATAAAATTTACAGTGTGGAGGCAGAACTCCAAAAGCCTTGTTAAGGCTAATTTAATATATCTGTCATACAGAATTACACACAAAATGTAATCCAAAACACCTATTCTTTTCCCCTCTCTTCAGACAAAAAATAAAGCAACTTCCCAGATTTCGAATTAAACAGCTGTCCCACCAAACAAAGATACTCACCTCTGACGTTTTTATGAACTAATAACCTCTGAACGTTCAGGCTGCTTTTCAGGGCAGTGGTTCGCTCCATTACATAAATTGCTGCACTGGATTCCTGCTCTTAAACCATAGCCATAAATCAGGATTAAAAGCCATGGGTGAGCGGCTATTAACTCAAAGATGTCAATACCATCTTCCCTAAATCACTCATCAGCCCAGATAAAAATAAGTAAATAAGACTGCCCTGAGGTATCCTCTACAATAGGAAAGCCCTTTCTAATCTTCCTAAAAATTGGCAGTGAAAGACTGCCTATCCCGTCTGGACCCAAATTTAGTGAATTCAGCAACCTCTCCATCTGCAGAGCTGGAAGCCACATAACAGAACTCCACCTGCAGGAATAACTAATTCACCCCTTGCCGTCTTTCTTAGGTCTGATTCCCCATCAGTGTCTCAAATTTTCAATCAGTCCCTATTTACTGAATTATAAGGGAAGGTAGTTTGAAAAAAAAAAAAAAGACCAGTTTAACATAGATGCAGTTCTGAAATTATTGCTAACCTCTCTCTCTGTATATATATATATCACACATATATATGTGATATACTTGAGCAAGGTTGTTCTCAACACAAAAGAACCTCTAATTTTTTAAAAAAGATGGACACCCCAACAAAAATCAACCTAGGATATGAAGATGCAAAGTTGATTCCCAAAAGAAATAAAGGGAGAAAACCAACAAGAAGATGATTTAACCTACTAACAATCAAAGCCATACAAATGAAAAGAATTCCAGGCAGGCTTCCCAGGTGGCACAGTGGTAAAGAATCCACCTGCCAAGGCAGGAGACACCGGAGATGCTTGTTTGATCCCTGGGTCTGGAAGATCCCCTGGAGTAGGAAATGGCAACCCCCTCCAGTATTCTTGTCTGGAAAACTCCATGGACAGAGGAGCCAGGTGGGCTGCAGTTCATGGAGTCATAAAGAGTCGGACACAAGCTTGCACGCACATGCACTGGTAGTCCAGTGCATAAGACCCTGCCCTCGTATGCAGGGGGTGCAGGTTCGACCCTGGTTGGGCAACCATGATACCACATGCCACAGGGTGCTACTAAAAAACAAATAAACAAAGGTTAAAAAAAAGAATAAAGAGATATCCTTTTTCCTCTCATCATGATACCAATATAGATAAGAGGACAGGGCACTGAGATATATACACAAATAAAAGTGGTGGAGATGTCTACCACAATTTAGAGGCAAATGTAGAACAGAATTTTCCAAAATGAAAGACTTTTAAAGATACTCTTGGCCCCCAGAAATTCTACTTTTTGGGAAAATGCCTGTTTAAAAGATTGGACAAATGTTATGGAATATGGATATGAAGAGAGTTACCATAGCACAACTCACTGCTGCAGCAAAAACAGAAATGAGTGAACAGCTTTTGGCATATACCAGCCAAATAGGCCTTCAAGAGTTAAGCAATCTGGATTACTTCTTAGCTGTTACTACTAACAAACACTTGTAGCTGGACTTGTCTTTAACAAAGCTAATTACTCTCTGACTCCATATAGATGATACACTGCATCCGGCATTCTCCCCCTACACTGTCTTGCAGCATTCTGCGTCTCAGAAAGAAGGTCAGAGGCTGATAACTTCAGGGACGCCAGACCTGATTGCTGAGTTGCCAAGCTGTGGCCATTCTGAAATTCTGCAGAGGGAAAAAAAAGTAAAACCTTCACTGGGTATAAAACCTCTCCCTATTCACCCAGAGGGGCAGCACAATTCTATGTATTCCCCTTTGCAAGCAAAGATAAAGCCATTTTTCTCATTCCTCTGAAACTCCCTGTATTTCTTTTTGTCCTCGGTGCACAGAGGGTGAAGAATTTTGGCAACATGCAGAAAGATGAGAAAGCTTACATCAAACTACAGGAGGTCATCTGAAAAGTCTGAAGACAGAGAGAAAGCATGCTTTCAGTACGTCGAATTTTGGCAACATGCAGAAAGATGAGAAAGCTTGCACCAGACTACAGGAGGTCATCTGAAAAGTCTGAAGACAGAGAGAAAGTATGCTTTCAGTACGTCCTCTACAGACACATAAGGGGCGCTCAAAAGAGTTTAAGCCCAGGGTGAATCTGATTTTAGCAATAAAACATGTGAGGGCACCCCAGGACAAACTTCCCCGAATTCTAGACTCACATACCAGGCCGGCAAGGGTTCAACCCACCAGTTTTTGAATTTTTCATTGTAAAATCAAAGCCACCCTGGGCAGTAAACAGTATTTTAAATACCCACTGTGGGTATGTCTGTGTGTGTGTGTCTGTGTTTGTGTATAAACTTAGTCACACATTATTCTATATAAATATATTCTCTACATAAGCATATATACTCTATACAACACATATAGAGTACAAGAGTATATTAGCACAGCAGTATATAACATAAGCCACACAGAAGCAATATTTATATATCTTTATATATAAGTGGGCCTCCCAGGTAGCGCTAGTGGTCAAGAATCCACCTGCCTATGCAGGAGACCCAGGAGAAGCTGTTTTGATCCCTGGATTGGAAAGATCTCCTGACATAGGAAGTGGCACCCCACTCCAGTATTCTTGCCTGCAAAATCCTATGGACAGAGGAGTCTGGCAAGCTACAGGCCAAGAGGCCGCAAAAAGTCGGACATGACTGAGCAAGCGAGTGAGCAAGGGAGCCATATATATGTGTATACCAAATAGTCTGTGCTATATAGGTATACATGTATATAATAAAATATATACTTATATTTTCCCTTATATGTGAATTAGGTACACAAAGTACTGTAATAAGATATTATGTTCATTACAAAATGGAATCGTAAAATTTTTCTATCCTGTGATATACTGTAATGGAAAAGAAAATGAAAAAGAATGCAGGGACTTCCCTGGTGGTCCAGTGCCTGCTCAGGAAACGAAGATCCCACAGGCTGTAGGACAACCAGGGCCCCACAACACAACTGCTGAGCTGGCATGCTGCAACTAGAGAGAGAAACCCATGTACAACAAGACCACATGTATGCAGATAAAAAAAAAGAATGTATACATATGTATAAATGAATCACTTTTCTGGACAGCAAAATACATTGCAAATAGCTATACTTCAGTAAAGTAGATTAAAAATACCTTTTTCTAAACATTGCTTGTTGCAGTTCAGTTGCTCAGTCGTGTCAAACTCTTTGTGACCCCATGGACTGCAGCACACCAGGCTTCCCTGTCCTTCAGCATCTCCAAGTGCTTGTTCAAACTCAAGTCCATTGAGTCCGTGATGCCACCCAACCGTCTTATCCTCCGGCAGCCCCTTCTCCTCCCGCCTTCAACCTTTCCCAGCATTAAGAGTCTTTTCCATCAGATGGCCAAAGTACTGAAGCTTCCGCTTCAGCATCAGTCCTTCCAATGAATATTCAGGATTGATTTCCTTTAGGATTGACTGTTCAGCTCTCCTTGCAGTTCAAGGGACTCTCAAGACTCCTCCACACCACAGTTCAAAAGCATCCATTCTTCGGTGCTCAGCCTTCTTTATAGTCCAACTCTCACATCCATACATGACTACTGGAAAAACCCAAGCTTTGACTAGAGGGACCTTTGTTGGTAAAGTAATGTCTCTGCTTTTTAATATGTTGTCTAGGTTTGTTATAGCTTTTCTTCCAAGGAGCAAGCGTCTTTTAATTTCATGGCTGCAGTCACCATCTGCAGTGATTTTGGAGTCCAAAAAAATAAAGTCTGTCACTGTTTCCATTGTTTCCCCATTGATTTGCCATGAAGTGATGGGACAGTATGAAAATATTGTTTAGGATAATATATAAATTATATGTAAAGAGAAGCTCCACTATTTTCCTTCCACAGCCCCCGCGCCCGTCCATCACCCTCTTTGGAGACCACTCCTCCTTTCAAATGTAGCTGGTGTCCTGGAAAAGCAGTGAGATTGGTAAGGGAAGATTCCTGGCCAGCAGGTGGCCTTGGGCAGTGACACCCCTGCCTCTGCCCACCTCAGGCTTCAATCCTCTTATCCATCAGGGTCCAAACAGCACCCATCTCACAGGCCCGGAGTAACGATCAGTGATGATTAGTGATATGAATGTATCAAGTTTCTGGTGCCCAGGGAGTCCTTTATTTGAATACTTTAAGTTCTCAGTACATAACAAAACGAATCGCCAGTCTATGTCCGATGCAGGATACAGGATGCTTGGGGCCGGTGCAGAGGGATGACCCAGAGAGATGTTATGGGGAGGGAGGTGGGAGGGGGATTCATGTTTGGGAACGCATGTACACCTGTGGTGGATTCATGTCAATGTATGGCAAAACCAATACTGTATTGTAAAGTAAAAATAAAAATTAAAAAAAAAGAAAGAAAAACATTCCATGTTCAACCCAGGAAGCAAATAATCCTTAGACAAAGGTAAAAACAGAAGGATAATGCAGACTTTCTAAAATGCACAAAGTGAAAATAAAATGTCCCGCTCCCTGTGTTGTACAAATAGCTCCAAGGCCTTCCTGAGGCCCCAGTGGGGGCCTAAAAAACAATTCCTCCTCCAGCAACTGCAGAGGTGGGTCCAGCTGACCCTTCGCCCCCCAGGGAGTAGGCAAGCCACTCACGCTCTTAAGTCTCTCTCCCTAATCTGTCCACACAGATGACAGAGACCAGCCCCCCACAAAGGACTGTTATGACAGTTAAATAAGCCAACACCCAAAAGACCCAGTGGATAGCACAGGAAGTATGTGTATGTTAGTTGCTTAGTCGTGTCTGACTCTTTGCAACTCCATAAGACTGCAGCCCACCAGGCCCCTCCATCCACAGGACTCTCCAGGCAAGAACACTGAAGTGGGTTGCCATTTCCCTCTCCAAAAGGAACTATAGAAAGAAAGAAAGTGAAGTTGCTCAGTTGTGTCTGACTCTTTGCGACTCCATGGACCATAGCCCACCAGGCTCCTCCATCCATGGAATTTTCCAGGCAAGAGTACTGGAGCAGGTTGCCATTTTCTTCTCCAACAAGAAGTATAGTTATACTCAATATTTTGTGGTAACCTAAATAACCTACAGTGGAAAAGAATATCAATGTATTGATACTTAAAAGCTTGTCATAACCTACAACGGAAAAGTATCTGAAAAACAACACATATATACTCACAACTGAATCACTTTACTGTACATGATACTGTAAATCAACTATGTTGTTGCTGTTATTTAATTGCTAAGTCGTACCTGACTCTTTCACAACACTATGGACTGTAGCCTGCAAGGCTCCGCTGTCCATGGGATTTTCCAGGCAAGAACCCTGGAATGGGTTGCCATTGCCTTTTACAGGGGATCTGATATTCCAATAGAAAAAATAAATTATTGAAAAAAAAAGACAACACCCACGACAAAGGCTAACATGCAGTACATGTTTAAATACCTGAAAGGATTACTGTTACTGTAATCACTAAATTTAAAAATAATCATTCATTGAGCTTGTTTGTTCACAAAACTGTGGAAGTCTTTAGGAATAGTATAACTTAGGCTTTAACACAAGGCAGGGGTACAAAATTGGAAACAACGGTACGCACCTAACAGAAGCAGAAGAAATTAAGCAGAGGTGGCAAGATACACAGAAGAACTATACAGAAAAGATGTTAATGACCCAGATAACCATGATGGTGTGATCACTCACCTAGAGCCAGACATCCTGGAGTGTGAAGTCAGGCAGGCCTTAGGAAGCATCACTATGAACAAAGCTAGTGGAGGTGATGGAATTCCAGTGGAGCTATGTCAAATCCTAAAAGATAAAGCTGTGAAAGTGCTGCACTCAATATGCCAGAAAATTTGGAAAGCTCAGCAGTAGTCACAGGATTGGAAAAGTTCAGTTTTCATTCCAATCCCAAAGAAAGGCAGTGCCAAAGAATGTTCAATCTACTGCACAATTGCATTCATCTCAAACGCTAGCAAAGTAATGCTCAAAATTCTCCAAGCCAGGCTTCAACAATAAGTGAACCGTGAACTTTCAGATGTTCAAGCTGGTTTTAGAAAAAGTAGAGGAACCAGAGATCAAACTGCCAACATCCGTTGGATCATCGAAAAAGCAAGAGAGTTTCAAAAAAACATCTACTTCTGCTTTATTGACTACTCCAGAGCCTTTGACTGTGTGGATCACAACAAATTGTGGAAAATTCTGAAAGAGATGGGAATACCAGACCACCTGACCTGCCTCGTGAGAAATCTGTATGCAGGTCAAGAAGCAACAGTTAGAACTGGACGTGGAACAATGGACTGGTTCCAAGTCGGGAAAGGAGTATGTCAAGGCTGTATATTGTCACCCTGCTTATTTAACTTCTATGCAGAATATATCATGCGAAATGCTAGGCTGGACGAACCACAAGCTGGAATCAAGATTGCCAGGAGAAATATAAATAACCTCAGATATGCAGATGAGACCACCCTTATGGCAGAAAGTGAAAAAGAACTAAAGAGCCTCTTGATGAAAGTGAGAGAAGAGAGTGAAAGAGCTGGCTTAAAACTCAACATTCAGAAAACTAAGACCCTGGTATCTGGCCCCATCTAAATTAAAGTGAAGTCACTCAGTCGTGTCTGACTCTTTGCTCCCCCATGGAATGTAGCCTACCAGGCCCCTCTGTCCATGGGATTTTCCAGGCAAGAGTTAAAGAGCTGGTTGCCATTTCATTCTCCAGGGGATCCTCTCAAACCAGGGATTGAACCCAGGTCTTCCGCATTGCAAGCAGATGCTTTACCATCTGAGACACCAGGGAAGCCTGGCAAATAGATGGGGAAACAATGGAAACAGTGATGACTTCATTTTCTTGGGCTCCAAAATCACTGCAGATGGTGACTGCAGCCATGAAAGTAAAAGACGCTTGCTCTTTGGAAGAAAAGCTATGACAAACCTAGACAGCATATTAAAAAGCAGAGACATTACTTTGCCAACAAAGGTCCATCTAGTCAAAGCTATGGTTTTTCCAGTAGTCATGTATGGATGTGAGAGTTGGACTATAAAGGAAGCTGAGCACCAAGGAACTGATGCTTTTGAACTGTGGTGTTGGAGAAGACTCTTGAGAGTCCTCTGGACTGCAAGGAGATCAAACCAATCAATCCAAAAGGAAAGCAACCCTGAATATTCACTGGAAGGACTAATGCTGAAGCTGAAACTCCAATAATTTGGCCACTTGATGCAAGGAAATGAATCACTGAAAACGACCCTGATTCTGGGAAAGACTGAGGGCAGGAGGAGAAGGGGATGACAGAGGATGAGACGGTGGGATGGCATCACCGACTCAATGGAGAGGAGTTTGAGCAAGCTCCAGGAATTGGTGATGGACAAGGAAGCCTGGCATGCTGCAGTCCATGGGGTTGGAAAGAATCAGACAGGACTGAACTGAACATATATATATACACACACAGAATATATATACATATATATGTATATATACAGAAACATATACATATAAAACACATTATTTAAGATCATATAAGATGTGTATGCTGTATACACATGCATACACACGTGTGCATGTATGTGTACACATATATATTATATACAAATTTTATGCCTACTATATTTTGCAATGCAAAGATGAAAAAGCAAAAGAAAGGGAAAAGCACCTATTATTCACCCAAAGGGGAAAAGAATTTGATTCAAAGACACTTGCTAGGAAATGAAAGACATGACTTTGAGTGTTTCATGTGTGTGATCACTGCTACTTAAAGTAATGTTTCCACCAAGGGGCTTCCCTGGTGGCTCAGATGGTAAAGAATCTGCCTGCAACATGAGAAACGGAGGTCAATCTCTGTGTGGGTAAGATCCCCTGGAGAAGGGAATGGCTAGCCACTCCAATATTTTTGTCTGGAGAATCCTATGGACAGAGGAGCTTGGCAGGCTCCAGTCCATGGGGTCACATTGAGTCTGACAGGACTGAGCAACCAACATTTTCATTATATTTTGATATTGTATATTTTAAAAGTGTCAATAATGTAGCCACAAAGATTTTTCAAGGTGTGAAGGATCATGTGTTTCCTTCATGGTGAGTACCAAATCACAACTGAAGGAAAAAAGACTCTGAAAATCCACTTCTAAGATTAAAAGAAGAAAAAAATCAGCATAGGTGGGCGTTTAGAAACCCCCATAAGACTGTCTAATTAGACTGAATGACTTTTCGTCTCTCTCATCAGAGCTGAGAGATGCTGGAAATCCCAGTTTAATCAACCCTAAGCCCCCTGCTCCTCAGAGGGAACTTTTTTTCAAAGTCATGAACTTGAGCCAAGAATGTGTTAATTTTACCTTTTGTATTTCCTGCCCTCCTCTATGGTAATAATGAAGTGCGCTGAAATGTTAATGCTATTTGAATTTTCATTTAAAGTCTTTCTTAAACTTTTGCCCTAAGTTCCCTCCTTTTAATAGACAAAGTTAGGATTCACAGAGAGTGGCAAAGAGAGAAAGTAGGAACAATGAGAAGCTGAGAGATGAATCCATCAACACTAAAATATTAATTGTATTTAAAGGAGAATCCCCCAAAGTACAAAAGCAATAATCTCAAGACTATTCTGTTGGATAATAGGTCTCTAGTCCCTTTAAGAAAAATTAAAGATAGAAGTAATAATATTAGTGATTATATATTTATATGTGCATACATGCTAAGGCGTTTCAGTCGTGTCTGACTCTGAGACCCTATGGACTAATCCTGCTAGGCTCCTCTGTCCATGGGATTTCCCAGGCAACTCTTTCAGGAGACCTTCCAGACCAGAGATCGAACCCATGTCTCCTGTATTGGCAGGTGGATTCTTTACCATTGAACCACCCGGGAAGCCCTAAATAGGTCTCTAGTCCCTTTAATAAAAACTAAAGTAAGACATAAGACAAGAAACAATATTAATGATTATATATTTACATGTTCAGTTCAGTTCAGTTCAGTCGCTCAGTCGTGTCCAACTCCTTGCAACCCCATGAATCACAGCACGCCAGGCCTCCCTGTCCATCACCAACTCCCGGAGTTCACTCAGACTCATATCCATCAGGTCAGTGATGCCATCCAGCCATCTCATCCTCTGTCGTCCCCTTCTCCTCCTGCCCCCAATCTCTCTCCCAGCATCAGGGTCTTTTCCAATGAGTCAACTCTTCGCATGAGGTGGCCAAAGTATTGGATGTAACTATATATAATTAATATAAGTCTATATTGTGTATTGATTACAATTAATAAAATAGTAACAAAATCTAATGCTAATATTCATTAAGTGCTTAATATTCATTAAGTGCAGGAGCCGGATCCTGCACCTTTGTGTTTTAACTTCATGTAACTTAATAGGACAAGGTCCCATTTCTCCACTGAGTCCGACGGGCACCCTTGAAGGTCCACTCGGGGATTTCAGGTGGGTCGCACACTGGCATCAAACAGGACAAAGCCCCACCAGGAGAAAGTTATCCTCTTTTCCACGGCTCTCCCTCCCTCCTGTGCTACATCAGAGCAGTTTCTTTCGGCCGCTGTGTCTCTGGTCTCTCTCTGGTTGCTCAGCTGCCCTTTGAATGGAGCTAGAACAGATGATAGTATCTAACGAGAGAATCTTCACCTTGTGTCCTTTCACTATGTTTAACTTTATTTCCGTTTTTCATAAATAATTCAGGTTTCCCATTTATAATACAAATTTTACCATAAAATTAATTTTTATTTAAAAAGTATCTCTCTACCAAAAAAAAGAATATTAAGCTAACAATAGTACTTTTGGTTTCAGACAGGATAAAAATTATAAAGATGAGACACAAATAACTCAACTTTGGAAATCTTTGGCCAGGCTCATGAATGTGTGTAGTGTCTGAAAAGTACCGTCTTCAACAGACTGCTTCACCAGGATGGTATTTCTTCAAAATACACGATGGCAGGACCCACTTTCTAAAGAGGAATCTTCAAAGACTGACCTACACAGTGTCCCTAAATCAGTCCTTGTAAGACTTTCACTTCAAAAATTTTTTTAAGAAGCTAGATTTATTTATTTTTATTTACTTATTTCATTATTCCACGTGGATTGTGGAATCTTAGTTCCCTGACCAGGGACTGAACCCAGCCCTGGCAGTGAAAGCGCCAAGTCCTAACCACTAGACCTCCAGGGAGCGCAAGTCATTTCAGAATGTTTTCAAACATGAAAAATAACATGCTTTAAATAAAACAGGAATATGACTCAATAACAGATGAAGACTTTTAAAAACACACCTATGAAAAATATTCGAGTCTACAAATAGGCATTTTTCAAACAGGTACCACATTCATACCATCATGGAATATTTAAAAACCATGAGTCCAGCTCATAAGTCATTATAATTTCCCTGGAAACATAAGACATAGTTCAAATATGGGGAATGGAGAATAACACAATAAATGACCCAATGAAAACCGTCAAATGCAGAAATGAATGATATTGACAAAGTACTACAGTCAAAAGCAGAAAGGATCGAAATTACGCAAAGAAACAAACGAAAAAACAGCTCTGGGGTCTGCGGGCAAGATGCTTGGAAGAGAAAAGGTAAAACTCAGATTTGAGGAGTTAGCTGCAGTTTCTGGACTTTAAAACCTCTCCATTTTTCATTCTTATGAAATACTTGGTCAAATTGATGCTGTTTTCTGGATAATGTGAAGGGATGCTGTCCCTTTTCTAAGCAGGAACAAAGACCACCTACAGGATAGGTCCAAGTGACAATTTGCATATTTAAAACTATTTTTTTACTGCAAATAGATTGTGTTTGTAGTAAGATAACACCATTGGTACACAAAAAAATGACTACCGATAAACTAATAAAATAGAAACTGAAAGATACTTTCATGACCATCTAACTAATAAGTAACCTAGAATCTATCAGAACTCATCCATTCCACAGAACGGGTATCTTTTTCTATCTTGTCAGTGTGAAGATGCACATTTTCATATATCTGAAAACAGCATAAATCTTACAGGATGACATCTTATTTTCAGTGAAACACAGCAACTTAAACCAATTTCATTTTATGTGCTTGTAAAATTGAGAGGGAGAGAAAGGCAGAATAATTTAAAAGACGCAGGTGCATGCCTGTGTGCTCAGCCACCTCCAACTCTGTGTGATCCCATGGACTGCAGCCCACCAGGCTCCTCCTCTTGCCTGGGATTCTCCAGGCAAGAAGACTGGAGTGGGTTGCCATGCCCTCCTCCAGGGGATCTTCCAGACCTAGGGATCGAACCTGTGTCTCTTGTGTCTCTTGCATTGGCAGGTGGATTCTTTACCACTGGCACCACCTGGGAAGTCCAAAAGATGCAGGTAAGCCTGCTAATTATTCTGCTAAAAGAGCATCTATCCTGGCAGGAGTGTGAGATGAAGAATCATACACTTACCCTTTCTTCAGACTGCTGAGTCCCCCATACCTCTTAGACAGCAAGTATCTTGCTGAAACAAGTGTGACCCCAACATTTAGGGACAATGTTATTGTTGCTATTAATTCTTTTTTAAAAAAAAAACAATTATTTATTTGGTTGTGCCGGGTCTTGGTTGCAGCATGTGGGATCTTTAGGTGCGACACACGAACTCTTAGTTGTGGCATGTGGGAACTAGTTCCCTGACCAGGGATTGAACCCGGGGCCCCTGCACTAGGTATAAGGAGTCTTAGCCTCAGGAGCACCGGGGAAGCCCCTAGAGTAAAGAACCTGCCTACCAATTAGGAGACATAAGAGACGTGGATTCAGTCCCTGGGTCTGGAAGATCCCCTGGAGGAGGGTTTGGCAACCCACTCCATTTATTCTTGCCTGAAAAAAACGTAGGGACAGAAGAGTCTGGCAGGCTGCGGTCCATAGGGTCACACAGAGTCGGACATGACTGAAGGGACTTAGCATATAAGCACAGTCTAAGCAGCGGCCTAAAGCCCACAGTAATGAAATCACGTTCTTCATTCCCAAAGAGCCATGCCCTCTCCCTCTTACAGTTCCAGAATGCATCCATTTCTTAGCCAAGAGACTGAATCACAGCCCTTCCCTGACTAACAAGAGCATGTCCAGTTAGAATGCACCCTGCATTTTAGCTTTAAGTGGTGTAAGCCACACAAAGTGCTCTCTCCATTTTAAAAAGGATGGAGTCACCTAATTCATGAGACAGGAGGGACAGTCAGGACCCTGGGTCATTGTTATGCTCCATTGTCAGCTAGCACTGACCTCCTTCACCACTGATGTCAGGTCAGTGAGAAAGCTTGGGACTTCCTGACAAAAACTCTCATGGAGGAAACAGGTAAAGTAATCTAAATAATCCCTTTCTCTTTGTTCTCAAACAAGAAGTTTATCTGTTGGTCGAGAAAGAACTGATTAGGTCAGCCACTTTCCTTATTATTTTTCAATAGCTAGAACAAAATATTCAAACTACCCAGAGGGAAATAAACATGAAATTGAATATATCTATTTTGTTTATCTACAGGATGAGATGGTTAGATAGCATCAATGACCCAATGGACATGAATTTGAGCCAACTCTGGGAGACAGTGGAGGACAGGGAAGCCTGGTGTGTGGCAGTCCATGGGGTCAAAAACTATAGGACATGACTTAGTTAATGAACAACAGAACAATATATTTTAAACATGCATCCAAAATAAATCTGTTTTGTGGCTAATATTTCAGCAATGGCTAATCGTCAAAACTCTTATAAGAATGTTGAGATGCAGAATAAATTGCTAAAAAATACCCAAGTCTAAGAGTAGCTTCTAAAACAAAAGTAAGCTTGAATGTTTTTCCCTTGTCTTCTAGAGATGTTAAAACTAGCATGTCTCAGTCAGAAATCAATAAAAGAAAACCATTTATAACCATTTGGGGGAAAGCAAAAGACAAGAAGATCATACAGATCATCACCACAAATCGCCCTCTATCTTACTTACAAGGTCCTGGATACTTTGTATTCAAATATCTCCACAAAAACCAATCAGCTGCCCCACACAGGCAAGGCATGCCTCCAAAGTTAGTTACAAATGCATATAGAGCAAAATCGCAGTGTCATGAACAGATTGTGTGCTCAGTGGTGTCCAACTCTTTGTGACCCCAGGAACTGTAGCTCGCCAAGCTCTTCTGTCCATGGGATTTTCCAGGCAAGAATACTGGCTGCTGCTAAATCACTTCAGTCGTGTCCGACTCTGTGGGACCCCATAGACGGCAGCCCACCAGGCTCGCCCGTCCCTGGGATTCTCCAGGCAAGAACACTGGAGTAGGTTGCCATTTCCTTCTCCAACGCATGAAAGTGAAAAGTGAAAATGAAGTTGCTCAGTCGTGTCCGACCCTCAGCAACCCCATGGACTGCAGCCTTCCAGGCAAGAGTACTGGAGCGGGGTGCCAATGCCTTACTGGAGCGGGTTGCCATTCCCTTCTCCAGGGGATCTTCCCGATCCAGGGATGGAAACCCTCCTTTTACAGGCCAGTATAGCAGAGGCTGGAAAAGCCTCTGCTATACTGGCCTGTAGATCTTTATCACTGAGCCACCTGGGAAGCCATCAACAATTTCTAGTCCAATTCAAATGATATAAAAAAGGTTTCTCATTATTACTTTGTGTGGTCCATTGCCATTTCGATTACCCACATATCTACCATCACTCCATCACGTTCTGCCTTTGTATGCTTCCCACTATGAATCTTGCACCTTCTATTTGAAAAAATACATTTTAGGATCCCTTTCACAGCAGGTCTACAGTGTCAAATTCTCTTTGTTTCTGTTCGTCAGCAAATATCATTATTTAGTCTTCATTTTTGAGTCATATATATTTTTATATATCAAACCCTAGGTTTTAACAGTTAATTTTCTTCTTTCATGGTTCCACTGTCTTCTGAATTTTATTTCTATTGAAAGTCAACCGTAAGTCTTAACTATGGTTTCTTTCCATTTAAATGTCATCTTTCTCTGTTTTTAGCAGTTTGATGATGATATACTTAGATGTGATTTTCTTTGCATCTATGCTGGGGGGTGTCATAGCACTTCTTGAATCTATATCTATGGCTTCGTGTTTTTCACCAATTTTATAAATTCCTCTCTCCCTCTCCTCTTGGCTCGTCACAATATTCTGTGACCTCTATTTCAGATCTGAGCACTCAGTCGCTCAGACATGTCCGACTCTTGAACCCATGCCCTGTAGCCCACCAGGCTCCTGTGCCCATGGAATTTTCCAGGGAATGAGCTCCCATTTTCTGCTGCTGCTGCTGCTGCTAAGTCGCTTCAGTCGTGTCCAACTCTATGCGACCCCATAGACGGCAGCCCATCAGGCTCCCCTGTCCCTGGGATTCTCCAAGCGAGAACACTGGAGTGGGTTGCCATTTCCTTCTCCAATGCATGAAAGTGAAAAGTGAAAGGGAAGTCGCTCAGTCGTGTCCGACTCTTAGCGACCCCATGGACTGCAGCCCACCAGGCTCCTCTGTCCATGGGATTTTCCAGGCAAGAGTACTAGAGTGGGGTGCCATTGCCTTCTCCTGCCATTTCCTACTACAGGGAATCTTCCCGACCCAGGGATCAACCCATATCTCTTGCAGCTCCTGCATTGGCAGGCAGACTTTTTACCACTGGGTCATTTGCTGATTGGATGAGGCACGTATACTGGGATGGGGAAGAAGAGTAAGGCAAATATCTTCTCCCTATGGGATAGGAGGAGAGACAGGTTATACTGCTCAGGAGGACCTGAAATCTGTTAATAGTTACAACATAGGGGAGGGAAGGACCATAAGGGTCTGGTTTTTCCATTCCTGCATTCCAAGACCCTCCTTGGTTTTATCTGTTCTTTTGTCCTTGGGTCACCACATGGATCACCCTGGGTCTCTTTCTGCCCCCTCCATGAGTGGTCCTGGCCTCTGGTGTCCCCAGCAATTTTCTGATTGAATTTCAGACAATATATATGAAAATCTGTAAAGACTCTGTGGAGTATGTTAATTTCCCCAGGGAGGACTTATTTTGCTTCATGAAGGCACTTAGAGTAAGGGCAGACGATCTTAATCCAGCCTGCCGCTGAACTATTTCAAGGCTGATGCTGAGTTTTTGTGAGGGTTAACCTGTCTCTGGTTCAGTCTTATTCTTGGCCTCTGGTCCACTGGGAATCCAAACTAAAGGCATGTTTGTTGGCCCAGGTTCCTTGGCAGGTCCTGAACTGCGTCTCTGTCTCTCCCGAGCAAATGCATAATGAGACTGCTGAGAGACCCTGCCTATCAGCTTCATCAGCCTCTGAGTCGCCACTTTCTCTTCAATTTCCCAGCCTTTCAACTGCTGCTGTTAGTTGGCAAATACTTCAAGAGAAACAGGAGAAGCAGTGATGCAGAATGTTGGGCTCACTTCTAAGCTTTTCCCTGCTGCTTGGGTTCTTAATCTCAGTCCCTGCTGCCTTTATAACCTTGAACCTCAGTTTTGATCCATCCAGGTCCAGAAGACTTCCAACAGCTGTGATCTACTTTGTTCCTTCTCAGCTGGGGCTCAAAGTCAGGACGTGCCTTGAGTCAAAAAGTGGTTCCGAATATCAGGGATGCTCAGTGCACGAGTGCATGTAGTTTTTGCCGTGGGTCATAGATATCTGTGCATCCATGGAAAGGTGAGGCCTTCCCGTGAAGCTGGGCAGGTTCCGTGATTGCTTTGACCTATAGACTATGGCAGAAGTGATGCTCTGACACACTCCAGGCTCAGGCCTGAAGAGCCTGGTACCTTCCCCTGCCTGTCTCTTGGGAGTAATTGTTCTGGAAGAAAAGAGGTGCCTTCTTCAAGCAGTCTGACTACCCTAAGACCACCAAGCTTGAGGAAACCCAAGTTTGCCACATGAACAGACAAGACATGAGGTTAGAGAAGACTCAGTAACTCCAGCCTTGGCCACCATCTGCCTGTAATGGTAATAGGGACGCCAAGCAAGGATGACCCAGCTGAATCCACCAACTCCAAAAGCCATGAAGGATAATGATAAATTTTTTAGAACTTTTTATTGGAGTAAAACTGATCTGCAATGTTGTGTTAATTTCAGGTGTACAGCAAAGTGAACCAGTTATACATATACATAAATAGTCTTTTTTTTTAGATTCTTTTCCCATTAGAGCCATTTATCACAGAGTATTGATAAATTATTGCTTTAATAGTTTAACTCTGGGGGTGGGTTGCTTCTCTGT
>SJYQ01001156.1:1038330-1142848 GCA_006410935.1 Redunca redunca | reverse complement strand
GGGGCGGGTGGTGCGTGAGTGGGTGCACAAAATGTTATTCCATGTCATTGCTTGACCTCAGTAATTAGACCTCAGTCTAATTCGAGACATCCCATCACACAGCTGGAAATAGAAGTCGTGTCCATGACAACCATAAAATCATTCATTAAGCCTTCAATGCCAACAACTTTCACGGTGTCAAAGTAAGAGAGACAGAACCTTGTGGCTGGTCTTCTCATTCTGTTCAGGCCTCTCACCAAGTTAGCTCCTCAGAGATGCACTTTCCAACTTTCCTCTGTTGAACAATAGCCTCTGTCATTTTTCACTCGTTTTACCATCTTTAACTTTCTTCATAGTGTTCATCCCCACATCACATATCTGTACTTCTCTCCACCAAGTCATTTCCATAAATGACATGCAATGACAATCGTGAAGCCTCTTCACAACGTCTGGTTCCCATTTTCCTTCCTGGCATATCCTAATAATTCACTTCCCTACCCTGGCCATGCAGTTGGTCGTGGCCAGTGAAAGGTGAGAAACTGACGTATGTCCCTTCTGCGTGAAGAGCCAGGGCACACTTTTCCACCCTCTCTTTCCCTCCACTATGTGATCAGCCTGGGTCCCAGGGTGAGAATAGTGCCAGAATCCACAGCTGAAACTCAAAGAATGCATAGAGTAAAAAGACATAAATATTTTGTTGTTTTATTTTTTACAGTTCAATATATGTGTATTCTTTTAATCCATTTATTTTTTATTGAGGTTGACAGTATCTTAACCTAACAATATCATATTAGTGGGTACAGCACAATAATTCAGATATATAGAGATATAAATATAGATATTTGTAGATTCTTCTCTACAAAAGACTGGTCCCTTATAAGTTATGACAAAATATTGAATATAGTCCCCTGTGCTGTACAAGTTGTTTGGAACACCAGAAATTCAAGGGGCTATTCGTTAGTATAGCATATCACAACTCATACTGATGGCATCAAGCAGAACTTCCTATGTTATGATCACTGCCAGAGACCAGTCCCCTTAGTAACTAGGGTTTTACATGGAAGTAGCCAAAGATGGTGAACAAGTTTAAGAAACTCACATCCTGATGTACTGAACATGTAACTAAGTTTTATAGATGACAAGTCTCTGATACACTTCAAGCCTAAGAGTAGAATTCCATTTGAAAATCCTCATTCCCCACATTCACCATCATTTTACTAGATTTTATTCATAAGTAAATCATCATCCAAACACGACATTTTCTCCAAAGCAAGTTGTTCACCTTCAGTCACCCAAATTATCATGTTTTTAAAGAAGGAAAAACAGAATATTATCTGCAATGAGTGTGCTGGCTCCAAACCAGTTAGCACTGCGTGTAATTTGTGGCTCAGCCCTGACTTTGCATCATCTGCACATTATTAATCTATTCAGTGAACTTATAAATAAGTGCAAGTTGACTGCCCTCTGGATGGACCACAAGCATCATAACTCATTCCAGGAGGATTTCACCTCTGAGCTACAGGTATTTTCTTTATATTTGATATCTGACATACTCAAAGGTAATTTCCTCATGGTTCCTTTGAACATTATCACAGCAGTTTTGTAAAGACTTCAGGTGAAAATGGTCCCTTAAGGATCTGCCCTTAAATGAAACTGAGGAGGAATCAGGACACAGAAGTGACAATTTTTGTTCCTTGATATATAAAAAGAACTGTCACCTGAACTGTCACTGAAGTGTTTATGTAAACACTTCAGTTTAGTCTTAAGATAAAAATGGCTTGTTTTGATGAGTTGGTCCTAGCAGCAAGGAGATTTGAAAATTAAAAAGAGAAGTTTTTTTCCCAATGAGGAAAAATGAAGAAAAATATCCTATGAAGGTAAAACCAGGCCACATGACTCTCAGCCAGGACAACTGGCTTGGGCAGAAGCGTGGATGAGGCACCTGCAAATGAAAAGCTTTATTTTAGGAAAATTTGAGCACTTTGATTTTAGTTTAGTTTGACTGGTTACTTCCATTTCTTCAATTTCTCATTTTAAATCATGAAGATTAAAAGTAATTGTGAGTGGCGATTTGCGTCATCACTCTCAAAAGATGCAACTGA
This sequence comes from Redunca redunca, assembly GCA_006410935.1. Lineage (NCBI taxonomy): Eukaryota > Metazoa > Chordata > Mammalia > Artiodactyla > Bovidae > Redunca > Redunca redunca. Next base: position 1,140,767 of record SJYQ01001156.1, on the reverse strand, counting down.
CTCCCTGAGCATTTTGAGATGAAGTCAACCAGTTTTGAGGTCCCTTCCCTGATGGCTCAGCACGTGACAAATCCGCCTGCCAATGTAGGAGATGGTAGGAGGTGCTGATTCAATCTCTGGGTCAGGAAGACCCCCCTGGAGAAGGAAAATGGCAACCCACTCCAGTAGGCTTGCCTGAAAACTCCCAGGGACAGAGGAGCCTGGTGGATGACAGTCCAAAGGGTTGCAAAGAGTCGGACACGACTGAGCAACTAAGCAGCGGCAGCACCCCATATAGATCAGCACATCCCGGAAGCAAGGACCCACGGGGAAGAAATAAGACCCCAATGTTCCCACACATCTTCCTTTTTTTTTTTTTGGTTGCACGGAAGTGCAGACTCTTAACCAGTGGACCACCAGGGAAGTCCCCACCTCTTCCTTTTATGCTTTGCTCAATTTCATCCCATTATCCTTATCAATACCCCTTTTCTTGTTATACTCCAGCCATTTTTCCTCCTGCCTCTTATAACTGGAAAATTATCATTTTCAGGTTGCAAATCATTCTTGCCCCAGACTGGAGTATGGACTCAGTAATTAAACAGCAGATGCTCCTGAGCAGGGAAAAAAAAGTCATCTGTGCAATCATGGGTAGGAGTTTGTAATGCAGCAAATCAGACTATAAGTATCTTTGGTTTTCCAACTTTCATCTTTACAAAGGGACATCTCAAAGTCCTATGGTAGTATGGCCACATCTGATCCATTTTCATGTTCTAAACTCCAAATTATTTCATTTTTGTCATTTTTCTGTGTAAACATATAGTTTTTTTCATATAGCTTTTTAAAATACTACTTTAAGGATACAAATGAGCTCTTCTACAATGTATAACTAAATATCAAGCACATACAAGAATAAAACCGTATTTCTGTTTGTTAGAGGAAAAAGCTAATCCCTCCTTTTGTTTAAGTCATGAATCTAAAACCAAACCAAGGCCAAAAATCTCGGAATGGAGTATGCTTTGACTTTACAAAAAGCTAACTGTTTTATTTATATAATTAGATTTGGTTTTACTACACTTGTGTAGTAAATATCATGGGATATAGTACCCATGATGCCTATGTACACAATGTAATTACTAAATTACAACATCACTGCCTCTCCCCCAAATATAAGTTTTACCACTTAGAAAACCTATTTGGTGTAGCTCGTCACTGTGTGAATGTTACTGACCAGAGAGGCTGCAGACAAAATAGCAGTAAGGAACTGATTTTTATGGAGGTCAACTCCTTGCCAGGTACCAGGCTCAGTATTTCCTACATGATGACTCATTTGAATCTTGCAACATCCCCATGACTGCTGCTGCTGCCCATGACTAACATATCCGAATACCCATTAAGCATATAAGAGAACTGAGTCAGAGGATGTTCATGCTGAACACTTAATACATAAGCTGAACTATTACATAATAATAACTATTACATAATAAGCTGAACTTAATACATAATAGCTGAACTATTCACAATCGCCAAGACATGAAAGTAACCTAAATGTTCATCGACAAATGAATGGATAAAGAAGATGAGGTACATATATATAATGAAATATTACTCAGCCATAAGAACAAATGAAGCAATGCCAACTGCAATAATGGATGCACCCAGAGATAATCAAACTAAGTCAGAGAAAGACCAATACCATATGATATCACTTGTACGTGGAATCTAAAATATGACACAAAGTTATCTACGAAACAGAAACAGACTCTAGAGAAGAGGCCACTGAGGGTGAGGGAGGGGGTAGACTGGGAGTTTAAGATTAGAAGACACAAACTCGTATATATAGAATGGATAAACAATAAAGACCTACTATATAGCACAGAGACCTATATGCAATATTCTGTGATAAATCATAATGGAAAAGAATATGGAAAAGAGTATATACATATAACATATATATAACTGAATTACTTCGTTGTATACCAGAAGCTAATACAATATTGTAAATCAACTGTACTTTAATAAAGTAGTTTTTAAAAGAAATATGCAGGAGTTCCCTGGTGGCCCAGTGGTTAGGAGTCTGCCTGTCAATGCAAGGGACACAGGTTCAATCCCTGGCCTGGGAAGATCCCACATGCTTGGAGCAACTAAACCCACGTGCCACAACTATTGAGCCTGCATGCCTTAGAGCCAAGTTCCACAACAAGAGAAACCACAACAAATGAGAAGCCTGTGTGCCATAACTAGAGAGTAGCCCCAGTGTGCCATAACTAGAGAGTAGCCCCAGTGTGCCATAACTAGAGAGTAGCCCCAGTTTGCCACAACTAGAGAAAGCCTGTGTGCAGCAACAAAGACCCAGTGCAGCCAATAATGAATACAATTTAAGATAAAAATGGTTAAAAAAATAATAATAATAATAACCAGAGCTGAAATTTTCCCTTCTCACTCAATGACCACCTGAATGCACCCACAGGCTCTCCACGATGCCACACTGCACACCACTTCGAGCTTGTCAAATAGGGATACATGGGAATATTTGTAACAGCCAAGAGAAAACTGCTCACAGACACAACTACAGCCTTCTGTTTGTGAAGAGCTTTCATCACAATGGAAGCGTCCATGTATTAGTAGATCTGAGCTTTGCAAACTTGGACCTCTGACTTAATTTTTGGAGTCCTTGAATGTGAGAACTGAGGAATGTAGATGCCGAGGTCTGAAAGCAGGGGTGACTCTCTCTCTCTCCATGGCTCACATTGACATTGTTGGGGTCATGACATGGAGCATGACTTGAAGACAGAGAAGGGACCAAACCAACAGACAAGTTTCATGTAAATATGAGATGTGCACTGTGTTGGGTTTGGGGAGCTGTTGTTCAGTCGCTCAGTTGTGTCTGACTCTGCAACCCATGGACTGCAGCATGCCTGGTTTCCCTGTCCTTTACCAGCTCCCGGATTTTGTTCAAACTCATGTCCATTGAGTTGGTGATGCTGTCCAACCATTTCATCCTCTGTCGTTTGGGGAGTGTTGAGCTATTAAACATTGTTTTGATTTCTCTTTGTTTATAGAGGTCCAGGTGTGAACAGCACATCTTACAAACAAGTTCTCTGTAGAAACCAGATGTTTTCTCAAATACTTCCCTGAGTAAGGAGCCTGAGGGGTCATTCCATCAGGGGAACTTTCTGCAGATGGATTAGGACTTTTTAGGAAGGTTAGCAAGTCAACAGGCTGAGCTACATATTTGGTATTGCTTTAGTATGTTTTAATAGAATGGGAAAGACTACAGATCTCTTCAAGAAAATTAGAGATACCAAGGGAACATTTCATGCAAAGATGGGCTCGATAAAGGACAGAAATGGTATGGACCTTACACAAGGAAAAGATATTAAGAAGAGGTGGTAAGAATACACAGAAGAACTGTACAAAAAAGATCTTCATGACCCAGATAATCACGATGATGTGATCACTCACACTAGAGCCAGACATCCTGGAATCTGAAGTCAAGTGAGCCTTAGGAAGCATCACTACAAACAAAGCTAGTGGAGGTGATGGAATTCCAGTTGAGCTATTTCAAATCATAAAAGATGATGCTGTGAAAGTGCTGCACCCAATACGCCATCAAATTTGGAAAACTCAGCAGTGGCCACAGGGCTGGAAAAGAGTCCAATCCCAAAGAAAGACAATGCCAAAAATTGTTCAAACTACCGCACAGTTACACTCATCTCACACGCTAGCAAAGTAATGCTCAAAATACTCCAAGTTGGGCTTCAGCAATACGTTAACTGTGAACTTCCAGATGTTCAAGCTGGTTTTAGAAAAGGCAGAGGAACCAAAGATCAAATTGCCAACATCCACTGGATCATCAAAAAAGCAAGAGAGTTCCAGAAAAACATCTATTTCTGCTTTATTGACTATGCCAAAGCCTTTGATTGTGTGGATCACAACAAACTGCAGAAAATTCTGAAAGAGATGGGAATACCAGACCATCTGACCTGCCTCATGAGAAATCTGTATGCAAGTCAGGAAGCAACAGTTAGAACTGGACATGAAACAACAGACTGGTTGCAAACAGGAAAAGGAGTACATCAAGGCTGTATATTATCACCCTATTTATTTAACTTATATGCAGAGTGCATCATGAGAAACGCTGGGCTGGAGGTAGCACAAGCTGGAATCAAGATTGCCAGGAGAAATATCAATAACCTCAGATATGCAGATGATACCACCCTTATGGCAGAAAGTGAAGAAGAACTAAAGAGCCTCTTGATGAAAGTGAGAGATAAGAGTGAAAAAGCTGGCTTAAAACTCAACATTCAGAAAACGAAGATCATGGCATCTGGTCCCATCACTTCATGGGAAATAGATGGGGCAACAGTGGAAACAGTGGCTGGCTTTATTTTGGGGGGCTCCAAAATCACTGCAGATGGTGACTGTAGCCATGAAATTAAAAGACACGTGCTCCTTGGAAGGAAAGTAATGACCAACCAAGACAACATATTAAAAAGCAGAGACATTACTTTGCCAACAAAGGGCCATCTAGTCAAAGCTGTGGTTTTTCCACTGGTCATGTATGGATGTGAGAGTTCGACTACAAAGAAAGCTGAGTGCTGAAGAATTGATGCTTTTGAACTGTATGGTTGGAGAAGACTCTTGAGAGTCCCTTGGACAGCAAGGAGATCCAACCAGTCCATCCTAAAGATCAGTCCTGGGTGTTCATTGGAAGGACTAATGTTGAAGCTGAAACTCCAGTACTTTGGCCACCTGATGCGAAGAGCTAACTCATTTGAAAAGACCCTGATGCTGGGAAAGATTGAGGGCAAGAGGAGAAGGGGACGACAGAAGATGAGATGGTTGGATGGCATCACTGACTCAATGGACATGAGTTTGGGTGGACTCCGGGAGTTGGTGATGGATAGGGGGGCCTGGCGTGCTGCAGTCCATGGGGTTGCAAAGAGTTGGACGTGGCTGAGCAACTAAATGAACTGAATTACTATGAACTATGAGTTATTAACAGAGAAGGCAATGGCACCCCACTCCAGTACTCTTGCCTGGAAAATATAATGGATGGAGGAGCCTGGAAGGCTGCTGTCCCTGGGGTTGCTGAGCGTCGGACACGACTGAGCGACTTTCCTTTCACTTTTCACTTTCATGCATTGGAGAAGGAAATGGCAACCACTCCAGTGTTCTTGCCTGGAGAATCCCAGGGACAGGGGAGCCTGGTGGGCTGCCGTCTATGGAGTCGCACAGAGTCAGACACGACTGAAGCAACTTAGCAGCAGCAGCATGAGTTATTAATAGGTAAGCAAGGACACACAAACTGAGGACCTTTCCATGGCAAAAACAAAACAAATACTTTTCTTAATTGTTGTTGTTTTTCAGTAGCTAAGTCATGTCCAACTCTTTGTGACCCCATGGGCTGTGGCGCGCCAGGCTTCCCTGTCCAGTATCTCCAGGAGTTTGCTCCAGATCATGTCTGTTAACTCAGTGATGTCATCCAGCCATCTCATCTTCTGTCACCCCCTTCTCCTCCTGCCCTCAATCTTTCCCAGCATCAGGGTTTTTTGCAATGAGTCAGCTCTTCACATCAGGTGGCCAAAACTGAGCTTCAGCTTCACCATCAGTCCTTCCAATGAATATTCAGGGTTGACTTGCTTTAGGGAAATCCCTTTAAAAGAAAAGGGCCATCAGGAAACAGCAGCAGCCACTTTGATGGCTTCTAGCAGATTCTGTCATGATAAAAACCCATTTCATGAGCAGTTACTGGTGCACGTTGATCTCAGCACTGAAATAAGGGTGAAACTCAGGTCGATTATTTACCTTGGAGATAACAACATCTCAATATTCATGCAAATATTAGCGCCGTTCAGAAGATACAGTCTCTATTCTGGATCCTTTTGTCCAAACATCCAGCTTAGATGTCGACAAAGGCAGATGTTGCTACCCGCAGGGAAAACCAACTTCTACATAGGGAATCAGGGCCCAATTTGCATATGGAGCTAATCCAGGCACGTGCAACAAGATATTTTCTCCATGCTGAACAGTTTCCCCATTATTTGGAAATGAGTTGACTCGCTTTTCACATTTACAATTTGAAAACCTCCCAACTCATTATAGACATTTTTTTTTCTTTTTTCACCACTCAGAAGAGATTTTCCTCTCTCAGGCTGCCATCATAAATAGTAAATTGAAAAATTGTTCGTTTATCACAAGTTGCCACATTGCAGATGATATGGTACACATACAGGTATTTATACTGCTCTCGGCTGGAGACCATTGTAACTTGAGAAGCATGCAGAAGCTGGTCTAAAAGAACAAGGATGTTGACTACAGCACTATTTGCCACTGTGAAAAATTAGAGACAAGCAAGCAGTGCTGTGCAGTGCAAGTCGCTCAGTCGTGTCCGACTCTTTGCGACCCCATGGACTGACTATACAGTCCGTGGAATTCTCCAGGCCAGAACACTGGAGTGGGTAGCCTTTCCTTTCTCCAGGAGATCTTCCCAACCCAGGGATCGAACCCAGGTCTCCCACATTGCAGGCAGATTCTTTACCAGCTGAGCCACAAAGGAAGCCCAGAGACAAGCAAAGTGTCTGCTTTTATAAAATAAATTACAGGATGATAGCATTGTTTGATTTTGTAAAATACATGTACATCTACATGCTGCTTCCCTACAGCTGCGCATGTCAGGCACTGCATAATTTCAGCAGGCATCCACATCACAGTCTATATCATGGGCAGGAACTCTTTCAGAAAAGGACCAGATAAGTCAAGGTTCTGGGCTTTTCAAGCCATAATGTCAGTTCCACAATTACTCAACTCTGCGCGTGTGTGTGCTCAGTTGCTAAGCTGTGTCAGACTCTTTGTGACCCCATGGACTGTAGCCCACCAGGATCCTCAGCCCATGGGATTTTCCAAGCAAGAGTGCTGGAGTGGGTTGCCATTTCCTCCTCCAGGGGATCTTCTCAACCCAGGGATTGAACTCATGTCGCCTGCATCTCCTGGATTATCAGATTCTTTACCACCGAGCCACCTGGGAAGCCCATTCAAATCTGACACTGTAGGAAAAGTAGCCAAAAATACTACTGAATGAGCGTGGCCAGATCCCAATAAAACTTTTTATCCGGACACTAAAATGGGAATCTCATCTAATTTTCACTTGGCATGAAATATCATTCTTTTGATTTTTAAACCATTTTCAAATGTGAAAACTGCTTTTAGTTCAAGGGCCTCCAAAAAACAGGTGTCAGATGGGCAGGCAATGACCATTGACTGAAGACCCACAGATGTCTCACCTTGATCTGTGTGAAAGTCGAAAGTTGCCAAATGAACTTGTGTTCAATGCACTGCCTGACATGAAAATCTTGTTTTGCTGAAACAAAGTTGGAGGATTTTCACACCTAAGTGTAAACACCTGTTATCTCTAAAACCTTTTGGGGTGGGGGTAAAACGATAACAATTTGTAAGTTCTACCTTATTTGCTGAGTGTATCTATTTTTCTCAGTAGAAATACACAACCAATTCTTTCCAAAGGCTATAAAAGGAGAAGCTAAAGCTGATTGCTTGGAGTCCACACTCAGGTAAAAGTGACTCCCCTGCGTGTCCGCGTAGTGGCATCCACCTGGAGATGGACAGGGAGAGCTGTGTCTAAGAAGCAGCACACCGGGATTACAAGGTTTCCTATGTTGTCCTGTAAGGTGGTTACTCAAAGCAGTGCTTTATCACAATTCATGAAACCATCATTGATGTTTTATGAACTTTTCAGTGTGTCTATTACAGCGGATGATGGAAAGATGAAAAGATTCCTGGAGAGACTAATCTTTCTGCCTTTCAATACTCTCCAAACTTCCCTAAAACAATCAAGAGGCTGAGTCTGGTCATTACAAATTAAAAGAAATTGTGCAGTAATTAAATAATCACATCTAGAATACCACCCTTAAGTCCACATCACTGCCGCAAAGCCTCCTTTCACTGTGATGGAAAACAGATGAATGGATACTTTTTCCAAACTGTGTAGAAAGATCTGAGTTCCCAATCCCATCACAGTTTAACAAATGCCCATTGAAAAATGACTCCACATGAAGATTTCTTTGTCCTGTATCTCACCTCTATCATGCTTGCTGGAACTGGCAGTTACAAGAAAAAAGTTACAAAAAACTGCTCTGCATAATCCACTCTGGTATACATTTAACTTTGGATATCAACATTTTTTTTTTTAACTTTTTGACTGTACCTTACCAGCATGGAAAATCTTAGTTCCTCAATCAGGGATCAAACCCATGCCGCCTGCAGTGAAAAAACAGAGCCTGGACTGCCAGGGAAGTGAACACTGTTTTAAAATGAAAGTCAACATTGTTTTTAAGTAAGAGACAAGGGCTTCCTAGACACTGACAAGGATGCTATGGTGGCCTAAACCTCCAAAGAGAAGCACAGAAAACAAGGACCAGGGATAAGGGGGAGAGTCAGCTGGCAGGAAGGAGAGAGCTATGGTGTACCACATACAAAGGCCCCTGTCCTCACCCAGCCACGAGCCTAAAGAGGGGAGATCTCACGGAAAGTAATGACTTCTCAAGCTTTAGTGGGCCTGGTGTCAGAAGCCCAGACACTGCTCCCCGTTCACTGGAGACTGAGCCTCATTCTTGAAGAGCCTGCTGTGGGATTGATCAGGAATCTGGAAATAGAAGAGGCTCTGGGGGTTCTTTGATTGAATCCCTTCAAAAGGGCCATCAGCCTCTGTCTAGGAGGGCAGATGCCCACTGCCAGCCCTCCGCATCCATTCCCCTACTCTGCCCTCAGCTCCTTTAGGGTCCAACTATGCATCTCATCTTCCGTGCAGTTTTTAAAATCACTCCAGATGCACTGGTACTTCTGTCTTTGTCTAACATTTATTTATGTGACAGAATTGTCTCTCTCTGAAAATCACTTGAAGCATCCTGCCACTGGCGGCCGCTTGGTTATCACATGCTGGGCATCTCACACGTAGGGTTAGGACCAGCATGGGCCCAAATCATTCTTTCTATCTGTGTGTGTGTCTACTTCTTCACATGTTAGGTTACTCTCTCCTCTCCTCTCTTTCCTCTTTTGAATTCTGATGCCTGTTTCTGTGTTCTATCTGTATGAACAGCTATTTCTCCACCCCTGGTTTTAGAGTTCTTTCTGGAAGAACCAATTTCTCAACCTCTCTTGCCCCTTCTCTTCCTCCCTCCCTCTTCCTCTTCCCTCTGCCTCCTCTTCCTCTTTCTGGATCTCCCACATCCCACTCAGGATGGCAAACATTTACAGGAACCAGTAATAAACCTGGTGAATTTCCCGGGGCAGGTGTTTTCTTCTGTCTTCAGAATGAGTGTGACTTAAAATATACACACAGATATTTATGAATTTTCAGCTGTGCTGGGTCTCTGTTGCTGCACAGGCTTGCGGTGAGTGGGGGCTACTCTCTAGCTGTGGAGCACTGGCTTCTCACTGCGATGGCTTCTCTTGTTTCAGAGCACGGGCATTCAAACCTGCGCGCTCAGGTCTCAGTTGTTGTGGGACGTGGGCTCAGTAGCTGTGGCTTCCTGGGCTCTACGGCACAGGCTCAGGAGTTGGGGCCCACAGACTCAGCTGCTCCACAGCATGTGGGATCTTCCCAGATCAGGGATCAAACCCATGTCTCCTGCATTGGCAGGTGGATTCTTTACCGCTGAGCCGCCATGGAAGGCTCAGATGTGACGGTTTAAGTCAAATAAACAGCCCATGGAATAGAAGTAAGGAAGTCTGGAAGACACAGAAGATACTTATGCACAGCCATCAAGAAGGACACAGATGAAGATTCCAGACTACAGCTGGACCACCTGATGCTTTGTAACTTTCGTCTTTTAAGGATGTTTCCTGATTTTCTGATATGCAGAGATCCTAGACTCTGATATTCCTAAAAACATTTCCACTGGATAAAAGAGAATAATTTTCATTTATTTAATAGAACATCTGTGTGTCTCAGGCCCCCAACGTTTACCATGTGATATAGAGGAGAGAGAAGAGGTGAGAACCTCGTTTACTCTGTATGACAGAGTGAAATAAAACAGAAAGAGAAAAACAAATATCGTATATTAACATATATGTGGAATCTGCATGCGTGCATGCTAAGTCGCTTCAGCCGTGTCTGACTCTTTGTGACCCCATGAACTGTAGCCCACCAGGCTCCTCCGTCCATGGGATTCTCTAGGCAAGAATACTAGAGTGGGTTGCCATGCCCTCCTCCAGGGGATCTTCACACCCAGGTATCGAATCCGGGTCTTCCACATTGCAGGCAGACTCTTTACCATCTGAGCCACCAAGAAAGCCCTATGTGGAATCTAGAACATGGTATAATGATCTTATTTGGAAACCAGAAACAGAGACACAGAAGGAGAGAACAAACCTGTGGACATCAAGGGGGTAGAGGGATGTGGGATGAACTGGGAGACTGAGATTGACTTACGTACACTATTGGTACTACGTATAAAATAGATAACCAACAAGAACCTACGTTACAGCACATCAAACTCTGCCCAGTGCTCTGTGGTCACCTAAACAATAAGGAAACCTAAGAAAGAGGGGACATGTGTATATGCACAGCTGATTCACTCTGCTGAACTGCAGAAACTAACGTAAAAGCAACTGTACTCCAGTAAAAATAGAAACAGAGGTGAGGACGTAAGGTAAAAACTGAACACACTCCAGATCATCCTAAAAAAATCCCTTAAGCTTCCAATAACACACAGTACATATTCTAGTGTAAAATTCTCATGCCTTCTGATGTGTCAGAACCACACGATGGGACAAAAGAAAGGTTATACACAGATACCTTGCAACCAGCCTTCTGCCCTAGGCTGGCTGTCACTACCTGGGGGCCATCACTGGTGACCAACACTCAAGTTGGCCTGCCTATCCAGAAGTTTCACATGTTCTGCATTAACCAAAGCTTCTATACTATCCAAAGTCAATTTCCTTTTTTTTAATGTTATTAAGGTGCAGCTGATTTACAATGTCATGTTAATTTCTACTATCCAGCAAAGTGACTCAGTTATATATACATACACATTCTTTTTCATATTCTTTTCCATTATGGTTTATCACAGGATATTGAATATAGTTTCCTGTGCTACACAGTAGGATCTTTATCCACTCTATAACAGATCTGTTTTCTTCTTTTTAAAGATTTTTTTGTGTGTGGACCATTTTAAAAGTATTTGTTAAAAGATTGCTTCCGTTTTATGTTTTGGTTTTTGGCCTCAAGGCATGTGGGATCTTAGTTCCTGGAGCAGCAATCAAACCCATACCACCTGCATTGGAAAGCAAAGTCAATATTGGACTGCCAGGGAAGTCCCACAGATCTGTTTTCATAATACAAGTCTTAACAGAAAACCTAGCTTGGAAGCACCTGTCAGATGTTCTGCACACAGGCACTGGGTTGACACTGCCAGGTGTGAATTCTGTAGAGGTCCACACACAAACCGCTCTGTTCTCTGCAGAGTTACAGGAATGAAGCCTTTTGCCCTTGGTCTTAGGTCCCTGCCAGATGCGCTGTCTACCTGAGATTTGCATCTTATTGGGATGGAAGTATGTTCTGGGAAGGGAAAGGTTTTGTTTGGCACCCAAAAGTAAGGAGAGCACACTTGCATTTCCACTGACTCCTCACAAGGAATCGAGAAAAACCCGGAGCAACTTCCAAGTAAGAGCGTTCCATCACACTGCACAGACCTGACACCAGGTGACCATCGTGACCAAGCAGGAAAGGAACTCAATGATGCAAACGAAGAGAGTCACCAGGGGAGGGTGGCTGGCCTCAGTTCTCTCATCTGTAAAATGAGCTAGCGCTCAATCAAGTCCTCGTTTCCCTCTCCTCCCAGAACCACCCTGCATCACACTCTTTGTCCGAGTGTGCAGTATGCACGGTGAGCTGATGAGGCTTCAAGGTGGTCCTGGGGGGCTCTCATACACCACCTCATGTATATCATCTCTCATACATCATATATCACCTCTCATACATCAACTCAGCCATCAGATGTGGTATGCACTATAGTTACCCCACTTTACAGAGAAAGAAAGAGATGGAGCCCTAGGCAATAGGATCAGTGATGGGCAGGAGAATTCCACCTGTGCCAAGAACAGCAGGCGTTTCCTGGATCTGTAAGCATCTCTCCACACTCTAGAGCCCTTCCAGAAAGGCACGCCAATGTGATGAAGCAAAGTACAAGAGAAACCAACCTCATGGAGCAAATCAAAACCATAATGCATGCTGTCCACTGGGAGAGGGTCTTGAAATCCTTCCCCTGCCCACGCACACAAGGTAGCATCTACTGGATGCCAGGCACACCCCTATTCATGGATGCCAGCCTCACCTTGTAACTGAGCAAAACCCTATGAGGTCGTCCCAGAATAAATTCCCTCCCATGTCTTCCACCTGCCTATTGTCTGTAGAAAAACTTTAGTCAAAGAATAAATTCAATCAGATTAACGAGAAAATGCAGAAAGGAAATCAAGCAAGACAAAAGAATAACAGTTTAGCCATTAAACAAAGTCAAGGACCTTTAGTTCCTCCTCAAGGGCTATAGATAATATTCTGAGCCAAGCCCTTCAGGTTGTTTTGTAAATACAGAAACCCCTACTAGGTAAGAGAAGTTAACTGTCTGCTCCCCACCAGCACGTAGACCCCAGACTTGTTGGAATCAGGTTGATGATGCTGGGTCCCATTTACCTCCCCACCAACCAATCAGAAGAATGCTCAGAAGTTGATCACATTCTCCTCTTTGAACCATTTCTATAAAATTCTTCCCTAAGAAAGTAGGGAAAACCACTATACCATTCAGGTATGACCTAAATCTAATCGCTTACAATTTTACAGTGGAAGTGTGAAATAGATTCACGGCATAAGATCTGATAGAGTGCCTGAAGAACTGTGGACAGAGGTTCATGACACTGTATAGGAGGCAGTGACCATCCCCAAGAAAAAGAAATGCAAAAAAGGCAAAATGGTTGTCTGATGAAGCCTTTCAAATAGCTGAGAAAAGAAGAGAAGTAAAAGGCAAAGGAGAAAAGGAAAGATACACCCATTTGAATGCAGAGTTCCAAAGAATAGCAAGGAGAGATAAGAAAGCCTTCCTCAGTCGTCAATGTAAAGAAGTAGAGGAAAATAATAGAATGGGAAAGACTAGAGATATCTTCAAGAAAATTAGAGATACCAAGGGAACATTTCAAGCAGAGATGGGCACAATAAAGAACAGATATGCTATGGACCTAACAGAAGCAAAAGACATTAAGAAGAGGTGGCAAGAATATACAGAAGAACTATACAAAAAAAGATTATCATGACCCAGATAACCACGATGGTGCGATCACTCACCTAGGGCCAGACACCCTGGAATACAAAGTCAAGTGGGCCTTAGGAAGCAACACTACAACCAAAGCTAATGGAGGTGATGGAATTCCAGTTGAGCTATTTCAAATCCTGGAAGATTATGCTGTGAAAGTGCTGCATTCAATATGCCAGCAAATTTGGAAAACTCAGCAGTTGGCCACAGGACTGGAAAAGGTCAGTTTTCATTCCAATCCCAAAGAAAGGCAATGCCAAAGAATGCTCAAACTACCGCACAATTGCACTCATCTCACACACTAGCAAAGTAATGCTCAAAATTCTCCAAGCCAGGCTTCAACAGTATGTGAACCGTGAACTTCTAGATGTTCAAGGTGGATTTAGAAAAGGTAGAAGAACCAGAGATCAAATTGTCAACATCTGCTGGATCATAGAAAAAGCAAGAGAATTCCAGGAAAACATCTACTTCTGCTTTATGGACTATGCCGAAGCCTTTGACTGTGTAGATCACAACAAACTGTGGAAAATTTTTCAAGAGATGAGAATACCAGACCACCTTATCTGCCTCATGAGAAATCTGTATGCAGGTCAAGAAGCAACAGTTAGAACCAAATATGGAATAATAGATTGGTTCCAAATTGGGAAAGGAATGCATCAAGGCTGTTTTCTAACTCTGTTTATTTAACTCCTATGCAGACTATATCATGTGAAATGCCGGGCTGCATGAAGCACAAACTGGAATCAAGATCGCTGGGAGAAACATCAATAACCTCAGATACGCAGATGACACCACTCTTATGGCAAAAAGTGAAGAGGAACTGAAGAGCCTCTTGATGCAAGTGAAAGAGGAGAGTGAGAAAACTGGCTTGAAACTCAACATTCAAAAAACTAAAATCATGGCATCTGGTCCCATCACTTCACGGCAAATAGATGGGGAAACAATGGAAACAGTGATAACTTCATTTTCTTGGGCTCCCAAATCACTGCAGATGGTGACTGCAGCCATGAAATTAAAAGATACTTGCTCCTTGGAAGAAAAGCTATGACCAACCTAGAAACCATATTAAAAAGCAGAGACATTACTTTGCCAGCAAAGGTTTGTCTAGTCAAAGCTATGGTTTTTCCAGTGGTCATGTATGGATGTGAGAGTTGAACTGTAAGGAAAGCTTAGTGCCAAAGAACTGATGATTTTGAATTGTGGTGTTGGAGAAGACTCTTTCAAGTCCCTTGGACTGAAAGGAGATCAAACCAGTCCATCCTAAAGGAAATCAGTCCTGAATATTCATTGGAAGGACTGATGCTGAAGCTGAAGCTCCAATACTCTGGCCACCTGATGTGAAGAGCTTACTCACTGGAAAAGACCCTGTTGCTGGGAAAGATGGAAAGCAGGAAGAGAAGGGGACGACAGAGGATGAGACTGTTGGATAGCATCACTGCCTTGATGGACATGAGTTTGAGCAAGCTAAGGAGTTGGGTGATGGACAGGGAGACCTGGCGTGCTGCAGTCCATGGGGTCACAAAGAGTTGGACACAACTGAGTGACTGAACTGATAGAACTAACAGAACACCACACAGTTTTGAGGGCTTAGCCCTCTGCGACATGACATGCTGTGCCTGGCAAGGTACAAGCTATTCTCTTCTACTTCACCCAAACTCTTGTCTCCAAGATTCAATTCAGCATCGGTGCACAGAGGCCAGAGTTGATAACAGCCTCACCAGGGAATGACAAGGTACCCGGTTACCACCCATTAGAGCATGTTCACATAGTAAGCAAAACCCAGGGCTGGATGTGAATGGACCATTCTACTCCCCAGCCCCTGATTCCCACCATTCTCCAGACTAAGCCAGAGCAGGGTCTAGTCAATCACTTTTCAGAGGCATCATATGGCCCTCTCAGGGCCCCGGGCAGGCTGCCCCAAAATGTGTCTCAACAGCATACTGACTATTTTGAATTTAAATCATTTAAGAAACATGTGGTTTCTTAGGATGCAGAAGGGAGGGAGTGGGAGTTTGGGGTTATCAGATGCAACTATTTATATATAAAATGGATAAACAACAAGGTCCTACTGGGTAGCAGAGGGAACTACATTCAGTATCCTGTGATAAACCATCATGGAGAAGAATATGAACAAGAATATATATTGCATAACTGAGTCAACTTGCTGTACAGAATTACTACAACACTGTAAATCAATTACATTTTAATAAAATTTTAAAAAGAAACAGCGAATGCAAGAGGGACACTGACCCTCCTCTCTGTCTCCCTGAAGCAGAACATAAAGGTCCCATGAGAAAGGTACCCTACCCTTATTTACATGTAGAAGGACACCACTGTCACCAGACATGGGGGAGTCAGGTCAAGAAGCTTGCATATAAAACCGTGTTAGCTCTGCACTTGATGACCCCAGGCTTAGACTCTCTGCTCACTGAGCAGCACCCACATCTAAGTTTCTTTTTCCTGCCAACCTCAAAATGTATTGTTTCTTGGGATATATGTAAAGACATAACTGATCCACTTTGCAGTACAGGAGAAAGTAACGCAACGCTGCAAAGCAACTATACTCCAATAAAAAAAAAATAAAATTTCAAGAAAGGAACTGTTTTTTTGTCTAAAAAGTATAAAAGCTGCCTGCCGTGGTCACTTCTTAGGTCCCATTTCTATGAGACCTCCATGCACCTGAATTAAAATGCATTTCTTCACCCCCACCGCCGGCCGCTCATTTGTCTTGTGCCCATTTTATTATTAGTTCAGCCACTGCTGCTACTGCTGCTAAGTCACTTCAGTCGTGTCCGACTCTGTGCGACCCCATAGACGGCAGCCCACCAGGCTCCCCCGTCCCTGGGACTAGCTCTCAAGAAAGGTGGGGGTGGGAAGAATCTCCCCCTCCCTGACACTCACATACATTATCCATTTTTGGTAACGAACTAGTTGCCCAAATTTTTTAAATTGGGACTTTTCCCGTAAAGACCTGGATTGATATTTTCTTGTGGGTGCTTGGAAGTTCTAGCTGCCCTGCACCTGGGAACGAGTCCTGGGCCATAAGTCAAGGCCTCCACACCCCCCGGTCACCACCGTCACTCTGCCTCCCTTCCTCCAATCTTTCCATCATCCCATCTGCCTTTAAAGAATGCAACCTGCTAAGATAAACTGTGCATGGTTTGGAAGTAAGGCAACAAGCTCACTGCGTGCCCTTTCAAGATCAGGTGAGAACATTCAACAGCCACATGAAAATGTCACGGGACCCTCCTGGGAAAGAGGACTCCACTGCACTCACTGTTTACTATTGATCAGGGCCCAGACTCTGTAAATAGAGATGTTAAGTTGCAGAAGACTGACAAGCTGAAAACGACTTCTGTCCAGGAGAGATGCAAATCATTTCTGCCACATGGAAAAGAAAACCTCAGAAGTGATTTTTTTTTTTAATGCCCAGAGGGCCATCAAACTTTATAATTCTATTCCAGCATCCTTTTACTTTTTCCACTGAATGTGTGTGTGTGTATGTGTGTGTGTGAGTTTCTCACAATCCCCTTTTCTTTAGCTCAACCACGTCACCGACTTCAAATTTGGCTTATTTTGCTCCACTATGTTTTGAACTTTTGAAAATGCTACACTTTTGATCTGTGGTGCTGGAGAAGACTCTTGAGAGTCCCTTGGACAGCAAGGACATCAAACCAGTAGACCCTAAAGGAAATTAACCCTGAATATTCATTGGAAGGATGGATGCTAAAGCTGAAAGTCCAATACTTTGGCCATCTGATGCTAAGAGCCAACTCATTGGAAAAGACCTTGATGCAGGCAAAGATGGAGGGCAGAAGGAGAAGGGAATGACAGAGGATGAAACAGTTGGATGGTATCATCAGCTCACTGGACATGTGAAGGGCAGGGAAGCCTGGTGTGCTGCAGTCCATGGAGTAGCAGAGTTGGACACAACTGAGTGACTGAACAACAATGTTTTGAAAAATCACACTTTTTACAATGTTCTACTCTAACCAACCTTTGACTCTTCCAATGGAATAAAGCTAGAGATGCTCTCCTCTCAAAGTTGCTTTGGAAAAGACTGACTTGGATCCAGACCTTTCCCAGAACATAGAAGAGGAGGAAACACTTACAAACTCATTTGACAAGACCAGTCTTCCCCTCATAACAAAACCAGCAAGGCCACCACAAAAGAGAAAATGACAGGCGAATATCCCTGATGAACACAGATACAAAAATCCTCAGCAAAATATTAGCAAAATGAAATTAACAACATAAAAGAATCATAGACCACGATCAAGTGGGATTTATTCCAGGGAAGTGAGGATAGTAAAAATAAACAAATAAATAAATAAAATAAGGGACTTCCCTGGCGGTCCAGTGGTTACGACTCTGCACTTCAAGTGTAGGGCGTGAGGGTTTGATCCCTGGTTAGGGAACTAGATCCCACACGCCGCAACTAAGAGTTCACAAGCGGCAACTAAAGATTCTGTGTACTTCAACTAAGACCTGGTATAGCCAAATAAATAAAAATAGAAAATGGATATATATATATATATATATATATAGCTTTTAAATGAGTAAATAAAAGACTGACTTGGAAAGCCACAAAACACAGACACTCTCACCCCTACATTTCAGGCCCCTAAATCAGGCAGGAATTTCAAGTTCAATAACCAGTCAGGGACAGGTGAGATCCTAGTTCCCAGACCAGGAATTGAACCTGCATGCTCCTGCAGTAGAAGTAGGGAGTACCAACCACTGCAGAAGGAAATGGCAACCCACTCCAGCATTCTTGCCTGGAGAATCCCAATAAGGCAGCCTGGCAGGCTACAGGCCACGGGGTCACAGAGTCGGACATGACTGAAGCGACTGATGCAAGCACGCACTGGCTGCCAGAGAAGTCCTGATGCTGCAGATTTATGATATGCTCCATGCACGTGCATCTCTCCACTGATAAAGCACAAAATACACCTGTCCTGTCCATTTACTCCGAGCCATTGGTTCAATCTGTTCCTTCTGTGCTGACTGAACTTTTCATTTCCAATAGATTGAGACTAATTCACCACAGCTACTGAAGTTGATCACTTGTAACTTCTCCTCACATCCCAGGGTGCTACCTGCTGACATCCTTAAGAGAATTGAGAAATAAATCTAATAGAGGGGCTTTCACGCCAGAGAACTGTTTATTTGAATTCCATCAAGAGGGGACACAAGTAGAATCCAAGAATGGGTCTGGGATTCAAAAGCACTTAGCTAAGACATTTACCTATGTGCTGCCTAGAACCATTTCATGGTAATAAAATAAAAACACCATTACAAGTTGACACCACCTAGGCTAAACACTTGCTGTTTAAAGATGAAGCAAGATGAGCTTAGTTTAAAAAAAAAAAAAAAGCCACAGTAGCCAAGCTACAAGACTGAAGCACCTGATCACACGCCTGTATCTCAATGAAAAGAGGATACTGGTGGATGCAGACCAGCAATGGAGGAATTCCAGGGCAGACTGAAATGCGGATCCAAGGCCACTCATCAACACACTCCAAGAACCGAGGCATGGGAAAGGAACTTTCTAGATTCCATATATATGCGTTAATGTACGATACTTGTTTTTCTCTTTCTGACTTACTTCACTCTGTAAAACAGGCTCTAGGTTCATCCACTTCAGTTCAACTGACTCACATTCATTCCTTTTTATGGCTGAATCTATTTGCCGGGCAAGAATAGAGACACAGATGTAGAGAAGAGACTTGTGGTTACAGTGGGGGAAGGAGAAGGTGGGACGAATTGGGAGTAGCATTGAAACATACACATTGCCATATGAAAAATAAGTAGCTAATGGAAAGCTGGCATATAACACAGGGAGCTCAACCCAGTGCTCTGGGACAATCCAGAGGGGTGGCATGGGGAGGTGGGAGGGAGGGGACATACATATATACACTTATGGCTGATTCACATTGTTGTATGGCAGAAACCAATACTACCTGGTAAAGCAATTATCCTCCAATTTAAAACAAATTTTTAAAAAAGAAAGAAAAGGAACTGACTTGGAGCATACAACAGGGTGGTTGTCAGACAAACATGAGCTGTGTCACATGAAAGTCGCTACAATTTTTAGATTGGGCAAGAGTCTTAAATTACAGACTTTGTGTCTGTCTTAGAAGCTGGGTTTAAAAGGAGATGGTTCTAGATAGCTAGGGGGAAGCTGCTGTATAGCACAGGGAGCTCAGCTCGGTTCTCTGTGATGACTAGAGGGGTGGAATGGGGGATAGTGGGAGGAAGCTCCAAGAAGGAGGGCATATATGTATGCCTGCATGCATGCTTTCGCTCCAGTCATGTCCAACTTTTTATGACCCTATGGACTTTAGCCCACCAGGGATCTATCCATGGGATTCTGCAAGCAAGAATACTGGAATGAGCTGTCATGCCCTCCTCCAGGGGATCTTCCCAACCCAGGCACTGAACTCGTGTCTCTTATGTCTCTTGCATTGGCAGGTGAGTTTTTTACCACTAGCACCACCTGGGAAACCGTCCGACTCTTTGCGACCCCACGGACGGTAGCCTATCAGGCTCCTCCGTCCATGGGATTTTCCAGGCAAGAGTGCTGGAGTGGATTGCCATTTCCTTCTCCAGGGGATCTTCCCGACCCAGGAATCGAACCTGGGTCTCCCGCATTGCAGACAGACGCTTTACCGTCTGAGCCATCAGGGAATCCCCCGGATATATGTATAGATATAGCCGACTCACTTGGCTGTACAGCAGAAACTAACAAAATATTGTAAAGTAACTATGCCCCAATAAAAACGGAGATGCTTCTTCTATAGGAATGCTGGTGGGGAACATTGGGAATCCTTCCAAAACAGAAAAGGATGAATCCTGTACCACTGCTAAGAGACCAGCCCACAGTCACAGAAATCAGCAGATGCCCAGAGGCAAAACTGCTTCCTTCCCAGGAAACTCCCAGGTTCTCCCCTTCCTTCCTATGGGGTTACCCTTGCAGAGACTGAGGTGCACGGTGCCTGGCATTTCATGTTAAAATGGGGAGTCTGCTATTTTAAGTAACCTGCTGGTCAGCTCTTTTGTAAAATGAAGAGCCTTAGTTTACAGAGCCTAATGCTCCCGCTTCACAAGGATGGAGTTTTATCTTTGTTTTTTTGTGTATACCAAGTTTGCTACAGCAGCCCTTACACATTCGCACCCAAGTGAAACATCCATGAGCCTGGCTAAGTCCTGCTTCAGGATAACACATGTGTCCTAAGTTATTAGAAAGCCAGAGCACAGGGAACTATGTCTAGGATCTTACAATAACCTATAAGGGAAAAGAATCTGAAAAAGTACACACACACACACATAAACTGAATTCCTTGCTGTACACCCAACACTAACACAACACTGGAAATCAACTAGACTAATAGAGAACACAAGTAAATAAGCAGGGCTTCGCTGGTGGATCAGTGCTAAAGAGATCGCCGGCCAAGGCAGGAGACGTGGGTTCAATCTCTGATCCAGGAAGATCCCCCATGCTGAGGAACAGTTAAAGCCGGTGCACCACAACTACTGAGCCTGTGCTCTAGAGCCCAAGAGCCGTAACTACTGTAGCCCATGTGCTGCAACTACTGAAGGCTGTAGACACCCCAGAGCTCCAGTTCTGCACCGGGAAGCCCCTGCACCGCAACTGGAGAGTAGCCTCCGGCTCACTGCAACTAGAGAAAATCCCACACAGCAATGAAAACAGCACAGTCAAAAACAAACGAATAAACTAAATTAAAAAACAAACAAATGTAAAACATATATATATATATATATATTGGGAGGTTAGTGGAAAATCAGCTGCTTTCCCCAGAGAAGAAAGTCTGTAGCCCCAGCATATTTTAGTATATAAAATACCCAGCATGGTGACATTATGGTTTGGGGGTTTTTTCCCAGGAGGGGGTATAACAGATTTTTTCCTTTTGTCCTTTGCTGGTTTCAGCACTCTCATGCACTGCTGCAGCATCAATCACCAGAGTCCGGCAACTGTGTTTAGTTCAGGGCTGTGGTGGTTTGGAAACATGCCTGTAAATTCTTTTACCACTCATCCTCTTAAAGTCGCAGCCTGACTATACTCCTGGCAGCCCCAGTGAGGCTGGAACTGCTATTACCTTCCGAAGAGCAGCACATGGTAGCTCCAGAGGTCACAAGGGACATCCCTGCTCCCAGCCTGCCCTCTCTGGGGGAACCACTGCCACCTTGGAAGAAGACTAACAGCCTTGACAACTGGCCCAGCTGGGAAGGAACCAATGCCACCTTGCCAGGAGAGATAAATGATTCTCCAGCTCAGCCAAGTCTTCAAACGATTGCAGACTTCAGGCTTCAAGTGTCCCAGCTGAGGACCCAGACATCGTAAAGCAAAGACAAGCCACCGCCACAGGACCCTGCCTGAATTTCTGTCCTACCTGAAATGATAAATGCTTATCTTGCTTTACCTTCCTGTCCCCATCTGGAGGTTGTTTGTTCCTTTCTGTCATTGTTATCATCCAGAGGCTGTATGTTACTGAGCAATTGATAAGCAACACAAGGGCTCAGCACATGCCCACAGGCAAGCCAACAGGAGGAGGAACTTTCTGTTGTAAGCAGGGGAAAAGAAGTGTTTCTCCTGCTGAACATGAGGCTTGGGGGGATATAATTCAGGACCTCCAGGAGGACACCATGTGAGCAGACTGCCTGAGAAAAAGTCAATCCTGAGAACAAAAACAAGACCTGGGGAGAGACTGAATGCTGATGATGTCATTTGAGCTCCTGGATCAAGCTATAACTGAAGGCCACTCTGGAATTTTTAGTTGCTTAAGCCAATATCATCCGGACACGACTGACTCTAAGCTCTTTACAGTATCAATATCATCGGACACAACTGAGAGACTTCACTTTCACTTTTCACTTTCATGCATTGGAGAAGAAAATGGCGACCCACTCCAGTGTTCTTGCCTGGAGAATCCCAGGGACGGGGGACCCTGGTGGACTGCCATCTATGGGGTTGCACAGAGTTGGACATGACTGAAGTGACTTAGCAGCAGCAGTAAGCCAATATATCTTCTCACCACCTGTGCTTTTACCTTAAGTTAGTTTGGGTTGGATTCCTCTCATTATGTGTTCAAAAACCCCTGACTCTACACGCTGTGTTCCCTGGGCTGCCTCTAGCATAGTAGACTAGATAGTATATTGACCAGCTATGTCCTTCTGAGGTAAATGGGTAGGTCCAAATGTTTGGAGCCAAAACAACCCTGCTACATCAGCCACAACCAATTAGACTAAGGGTTAGGGAAAAACAGTCCAGAAGAGGTGAGGTGTATCCAGACTCCATGTGAGTTCCTTATAGAACCTGCTGTCATGAACTTCTGCTCCTAACAGGGTCTACAATGACAAAACCTGTTTCCCAGTGGGAGGAGACAGAAACCCAGAAAATAAGCAGACACACAAAGAAACAGACAAGAGAATTCCAGGTGTAGCTGCATGCCATGAAACAGAAATGTGTGTGGCCCTGAGGAGCTACGTCCACAGACTGGGCAGGGAAGACCCCCTCACTGCATGGCAATCAGGCTGGCACTGAATGCAAAGGGGCGAACCCTGGGAAAAGATTTCCAGGTAGAGGAAACAGCAGGTTTCATTCCCCATGGGAATGAAATGAACCTGAAGCTGGGCTTACACAAACAGAAAAATGTGTCCAGTGTAGCTAGAGCATAGAGAAGGAGATGGGATGCCAGGAGTTGAGTCCAAGAAGAGAGAACGACCACATCTGCAGTGAACAGTAGGAATTTGGGCTTACTGTATGTGTAATGATTTCTTCTGCATTTCCTTTTAAGCATCCTGGCTGCCGTGTGAAGAATGAATTGTCAGGAGAATGAGCCATGAGGTTAATACACAGGCTGCGCTGACATTACACCTGATGGGATTACTGGGGCTTCCTCTGAGCCCACTCCCTGGTGGGCTTCTATGGTGGCTCAAACAATAAAGAATCTGCCTGCAATGCAGGAGACCGGGGTTCGACCCCTGATTCAGGAAGATTCCCCTGGAGGTAGAGCATGGCAACCCACTCCAGTATTCTTGCCTGGAGAATTTCATGGACAGAGGAGCCTGACGGGCTATAGTCCATGGAGTCACAAAGAGTTGTACACAACTGAGTGACTGTAGCTTTCTGAGCCCACTCTAAGCTCTTTACGGTATCATTTCACTCAATTCTCAACAATCTCACAAAGGAGGTATTTTCTAATTTGCATTTTGCAGTCAAAGGAATGGAGGAACACCCTTGCCTGTGGTCAGATGGCTAGTGGGTTGAGGAGCCTGGATCTGAAACTGGGCAGTCTGCCTCCAGATCCCGATTCCTGAGTGACACTTCCCTTACTGTGTTTTGGGACAGGGGTTGTCTCACTGTTTCAGATCGCGTCCACCAACAATCCAGAGGCCATTGTTAGGGGATGAGTTGAGCTTTCCTATCACATTTCTGTGGCCCCATTCAACACGCCTGGGGTTAAAAACGTTATGTTCCAGACAAAACCAAACCTATGGCAATAAACAGTTGGCAGCGTGAGGCCTGGGATGCAGTAGGGTTGACATCAAGGGGGTAGAAGGTACTTCTTGGGATGACAGAAATCATCTACGTCTTGATTGTGACAGTGCTGACATGGTGCATATATGTGTCAAAAAATCACTAACTATACACCTGAAATGGGTGTGTTTGATTGTATGCAAATTACAACTCAATAAACAGATTGAGAATTTGTTCAGTCCATGTTCACTTCTAGTAAATAACTACTTCTTTGGATTTCAGTGGGCATATACTATATACACAATGAAAAGCCATCTGATAATCTCCAGGAGGGACTCCTGGAAGATGTCTGCATGAGAAAATGCTGTTTCAATCAGTTCCTGAGGTCCTGGCAAACTCCATCCATGCAGGATTTCATGTAGCGAAAGTATCTGGGCTGATCCACCCCATCCCACCACTATGCCCTGCAGGTGCCAGCTGTATGCACAGGTGATTCCAGCAAAATCTGTCCAGATGTTTCAGAACCCCAAGACTGCAGGTCTGGCCTTTTAAGGCTACAACAAGCTGATATTCTGGAAACTCACTTCTCAGGCAGCTCAGGATGTAACAGACTGCCCCTCCCATGCCAACCCATGCTGCCCCCAGCACTCTGTCTGTCCTCCAGCAGAAGGAGTGAGTTCAAAGATGCCTGTCTGGCAGAGACAAATCAAGGAGGAAGGCAGGAGCCCCCAGCGACAGAGCGACAGCAGCTTGACACTGAAGATCCAAACTTCCAGGGACCCAGACCCTGCTTCACCTCTCTGTGGGTTGCAAACCAGTCCTCATTATACCCAGCCCTTAGAACTATTCTCAGCATCACAGTGTTTCTCTTTTGCTTTGTTTCTTATTTATTTTGGGATGTAAATGTCTTAAGGCAGGACAAGACTCTCCAGCACCATGCGCCCCATTATACTTTGTCCTATGCCCAGTCAGTCCTCAGAATAAAACACCTCCTGGTGCCTAAAGACATGTGTCCATCAACTCCTTTATATAAACCACAGCAAGCAAACACCTGCTCAAAGTCAGCACCAAGGCATAGAATGGCCTGTCTTTTTCAGCTTCATTTTATACACCAAATTAAATATAGTAAATAAGAAAACGTAATTCTTTTTCAAAGTAGGCACAAAAATCCTTTTTCATCTGAATTAGGAGCAATTACCTTGTTATGCTTCTTGAGCTCTGCATTTCCCAGTGGAGATTTGTGGAAGAAAGGGTTTAATGATGAATTGTTCCACCAATGGGTTTGCAGCACAAGACGAATGTACACACACATCTATATCTATACCCATATATGTCATACCCATATTTAAATCCATATCTAATATAATAAAGACTCTACCTGATCTCGGTCTGAGTCCTTGTCAGGAGCTTCAAAAACCCTTGGAATTTGCCTCAGTGATAACAGGCTTCGTTATTCACAAGCACAGACATCACTCTGCCAACAAGGTCTGTACAGTCAAGGTTATGGTTTTTCCAGTGGTCATGTATGGATGTGAGAGTTGGACCATAAAGAAGGCTGAGCACCAAAGAATTGATGCTTTCGAACTGTGGTGCTGGAGAAGACTCTTCAGAGTCCCTTGGACTGCAAGGAGATCAAACCAGTCAATCCTAAAGGAAATCAGTCCTGAATATTCATTGGAAGGACTGACGCTGAAGCTGAAGCTCCAATACTTTGGCCACCTGAGTGAAGAGCTGACTCACTGGAAAAGAACCTGATGCTGGGAAAGATTGAGGGCAAGAGGAGTAGGAGGTAGCAGAGGATGAGATAGTCGGATGGCATCACTGACACAATGGACAGGACTTTGAGCAAACTCTGGGAGATAGTGAAGGACAGGCAAGCCCGGCGTGCTGAGATAATGAAGGACAGCGAGTCAGACATGCCTGAGTGGCTGAACAACAGCAACAACAATTCACAAGCTTCTGCTAATGAGGTGATTCGTGGGTGGACCCTTAGAAAACATCAGTGGAGGAGCTGCCCAAACCAGAAACAGCAAGCAGGACTAACCTTTCAGCTCACACACCAATCTCTGGGAGATAAGTAGACCAATGAGTGAATCAGGCAAACCTACGTAATGGATTCCATATAATAACCCTGGACCTTGGGACTTCCCTGCCAGCTCAGTGGTTAAGATTAAAAGACTCCATACTTAAACTGCAGCGGGCACAGGTTCAATCCCTGGTTGGGGAACAAAGATCCCACATGCTGCACGGTGTGGCAAAAAAAATAAAAATTATTAAAAAAAAAAAATCCCAGACCTCTACACTCAGTGGAACTGCCCATGGAGGAACCCATCAATAGCTGAGATCATCTGCCCAGATTCCACAAAGAAAGTTCATCCCAGCTCTGCATCCACCCCCTAGACCTTATCCTGTGCCTCTCCTCTATTTGTCTGTTCTCGAGTCGTGGCCTTTATAATAAGGCAATCATTGGATTGATAAGGACAGTTTTCTGGATGAGTTCTGTGATTCATTCTGAAACCGTGCAGGACCCTGTGGGGCTACCGGGCAAGAAGACCTTTTTGTCCCCTGCTTCTTGTAGGTAAGACTCCAGCCTCCATGACCTTCCCTGAGTTCCAAAGGGCAGGGTTACTGATCAAGGGAGGAGCTGTCACGAAACTACCTGAGGCAAGATTAAAGGGACCAGAGAAGCTAGCCAAGAATAAGATACTGACCGCCTGACACCCTGCACACAGCCTAATCTTGTCAGCAAACCCACCCTGGAACCATTCCTATAAAAGGCCTTATCAAATCCTCCCAGGTTGGGACACACAGTTTTCCAGGGCAGGAGCTCCCTTGTGTCTTCCCTTTGCCTGGCAAAGCAATAAAGCTATTATTTTCTACTTCACTCTAAACTCTGTCTCTGAGATTCGATTTGGCACCGGTTTACAGAGGCCATGCTTTAGGCATCAGTTCTAGCAAGTTATGAAACCCGAGCAAACATCATGGGAACCCCCAAATTTGTAGTCAGTTGGAAAAAAGTGCAGGTAGCCTGGGCAGCCTTTCACCTTGCAGCTGGTGTCTGAAATGAGGGAGGGTCTGGTTGGAACTAAGCCCTTAACCTGAGGGTGTTCACTGACTCTGGGGAGTTATTCGGGACTGAATTGAATTGTAAGACATTCAGTCAGAAACATGATCAATAACCACAGCTCCTGCCAATGCAGGAGACACAGACTCGAGCCCTGGGTCAGGAAGATCCCCTGGAGTACTGGCAACTCACTCTAGTATTCTTGACTGGATAATCCCATAGACAGAGGAGCCTGGCGTGCTGCAAACCACGGGGTCACAAAGAGTTGGCACGACTTAGCAACTGAACAACAAACCCATTTCCAGCCTCCATAGGTCAGGTCCCAAGAACTGGAGGGGAAATGGATGGGTGAAAAATGCAGCATCATAGCCACATCTGTTGGGTCTACAATCACCACTGAGCTGCCTCCCTTTTTCATCATCTTGACTCAGACAAAGATAAGGTCTCCCAAAGGCTCAGATTCTTCAGAGCTGCCTAGACACACACGCTGCCAAGCTCCTCCCAGCAATTTCCACCAAACACCAACACAAGACCACGTTCTAACTGAGGGAGTACTCACCATGGACAGCAGGCTATTATTACACACAGGATGAAATCCTGCTCTACTGATATTGTTAAAGAAACAGACAGCAGAAACTGTTTTAATGCCTGTTCTCTTTTTTCCTGATAGGAGGAACTCTCTCCAGGAAAAAAAAAAAAAAAAAATGAGAGTTGAAAGGCACAAAATCCCTAATCCAGTTTGTACAGGGAATGGAAAAATGGAAGACATTTACAGCCCGGGGAACGTGAACTTTGTGAACAAGCAGGCTTCTTGATCTCCAAATTGAACAACGCAATCCACCATGCTACAGCCGCCGCTCAGGGCGCCTAGCTGCGGTATTATCTCCCCAGCATTAGCTGCTCAAAAAGCCTTTATATCTGTCTGCAGGATAACTTAAGAACTTATCTTCCTCCCAGTCTGAAAGCTTTAAAGGTCAAATCTGCTCCCCTCAAGGAAGAAAACAAACACAAAGAAGTTGTTTAGAGGTACGTTGTTCGTGTTACGTGTCCATCTATAAGTTAAAACTGTGAAAATTTCACAGCAAATGCCAACAAACAAGGAACAGTTCTAAAGCCAAGCAGGACCCTGTTAGGCTCCTGGGCACAAATCTTTCTGTGTCCCCCTTCTCTCCCCACTGCCCCTGGCCCAGCCCTGCTATTTTCTTGTTTGGAGAAAATAAGCTTCATTCAGCCTCCAGGAACTTCCTTCCCCAAGTTCCAACAGGCAAGTTCAAACACTTGCGAATCAAGGATGGGAGGGGATGCAGAGACAAGGGAGAAGCAGTCAAGAAACAACAGTGCAGCCTTGGGGTAGGGTCCTGGTTCCTCCTTAAGGGATCAGCTCAGTTCAATTCGGTCGCTCAGTCCTGTCCAACTCTTTGTGACCTCATGGACTGCAGCACGCCAGGCTTCCTGATCCATCACCAACTCAAGGAGCTTACTCAAACTCATGTCCATGGAGTCAGTGATGCCATCCAATCATCTCATCCTCTGTCGTCCCCTTCTCCTCTTGCCTTCAATCTTTCCCAGCATCAGGGTGTTTTCAAATGAGTCAGCTCTTCTCATCAGGTGGTCAAAGTATCACAGTTTCAGCTTCAGCATCAGTCCTTCCAAGGAACATTCAGTACTGATTTCCTTTAGGATGGACTGGGTGGATCTCCTTGCAATCCAAGGGACACGCAAGAGTCTTCTCCAACACCATGGTTCAAAAGTATCAATTCTTCGGAGCTCAGCTTTCTTTATAGTCCAACTCTCACATCCATACATGACTACTAGAAAAACCATAGCTTTGACTAGATGGACCTTTGTTGGCAAAGTAATGTCTCTTCTTTTCATTTAATGTGGTGTCTAGGTTGATCATAGCTTTTCTTCCAAGGAGCAAGGGTCTGTTAATTTCATGGCTGCACTCACCATCTGCAGTGGTTTTGGAGTCCAAAGAAATAAAGTCTATCACTGTTTCCCCATCTATTCACCACAAAGTGATGGGACCAGATGCCATGATCTTCGTTTTCTGAATGTTGAGTTTTAAGCTAAATTTTTCACTCTCTTTCAGTTTCATCAAGAGGCTCTTTAGTTCTTCTTCGCTTGCTGCCATCTGCATATCTGAGGTTATTGATGTATCTCCCAGCAATCTTGATTCAAGCTTGTGCTTCATCCAGCATGGCATTTCGCATGATGTACTCTGCATATAAGTTAAATAAGCAGGGTGACAATATACAGCCTTGACGTACTCCTTTTCAGATTTGGAACCAGTCCATTTGTTGTTCCATGTCTGGTTCTAACTGTTGCTTCTTGACCTGCATACAGATTTCTCATGGTGGCCTGGTATTCCCATCTCTTGAAGAATTTTCCACAGTTTGTTGTGATCCACACAGTCAAAGACTTTGGCATAGTCAATAAAGCAGAAGTAGATGTTTTTCTGGAACTCTCTTGCTTTTTTTTATGATCCAATGTATGTTGGCAATTTGATCTCTGGTTCCTCTGACTTTTCTAAATCCAGCTTGAACATCTAGAAACTCATGGTTCACATACTGTTGAAGCCTGGCTTGGAGAATTTTGAGCATTACTTTGCTAGCATGTGAGATAAGTGCAATTGTGCCGTAGTTTGAAAACTCTTTGGCATTGCCTTTCTTTGGGATTGGAATGCAAACTGACCTTTCCAGTCCTTAAGGAATACACACAACAGTATCTTTGAGCTATTCGGCAGATACTGAAACCCCTACCAGGTGGAAGTAGTTAATTGTAGGCTGCTCACCAGCACATAGACCCAAGACCTGTTGGAACCAGAAGGTTGATGAGGCTGACTCATCAGAAGAGTGTCCATGAACTGATCATGCCTTCCTCTTTGAACTATCTCTATAAAACCCCTCACTACCTCATCCAGGGCAGGACACACAGTTTTGAGGGCATCAACCCACGCTGACCCCCTTTGCCTGGCAAAGTATTAAAGCTATTCTTTTCTACTTTACTGAAACTCTGTCTCCCAGATTTAACTGGGTATCAGGGTACAGAGGCTGAATTTCAGCTACAGTTCTTCGTGCACCATTCTCAGATACCTCTATGTCTATAGGGTGTAACTTTAAACACAAGTTTCTGGGTTAAATGCTGAATGGGATGTTGACTGTCCATGCTTGCATAGTGCCTTTCAATAAACATCAAAAAACATACTCCACAGAGGCAAAGGTTTCTACTTTCAGAACAGAGTAGGCAAGCTCTACTGGGAATACTTAAATCTTCCTCTTGTCTTGTGGGAAGACCCTAAGCCAGTCAGAGCCATACCTGGCCTCTGATCACTCTATTACAAAAAGAAAGTTGCAGAAACTCTTAAAAATTCTTATACTACAATTGTTGTAAAGGAGGCAGTATTTTGATTGAATACTTCAGACAGTTATTTTTCCTTTAATTCACTGCATCAGACATGCAACAAAGACTATTTATCTTCAGATCTCTTTGTCTCTCCTTCTAAGATCTGATAGGAGAGGGGCCCTCTGAGCAGATGCACTATTCTCATTGTGATTAACAAAATGGAAAGGAGCCCTGCATGCCAAGAGGGAAAAAAGCTGTTGTGATTGTCATTATCACACCATTTCACTGATTTACTGCAACACCAATAAGGGCAGAAATGAAGACAATTAAAAGAGAACCAGACTGCTGTCGCCTACTTGATTATAAAAACAAACAATAGGAATTTAAGCTGATTTGTTAAAAGCAGCAGGAAGTTTCAACAAAAGAATTTTTAAAAGCCCAGCTCTTTGCTGAACTATTCGGATGGTGAGACTCTAAACCAATGTGAACCCCTTGCACAAAGAAAGATGCAGCTAGCTCCTTAAGATGCTCTGAAAGTGAAACTGTTATTGTTTAGTTGTGTCCCACTATTTGTGACCCCACAGACTGTAGCACCCCAGGCTTCTCTGCCCATAGGGTTTTCCAGGCAAGAATACTGGAGTGGGTTGCCATTCCCTTCTCCAAGGGATCTTCCTGACCCAGGCATCGAACCCAGGTCTCCTGAACTGCAGGCAGATTCCTTACTATCTGAGCTACTAGGCAAGTACCTTATTTCAAATCAGCTCCTTTACAAAGAGACTCAAGGAGCAGATAAATTACAGAGAATCAAATCCACCAACACTTAAACTCACAAAGATCTGATTTCACAAAAGCAGAAACATACCCTTGTTTTCATCTGTGTGGGTAGCAAAAAAAAAAAAAAGGTTCTTTTTGAGGATAAATTTCATATAATTTGAGAGAGAAAAGTATTCCAGGAAGAACTTAGGAGTTAAGGAGACAGTAAACTTTTGGAAAAACGTTAATTGGATCATGTCTTTCTATTTTTTGAAAACTTCCCAAAAAGGAGCTTGAGGGATAATGGTTACAGGTATAGAATGCCTGAGTACCTTTGTTGTCCAAATGAAACTACTACAACATGGTTAATCAGATATACTCCAATATAAAATAAAAAGTTTAAAAACTCTCATCGACTTCCCATTGATTTATCCTCTGTGAACTGTTTTCTACCTGCATCTCAGATTGCACTTCCTACTGTTCTCTGTATTGGCTACATACCACCCTCAGCAACCTGCTTACAACAGGGGTCAGAAAATCAGGGCTCTTGGATCAAATCCAGACTGCTGTTTCCATACAGCTGCAAAGTGAAAATGGTCTTCATGCTTTTAAATGATTCAAAAAAAAAGGCGGGGGGGAGTGGGGAGAATATTACCTGGTATGTGAAAAGCATATGAAATTCCAATGCTAGAGATTATAAATAAAGTTTTATTGGAACAGAGGCAGGGACATTTTGTTTACATAATGTCTGGCTGCTTTCGCATTGCAACAGAGAAGCCTAGTTATAACAGAGATCGTAGGGCCCACAAAGTCTCAAAAACATACTAGTTTGCTGAACCTGGCTTAGCACATCAAGTTTACTCACACTTCAGGGTCTGCCTTCACTAGGACTCTAGGAAGTTCTGGTTCAGTTGGTAAAGAATCCGCCTGCAATGCAAGAGACCCATGTTTAATTTCTGGGTCGGGAAAATTTGCTGGAGAAGGGATAGACTACCTATCCAGTATTCTTGGGCTTTGCTTGTGACTCAGCTGATAAAGAATCCACCTGCAGTGTGGGAGACCTGGATTTGATCCCTGAGTTGGGAAGATCTCCTGGAGAAGGGAAAGGCTACCCACTCCAGTATTCTGGCCTGGAAAATTCCATGGACTGTATAGTCTATGGGGTCTCAAAGAGTCGGACATGATGAAGCGAGTTTCACTTTCTTTCACTTCCAGATATCCTCACAAGGGCCTCAGGTCTTGGCTTAACCAGTTCAGGTTGCCATGACAAAGTGCCATAGACGGAATGGCTTAGAAAGAACATAAATGTATTCCTTACAGTTCTAGAGGTCAAAGTCCAAGTGAGACAGGAAGGGGACCGGGCAGGAACTTTAACTTTTGCCCAAGGACAGTACAAAAACTGATTAGAACCAAATAGATCCAAGCAGGCGACTAGCTGACTTCCATTGTAACATATGAGCAAGATAAATGACACATCCACAGCATCCATGACAGTTCCAAGGGGGACAAAGGGAAAGAGGGCAGTGGCCCAATTGCTGGAAATTCCCACTCCTTCCCCTGGAACATTCCTCCCCCTTGTTAGCCTATGAGATTGTGAAAGCGAAAGTCGCTCAGTTGTGTCCAGCTCTTTGCGACCCCATGGACTATACAGTGCATGGAATTCTCCAGGCCAGAATACTGGAGTAGGTAGCCTTTCCCTTCTCCAGGGAATCTTCCCAATCCAGGGATTGAACCAGGTCTCCACATTGCAGGTGGATTCTTTACTAGCTGAGCCACCAGGGAAGCCCCCAGCCCATAAAAACTGACAACCCTATACCCTGGGGCCTCTCTTGCCTTCCCAGATGGGCCACACTTCCATCTAGGAGTGTGTTACCTCCTTGAATAAATCTTCTTTCACATTACCATGGCTCACTCTTGAATTCTTTCCTGCATGAAGCCAAGAACCTACATTTGGTGGCCATTCCAGGGACTCAGCCATGACCTGGGATGTGATCATCCCCTGGCACCCCCCACTTTCTTTCCTGCAACCCAAGATCAGGGCACCAGCATGGTCCATTTTGGGGAAGACACTCTTCCTTCCAAGTTGCAGGGGACCATTCTCTCATTGTATCCTCCATGGTGGAGTGCAAAGGCAGGACGCCAGCCCTCTGTCACTGGTAAAGGCTCTAATCCTATCTGCAAGGGCCCAAGCTTCACAACCTTACCTAATCCTAATCATCTCCCAAAGGCTCCACTTCTTAAGACCATCACATTGCGGGGTAAGGTTTCAAGACAGAAATCTGGGGGAGACACAAACATAACAGGTCTCTACTTAAATATCACCTCTATGGGGACGTACCTGACCACCTCATCCACAGACTGTCCCTCCTCACTTTTGACTCATTCTGTATTATTTGCTTCCTAGCATATAGCATTTCTGAAATTATTCGACATACTACTTTTTTTATTGTCAGCCTCCTCATTAGAACATAAGCTCCATGGGGGCAGACACTTCTGTCCTGTTCACCAGAGTGCCCCATACCGGTAGACATTCATCAAATATTGAATGAATGAACAAATTTATAGCAGAGAAAGCACCAAGATAGCTATTTGGCCTGAACTTCCATTCCCAAAGGACTTACTAGGAAAATAAACATTGCTTACAAATGAGACCTGAAAGGTGCAGTATGTGTTGTTGTGTTTTTTTTAATATTTATTCATTTAGTTGCACCAGGTCTTAGCTGCCATTCATAAGATCTTCAGTCTTCATTGTGGCATGTGGGGGTCTTTAGTCTCAGCATGTGGGATCTAGTTCCCTGACCAGGGATCAAACCTAGGCCCCCTGCACTGAAAGCATGGAGTCTTAGCCACTGGACCACCAGGGTAGTCCCCAAGGGACATTATGCTTATATGTGTATATGTGAGTGCACCGAGCAGGACCCTGTGGGGCTCCTGAGCATGGAAGCCTTTTAAACAGTTCCTGATCAGGGAAGGGAGGGGATGCAGAGACAAGGGTTGTCGTTCAGTCTCTCAGTCGTGTCTGACTCTTTGCGACCCCATGGACTGCAGCGCATCAGGATTCCCTGCCCTCACTATCTCCCAGAGTTTGCTCAGACTGATGTCCACTGAGTGAGTGATGTCATCCAACCAGCTCATCCTCGGTCACCCCCTTCTCCTCCTGTCTTCAATCTGTCCCAGCATCAGGGTCTTTTCCAGTGAGTTGGCTCTTTGCATCAGGTGGCCAAAGTATTGGAGGTTCAGCATCAGTCCTTCTGATGAGACAAGGGGGGAACAGTCAAGAAACAGTAGTGCAGCCTTGGGGCAGGGTCCCGATTCCACACCAAGGGGTACATATAACAACATCTTTGAGTTCTTTTACAGAACTAACTCCCCCAACAAATGGAAGATATTAGCATTCTTCATTCCAGAGAGATCGTAATTTGACAGCCTTGGGAACCAGAAAAGTTTATCAGGAGACCACCTGAGGTCAGAATAAAGGGGTACAGGTCCTGCCCCCACACACCCTGGTCCCTGTCAGCAACCCCACCCTTGAACCATTGCTGGAAAACTTCTCAACAAATCCTCCCAGGATGGGATACAGTTTTGAAAGGCAGGAGCCCGCTGTGTCCTCATTTGCCTGACAAAGCAATAAAGCTTTTCTTTTCTACTTTACCCATAACTCTCTCTGAGATTCAATTAGGCACCAGTGCACAGAAGCTGAGTTTTCAGCGTCAAGAGAACCATTAATTATTAGATGTAAATGTAAACGCATAATAGAATTTGGACACGTCTTTCATTTCTGGTCCTCTTCCATATTCTTCTTAAATGTAATAACAAGCTCAAAAACTCATGAAATGATGCTGTCCTGACTCACACTTAGAAAGGCCTTGTAGGTTCAAATTAAGACAGTGTTAAGGGACTTCCCTGGTCATCCAGTGGTCAAGACTCTGCCTTCCAATGCAGAGGAAACCAGAAAATAAAGCAGAAGCAGTATTATAACAAATTCAATAAAGATCTTAACATATATGTAACATATATATTTTTTAACATACATATATGTATAAAGACAGAGGGACTTAAAGGGAAGTCTTAAAGGGAAGACAGAGGGACTTCGAGCAGGCACAGCTCAGAAGAGAGATACTGCCAACCTGACAACTCAAAGGCCTGGCGTGTAGTTCAGGGGTGAAACAGATAACAAAATGAGTGAGACTAGCTTCATGGGGTGTATGAGAAAAGCAGAGGTGTGCAAGCATCATCAAAAGAAGGAAGCAACCTTTCAACCTCCACTGAGAGGGGACCACGGCAATACCAGCTCCACCTGGACTTATGGCTTTCAAAGTCACCAGAAATCCAGTGGCACATGAATTCTCCTGATATGAAAATGTTGACAATTTAATTAAGAAAACAGCATCTATTGATCCAACACATGTCCATAGGCAATGTCTGACGTATCAGCTGCCATTTTGTCAACTCTGGCCTGGAGATTTCCAAATGAATCAACATTCCTATATGCACTCATTCATTATTTACCAAGAGCTTTGCAAGTCCTTCTGCAGCCATGCTGTCAGCATCGGTCAGTGGGGTCCCTCATGCTGTACGTGAATTTTCAGAACTAAGAGCCCAGAAGTGTTCATTCTATTCCAAATACAAGTGTTTGGTGATTTATACTAAGCCCTAAGCATCCTCATCAAATCATATTTCCAACTCAGCAAGAACTCTTAGAAGTTTGTTTTGAGATTCAGTAGGAAAAACGGCTGGGGATGATGTGATGACTGGCATTTCTCCCAGCTGTCTCCATGACTATGGCTATACTCCCTCCATGAGTATATCTGTCAGGACTCTTTTAGCAACAAATGATACAAACTTAAATTAGCTTAAAGGAAAAAAAGAGATTTTATTAACTTATGTAACTGAATAGTTCTGGAGTCAACCTGGGGGATTCAGGCATGGCTGGATCAAGCCTCAAGAAACACCATCATGGTTGCCTTCTCTGTGTCTTTGTGTTGGCTTCATTCTTGGGCTCTGTGAAGTGGCCCCCAACAGCCCCAGCTTGCATCATCCTTACTGCCAGTGCATCCCCACACAATGTGAAATGGGGTAGGACACAACATTTAAAACAGTGACAAAGCCCAAGGAAGCAACATGAACTGATTAGAACTAAACGAGTCCAAGATGGCAGATGAGTCGACTTCCACTAGACCTTGAGTCTCAGTGCACTCTCACTGTAGCACATCAGTAAGCCAAATGACACACCCACAGGCATCATGACAGTTCTAAGGCCAATCACAAGGACTAGAGAGTAGGCTGGATTTAGAAAAGGGAGAGGAACCAGAGAACAAATTGCCAATACTCGATGGATCATTGAAAAAGCAAGAGAATTTCAGAAAAATATCTACTTCTGCATCACTGACTAGGCTAAAGCCTTTGACTGTGTGGATCACAACAAACTGCGGAAATTTCTTCAGGAGATGGGAATACCAGACCACCTTACCTGCCTCCTGAGAAATCTGTACGCAGGTCAAGAAGCAACAGTTAGAACCAGACATAGAACAATGGATTGGTTCAAAATTGGGAAAGGAGTACGTCAAGGCTGTATATTGTCACCCTACTTATATAACTTATATGCAGAGTACATCATGTGAAATACCAGGCTGGATGAAGCACAAGCTGGAATCAAGATTGCAGGGAGAAATATCAATAACCTCAAATATGCATGTGACACCATCCTTATGGCAGAAAGCAAAGAGAAAGTAAGGAACCTCTTAATGAAAGTGAAAGAGGAGAGTGAAAAAGCTGGCCTAAAGCTCAACATTAAGGAAACAAAGGTCATAGCATCCGGTCCCATCACTTCATGGGAAATAGATGGGGAAACAATGGAAACAGTGACAGACTTTATTTTCTTGGGCTCCAAAATCACTACAGATG
This sequence comes from Redunca redunca, assembly GCA_006410935.1. Taxonomy (NCBI): domain Eukaryota; kingdom Metazoa; phylum Chordata; class Mammalia; order Artiodactyla; family Bovidae; genus Redunca; species Redunca redunca. The sequence goes on along the minus strand of SJYQ01001156.1, from coordinate 1,103,902 downwards.
GTGACTGCAGCCGTGAAATTAAAAGATGCTTGCTCCTTGGAAGAAAAGCTATGAAAAACCTAGACAGCATATTAAAAAGCAGAGACATCATTTTGCAGACAAAGGTCCGTATGGTCAAAGCTATGGTTTTTCCAGTAGTCACGTATAGATGTGAGAGTTGGACCATAAAGAAGGTTGAGTGCCAAAGAATTGATGCTTATGAACTATGGTGTTGGAGAAGACTCTTGAGAGTCCCTTGGACTGCAAGAAGATCCAACCAGGCAATCCTAAAGGAAACCAACCCTGAATATTCACTGGAAGAACCGATGCTGAGGCTGAAGCTCCAATACTTTGGCCATATGATGCAAAAAGCTGACTCCTTGGAAAAGACTCTGATTTGGGGAAGATAGAAGGCAGGAGGAGAAAGGTATGACAGAGGACGAGATGGTTGGATGGCATCACTGACTCAATGGACATGAGTCTGAGCAAGCTCCAGGAGATGGTGAAGGACAGAGAAGCCTGGTGTGCTGCAGTCCATGGGGTCGCAAAGATTCAGACATGACTGACCAAATGAACAACAATAACAAAAAGAGTAGGCAGTGGCCCAGCTCCTGAAAATTCTCACCTCCTCCCTAAAATAGTTGGAATAACCCTCCCACTCAATAGTGTATGAAATTACCCAGTCCATAAAAACTAACCATGCCATAGTTCAAAGCTGTTCCTCTCTTCTGAGATGGCTCACACTCTGTCTGTGGAGTGTGTTTCTCTCTAAATAAATCCATTTCTTACCTATCACTTTGTCTCTCACTGAATTCTTTCCCTGATGAGACATCGATAACCTTAGCTTAATTAAGTTCTGAAACCAGGCGTGTGATCTCAGTTAAAAGACCAAGGGCTGGGGCTTCCTGGTGACTCAGAGGCAAAGAATCCACCTGCCAATGCAAGAGACACAGGTTCGATCCTTGATCTGGAGAGATCCCACATGCTTAGGAGCATCTAGGCCCATGAGTCACAGCTGTTGAGCCTGTGCTCTAGATCCATGGAGCCCCAACTACTGAAGCCCACATACCCTTTAGCCCGTGCTCTGCAACAAAAGAAGCTACCACAACGAGAAGCCTGCTCACTGCAGCTAGAGAGCAGTCCCCACTTCCTGCAACTAGAGAAAAGCTCGCACAGCAATAAAGACCCAGCACAGCCAAAAATAAATAAATATTTTTCTAAATAGTCAGACTATTAAAAAAAAAAAAAAAAAGACCATGGGTTTTGGCTGGGTTTGAGTCCCAAGCACACAGGTTTAAGTTCCAATCTGAGAGGCACAGTTTCAAATGTGACCTTATCTTTTTCAGATGTTTCCACCAAAAGCTATGAAATGAACCTATCTCTCCTTTACTGAAATTGAATCAGGTACCAAGCCCCTGCTCAATCACTGTGGTCGGATGGATGGAATGTGGTGGCTGCCTCATTCCAAGTCCATGCACCCATCTCTGGAACGAGGCTCACTCTAGGAACTGATACTGGGGATGGAGTTTTGTTGTTCAGTCACTCAGTAGTATGACTCTTTGAGACCCCACGGACTGCAGCACGCCAGGCTTCCCTGTCCTCTATCTCCCGAAGCTTGCCCAAACTCATGTCCATTGAGTCAGTGATGCCATCTAACCATCTCCTCCTCTGTCACCCCCTTCTCCTCTGCCTTCAATCTTTTCCAGCATCAGGGTCCTTTCTAATGAATCGGCTCTACGCATCAGGTGGCCAAAGTACTGGAGCTTCAGTTTCAGCTTCAGGGGATGGTGATTTCCCCCGAAAGGAAAGCAGATGATGCTGTAAAAAGTGGAATGAAGACTGGGTGTGCAAACATACTTTTTGTCTACATCGATAGATATGAACCTCCTCCCCACTCCAGAAAGCAGAGTATCTTTAATGAAGAAACAACCTCCTTCTGCCCTTGAACAGGAAGAACAACAGGAAACTACCACTACTGTCCAGAGCTGAGACCAAGTGAAGAAGAATGTTCGCTACGGTGCACACACATTTGGACAAGCACACACGAGTGCACACGAGTGAGACGAATTACAGGGCAATGCTGTGACCTTTCCTCAGCCCCAGCCATTTCCTCCACACGGGTCAGATCCAGGATCCCAGCTGATCAATAGCTGATTCTACAAGACACTTGAGAGCAGAGCGGGGGCATATGCCCCATTGGCTCAGCGAAGAAGCATCCTGAAACGCTCAGGACAAGTAAGGTCAGAGTGTCATTCATCTGCCTCCCACGGTCAGCCTGCAAATAAACAGTGGCTAAACAGGAGGCACCTCTACTGAAGAACAGCAGCCTAATTCTACCTGTTAACCACATAAACACACAGACACACAGACACACACACACAGAGCAATAACCTAAAGCTTCATCCTGTAGTGTCCCCACAGAGCTGTTAGCACTGATGACAACCCATTTCAGAAAGCGGACTCCTGGGTATCTGTGATTTGGCTCAGAAGTAGCTGTTTCTCCTCCAAGCACACCAGAAGTTATTCTAATCTCTTCATATCAACCACTCACTAGAACACACACGCGTGAGGCTGCTCTGATTTAGCGTCAACCCCAGAGAGATAACTGAGGCCTAGAATCTATCTTACAGATGGGGAGTGGAGTTTCTGTCCCTTTTGTTCTAAGAACTGAGACCCTCTGGATCCCCAAAGCTTAAACAACAAGACGAATAAGAGATCATCTATATCAAAATAGCTTTACCATCCGTTTCAGGAAATTCCCATCCAGGAAGATAAGACGACGAAATAACATGTAACCTCATTTTTTGGCTAGGAGATTCCTGGAAACTGATTTATGGAAACCATCTATTGCTAATCTGGGCAAAGAGGCCCCTTTTCAGAGCAAGAGATGGCTCGCTTGGCCTCAAAACTCACTTATAAGATAACTGGGGATCCAGATTCCCCACAAGCCCCTCACTTTGCTATCTACTTGATCCCCAAAGTGAAAGAACCACCTTAAGCTACTGAGCCCTGGGCCCTAAAATTCTAAATATCCATCCCTGACCTCCCTTTTCTGGGATACTACTAACAGTCTGAAGAGATGCTTTTGGGGTACAGGTGCCACCCCAGGTGGCTTGCAGGATCTTAGCTCCCCAACCAGGAACTGAACCCAGGATCCAGCAGTATAAGCACCCAGTTCCAGCCACTGGACCACCTGGAAATTCCCAAGAAGTGCTTTTTTTAAACTTCATCACAGTAAGTAATAAAGTTTTCTCTGCCTAACTAGGCAGTTATCTAGGAGGTCTTTTGATGAACAGCTGCCACCTCGGGCATCTCCTTAACTATTGCTCTTGTGTTCTGCCTTGTAGGTGGACTGACCCCTGCAGCTTGCATTCCCAGGCTCCCATATCAGCTGGCTGTAGGCAGGGCTGGACCAACGGAGGCCACTGGCAGGAGACAGAAGGGAGAAAGAGAGAGAGGCCAGCGCTTCTGCCCCCCTCACACTGGGGTGGCTTCAGAGGAGTCAGCTGCATTTTTTTTTTACTGGCAGTTCCAGAAGGTAATATTTGCCCTGGAAACAAGACTGTGGGGACACATCTCCTCCCCTTGTCCCTTCTGCCCGGAGATGGCAGGGGGGTCCGTGCTGTAAGAAATCTCTGAATTCCCTGAGCTTCCCCCAAAATGAAACAAGATGGGGCTGTGAGAGGTGGGACGGAGGCTGGGTGTGCAAACACACTTTCTGTCCATAACGATGGGAGCGAATCTCCTCCCCACTAAGAAGACAGTACATTTGTATGAAGAAACAACCCCCTTCACCATCAGAAAGAAAGACCAACAGGAAACTATCACTGCTGTCCAGAGCTGAGACTGAATTGTTTTTTCTCCTAAACTGATGTCTTCTGCTAAATTCCCCGTGTGGACAATATTTTGACATGTTTTCTGTTCTCCTGGTTAAACCAAAAGGGATACCTAAAATAATTGCACTAGGGAAATGTTAGGACATAAATGCCAAACATCAGACTTTGCACCTCAACCCACATCACAGCCCCACAGCATTTGAGTCTCAGAATCAAAATTACTGGGAGGCTTTTAGAACTAGACCTTTGTCTGGGCCCAACCACAAATCAAATAAATCAGAATTTCTGCATCTGTTTTTTGGTTTTTTTGTTTTTTTTTAAGTTTTTGCCTAAGAAGCAGAGAACCGGAAAAAGGACTGAGCCCATCCTAACAATAACAACAACAGCAACAGAAAACACTGGATAAACTACCACCTAACAGAGTTTCTGCTGCTGCTAAGTCACTTCCGTCGTGTCCGACTCTGTGCGACCCCATAGACGGCAGCCCACCAGGCTCCCCCGTCCCTGGGATTCTCCAGGCAAGAACACTGGAGTGGGTGGGACACATCAAAGAGCTGAAGTTGCAGAGAAACCAACTAGCCTGAAATCCAGGGGAAAAAAAAGAGGTTCCTTCAAGAAGACAACTGACATTGGCTCGCTTGGGCCAAAGATTGGGTAGAAGACACTGCAGGTGCTATGCAAGTAGATTCTGGTGGAAAAGAGGGACAACCGCATGCCTGCAAGGGCAATCTGGGCAAAGAGAAGGAATAAGAAAACGTCCAGATGGAAATATTAGAAATAACATAACAATGAAAACCCCACACAGTTAGACGTGGAGAATGTCTTCAATGGGTTTATTCATAAACTAAAAACGGCCAAGAGAAGAGTCAGTGATAGAAAACCAGGTCAAAGTAGTTACCGAAGCTGAAACACTAAGTGAAAAAAGAGAAGAGTGAGAAAGCAGAACATCCAGGAGCTCAGGACAGCATGAGAAAGTCTATCACATGTGCAACTGGAACTGTAAGAGAAGAGAAAGAGAAAAGAGGGAATGACTGAAAACAGAGCAAGTGCTGTTTTCCCAAAATAATGAAAGTTCTTAAACCACAGACCAAGAAGCTCAGAGAATCCCAAGCAGGATAAATAAATTCGAAACAGCACATCTTGGGATTTCCCTGGTGGTCCGGTGGCTAAGATTGTACATTCCCAACACAGGAAGCCCAGGTTCCACCTCTGGTCTAGATCCTACATGCCACAGCTAAGAGTTTACATGCCAACTAAGGATTCTGCACGTTATAATGAAGATCCAAGATTCCCCATACCGCAGCTGAGGCCTGGCACAGCCCAATAAGGAATAAACATAAACAGAGACAGACAGAAAACATCCTGACACATCATATCCAAACTGCTGAAAGAGAAACATAAAGAGAAAGCTCAAAGGGCAACCCAAGGAAAAAAAAGATACATTACATACAGAAGAACTAAGATAAAGATGTCTTTCAGTAGACTTCTTGTCAGAAGCTATATAAGCCAGGAGTCAGTGAAGTGACATCGTGAAGTAAATATTTTTGGAAACAAAAACAAAGATATTTTCAGAAACGTAAAAGCCAGGAATGCCTTACCATCAGATCTCTGACAAAAAGATATGTTACAGGATGTTCTTCAGAAAGAATACGTTACCAGGCAGAAACTTGGATCTACACAAAGAAATGAAGACTTCCAGAAATTGTTAAAATGTAGGTAGATATAAAATCCATTTTTTAATTTATAATTGCTCTAAACAATGAGCGAGTATATGAAACAAAAATAATAACAAGAAAAAGCATAAAAATGCCTGATATCATGACCCATGATAGATACTAAATTCATTTCTTTCCCCGTTTCATTTTTTTCTAGTAAAGAAAATGTTATAAATAACAACAATATACTGTGGGTTTATAGCATAAATAAAAATTTAAAATGACATTAATATAACTAAAAGTGAGACAGAAAAAGTGTAAATATACTGTTTAGAGCTTCTTACACTCTATGTGGTACAATAGTATTTGGAAATTAGTTTTCTGATAAATTAACAGTCTGTATTCAAAACTCTAGAGCAATCAATGTAATGAGCTTTTTTAAAGGTACAAGTAATAGCCGAATAGTAGAGATAAAACAGAATTATAAATAATGTTTCATTAACTAAAAAACAGTCAAGGGAGGGCACAAGGATCAGAGAGTACATCATAGTACTCGGAAGATGGTAGATCTTAACCATTAAATGGAGAAGGCAATGGCACCCCACTCCAGTACTCTTGCCTGGAAAATCCCATGGACAGAAGAGCCTGGGTAGGCTGCAGTTCATGGGGTCGTGAAGAGTCGGAGGCGACTGAGCGACTTCACTTTCACTTTTCAATTTCATGCACTGGAGAAGGAAATGGCAACCCACTCCAGTGTTCTTGCCTGAAGAATCCCAGGGACGGGGGAACCTGGTGGGCTGCCGTCTATGGGGTCGCACAGAGTTGGACACGACTGAAGCGACTTAGCAGCAACCATTAAATAAGAAATTACACAACATGAAAATTGTCTAAATACACCAATTAAAAAACAGATTGTTGGAGTGGATATAAAGCAACACCCAGCTAGATGCTATCTATAAGATACATACTGTAAATATAAAGGTATTCACTGGTTAAAAAATTCAGAACAAGAGAAAGGTAACATGCAAACACTAACCAAAAAAACTGAAGGAGCTACATTAATATGAGAAAAAACAGACTTCCAAATAAGCACTAATACAAGGGGGAAAAAGTATTATATGCTCATAAAGGAGTCAATTCACTTACAATATGTAACAATCCCAAATGTGTATGCACCTAACAACAGAACTCTAAAATACATGAAACAGAAACTCACAATACTAATAGGAGAAACAGAAAAATCCATAAATTTAGTTAGAGAGGTCAACACTCACTACTGGAAGGAGCAGGTAGGCAGAAAATCAGTAAGGATACAAAATATTAGACAACAATATAAATATAACATTCTTTTCAGGAACACACAGAGTAGGTAGCACATAGACCATATTCTGGAACATAAAAAAATACTCAAAAATATAAATGAATTAACATGCTACAAAGTATATTCTGTGTAAAATAGAATTAAATTTTAAAAAAACTAAGATCGTAGCATTGTTAGGGGAAGCACACTGATTGAAACCGCCCACCCTGGCCAGGCACCGTAGTAACCATTCGCATGAGCTGTTTTATGACAGGAGATCCTGATAAGGAATACAGAACTAATAAGCCACCACTAACCAGAAGAGTTCAGGAAAGGTCGAAAGGAGACACCGCGTGCCCGTCCGCTTCCCAGAATCCCTCCCGCTAGCATCCATCTTGGCTGAGCAATGCATGCGCCACCAGGAAAGACTCTGAATTAGAATGATTGGCCAAAGACCACCCGGAAACTAATCCCATCACCATAAAACCTGAGACTGCAAGCCACGCGGCAGAGCAGTTCTCCCGGGTTCCCTTACCCTACTGCTCTCCACCCGGGTGCCCTTTCCCAATAAAATCTCTTGCTTTGTCAGCACATGTGTCTCCTCGGACAATGCATTTCCGAGTGTTAGACAAGAGCCCGGTTTCGGGCCCTGGAAGGGGTCTGCCTTCCTGCAACAGCATCAGATCTATCACTTCATGGCAAATGGATGGGAAAAATGGAAACAGGGATAGACTTTATTTTCTTGGGCTCCAAAATCACTGTGGACAGTGACTTCATCCATCAAATTAAAAGACACTTATTCTTTGGAAGAAAAGCTATGACAAACCTAGAGAGTATACTAAAAAGCAGAGACATCACTTTGCCGACAAAGGTCTATATAGTTAGAGCTATGGTTTTTCCAGTAATCACATAAAGCTGTGAGAGTTGGACCATAAAGAAGGGTGGGCCCCAAAGAACTGATGGTTTTGAACTGTAGTGCTGGAGAAGATTCTTGAAAGACCCTTGGACAACAAGGAGATCAAACCAGTCCATCCTAAAGGAAATCAGTCCTGAATATTCATTGGAAGGACTGATGCTGAAGCTGAAACTCCAATACTTTGGCCACCTGATGCAAAGAGCCGACTCACTGGAAAAGACCTTGATACTGGGAAAGATCAAAGACAGGAGGAGAAAGCGGAAACAGAGAATGAGACAGCTGGATGGCATCACCAACTCAATGGACATGAGTTTCAGAAAACTCCAGGAAAGAGCAAAGAACAGGGTAGCTCAGCATGCTGTAGTCCATGGGGGTCACAGAGTCGGACACTACAACAAGTCAATAACAGAAAGGTATTCAGAAAATTCTCAAATATTTAAAAGTAAACAACAAAAACCTAAACAATATATGAGGCAAACAGGAGGTAACCAGAAAAAATAATTTAAAAAATATAAATTGTATGAAAACNAAAATCACTGTGGACAGTGACTTCATCCATCAAATTAAAAGACACTTATTCTTTGGAAGAAAAGCTATGACAAACCTAGAGAGTATACTAAAAAGCAGAGACATCACTTTGCCGACAAAGGTCTATATAGTTAGAGCTATGGTTTTTCCAGTAATCACATAAAGCTGTGAGAGTTGGACCATAAAGAAGGGTGGGCCCCAAAGAACTGATGGTTTTGAACTGTAGTGCTGGAGAAGATTCTTGAAAGACCCTTGGACAACAAGGAGATCAAACCAGTCCATCCTAAAGGAAATCAGTCCTGAATACTCATTGGAAGGACTGATGCTGAAGCTGAAACTCCAATACTTTGGCCACCTGATGGAAAGAGCCGACTCACTGGAAAAGACCTTGCTTAATACTGGGAAAGATCGAAGACAGGAGGAGAAAGTGGAAACAAAGAATGAGACAGCTGGATGGCATCACCAACTCAATGGACATGAGTTTCAGAAAACTCCAGGAAAGAGCAAAGAACAGGGTAGCTCGGCATGCTGTAGTCCATAGGGGTCACAAAGAGTCGGACACTACTTAGTGAACAACAAGTCAATAACAGAAAGGTATTCAGAAAATTTTCAACTATTTAAAAGTAAACAACAAAAACCTAAATAATATATGAGGCAAACAGGAGGTAACCAGAAAAACTAATTTAAAAAATATAAATTGTATGAAAACAAAAGTATCACTTACAAGTTTGAGAAAGAAAGTGAAAGTCGCTCAGTCATGTCCAACTCTTTACAACCCTGTGGACTATACAGTCCATGGAATTCTCCAGGCCAAAATACTGGAGTAGGTAGCCTTTCCTTCTCCAGGGGACCTTCCCAACCCAGGGACTGAACCCAGGTCTCCTGCATTGCAGGCAGATTCTTTACCATCTGAGCCAGGAGGGAAGACAGAGCTAAAACAGTGCCCAGAAGAAAATGGGTAGCATTAGATGCTTATGTTAGGAAAAAACAAAAGTATCTGAGAAACTGATCCAAGCTTCCAGGAGAAGAGACTATATAAGGAGGAGAAAATTAAAGTTGAAGTCACCAAAGGAAATAATAAAGATTACCACATAAATCAATAAACATACTATAGAAAACTTTCATGCACTGGAGAAGGAAATGGCAACCCACTCCAGTGTTCTTGCCTAGAGAATCCCAGGGACGGGGGAGCCTGGTGGGCTGCCGTCTATGGGGTGGCACAGAGTCGGACACGACTGAAGCAACTTAGCAGCAGCAGCAGCAGAAAACAACAGAAAAAAAAGAAAATTGAAATCTGTTTCTTTGAAAAGACAGATAAAAGTCTTAAACCTCTAGCCAGACTGACCAAGAAAAAAGAGAAAAGAACCTACAACCAACTGCAGGAATGAAATAAATGGCATCACTACAAATCGCAAGGCATGAAAAAGGCTAGTAAAGCAACATTGTGAACATTACTTCCACAAATTCAACAATTTAGATAAACCAGACCCATTTGTAAAAAACACAGCTACCAAAACTCACTCAATAAGATAATCTGAACAGTTTTAACACTATTATATTGAATCTGCAATTTAAAAGCTTTTTTAAAAAAAATCGCTAAACAGAAGCAGTTTCATAAGAAAATTTAAACCAAACATTTAAAGAAATAGTATTGCTGAATTTATACAGTCTCCTCCAGAAAACAGAACAGGAGGGAATGCTCCACACTTCCTTTTATAAAACTGGTATTACCTCGATACAGAAACTAGACAAAAGAGCACTTAAGAGAAAAAGTACAGAAAATAACTCAGACGCAAAAGCCCCAAACACAGTATCAGCCAATGAAATACACCAATGCATTAAAAATTATACCATGACTAAGTTGGGTTGGTACAAGGAATACAGGGTGATTCGATATTTGAAAAAGCAATGTAATCCACAGTATCAGCAGACTAAAAAATAAAATCAGCTTGTCGCAAGTGATGCAATAAAAGGATTGGACGAAGTTCAACATCCATTTATGATAAAATCTCTCAACAAATTAGGAAGAGAGCAGAAGTTCATCTCAATATTTTGTGAAATTACTTATTTCATAACATATATACGCATCTAAAAGATACCTCCAGCATCATAGATAGTGGTGTAAGACTGTCTTTCTCCTAAGACTGGGAAAAGATAAGGACGAAAACTCTCACCACTATTATTCAACTCGAGAAATGGGGTATTTCCTGCCATATCTGTAAACAAAGGATGTTAAGGTCATCAGCAATTGCAGCCACTACGCTGGTGAGCTGGTGAGCCCCGAGGGAACTCAGGATGTGAAAACACAGGCTCCAGATAGCCGAGAAAAGATTTCAGTGAACCCAGACCCTTGCATCTTACCATACATAGAAAAGCCCTAAATTCCTTAACTTGAGATATCTGGTTTTCTTTAAGTAACAACAATATTTAGACATTACTGACTACTTGCCCTCTGCTGCAAAACTCTTACATATGCTAGCTCCTCCCCTTACCTCCTCAGAGCAATTTCTCAAAGCTATTTGAAATGCTGTCTCCCACACTGTAGGACTCATTTTGCCCCAAATAAAACTGAACCTGCAACTCTTACGTTGTGGAGTTTTTTTTCCACAAACATCACACTGGCGGTTCTAGCTGGTGCAAAGGGAAGGGAAGGTATATAGATTGAAAAGTGGGCAATAAAAACTATATTCACAAATGACATGACTGTCCATAAAATGTCCCCAAAAGTCTACCAAAAAAAGTTATTAAATGAAATAAGTAGTTTTAGGATATAAGGTCAACATATGAAAATCAATTTTATTCTGTATGTTTGCAATAAAAGTCATAAGTTTTAAGTTTTAAAAAGAATACTATTCTATTCATGAATAGTACCCCAAACCCTGGAACACTTTGGCATAAATCTAAAACTTTTGTGTGGTATCTGTATGCTGGAAACTATAAAAGAGTGATGATAAAAAATCAAAGAAAGCATAAATAGTTAGATATACCATGTTCATGCAGTAGAGAGTTCATTACTATTAAAATGAATGTTCTAATTATTATGAAGGTGTGTTTCTGCACATTCAGTGCAATCCCAATCAAAATCCCACCAGGATTTTTTTCAGAAATCAAGAAACTAGTTCCAAAATTTATATTGCAAATTGCAAAGAAACTAGAATAGTCAAAACAATTTTTTAAAAAGCACAAAGTTAGATGATCCCCATTACCTTATTTCAAGATTTATTATAAAGAATAGTAATCAAGACAGACTGGTACTGGTGAATGCATAGACACATAAATCAGAGGAACAAGACAGACTCCAGAATATGCCTACCATACATAGTTAAACGATCTTAGCAAAAATATATGAAGCCAATTTAAGAGAGCAATAATAGTCTTTAACAATAAAATATGCTGGGTCAATTGGTACATTCATATGGAAAAAGAGAAAACACAACCCATACATTGTACTATACAAAAATTAACCCAAAAGAATCATAGCCTAAAACTATTAAACCTAAAACTATTAAATTTATTAGAAAATTAAACAAGAGGAAAGCTTTGTGACCTTTCTTTGGGCAAAGATATCTAAGATATGACAAAAGCAATTTCATTAAAAAAAGTAAATTAGTCTTCATCAAAATAAAAAGTCTGGGGACTTCACTGGCAGTCTACTGTTTAAGACTCCACACTTCCAAAACAGGGGATATGGGTTATAGTCCCGGTCAGGTAACTAAGACTCCAAATGCCATGGGACTCAGTCAAAAACTTAAAAACATTTAAAAAAATTTTAATAAAAAATGTTTTAAAATCTACTCTGCCAAACATCTGTGAAAAGAAATGACATGTTACAGACTAAGAAAAAATATTTTCAAACCACATATATAGGAGATTTATATTCAAGATATACAGACAATTCTCAAGACTTAGTAAGATAACCCAAATTAGTTGCCCATTTTAAAAGAGAAATGATTAGATCAGATACTTTACAAAGAAAAAAAAGATATATAGACGGCAAATAAGCCACTAAAAACTGCTCAACATCATTAGTGATTAAGGAAATGAAAATTAAAATTACCAAGAGATACCATTACACGTGTATTACAGTAGCTAAAATTAAATTGCAAGGTGAAAACATCACATGTTGGCAAGGATGAAGAACAGCTGGAACCTTACACAGCTCTGGTGTAAATGCCAAATGGTTCAACCATTCTGCAAAACAGCCTGGCACTATCCTAGAATGTCAAACATGCAGGTTCCACATTTACCCAGTAATCTCATCCCCAGATATTTACCCACAGAGAAATGAAAGCATAAATTGACACCAGAACTTGTTCACAACCACTTAAGAGTGGCTTTATTCATAACAGCCAAAACTATTAGCCACTCTGGCATCTGTGGCCTGGAGAACAGATAAACAAACTCCGGTACACCTGTGCCATGGCACACTACTTAGCAGAAATGAACTCCTGACACATCTGTAACAGAGAGGAACAACCCTGACTCCATACTGGATCTATTCTTACTCTTGTGCTGTTTCTCTGGCTTAGTCATGCTGGTTCTGCACCCTCTGTCTTGTCAATCAGTGCCTGAAATATACATAATAACCCTTTCTCAAGTCTTTACCTCCCAGGCTTGACCTATAAAGGTATAACCTTTTATATGCATATAGAGAAAAGTTGCAGAACAGAAATAACAACTGCCAGTGTTGAAGGTTTCAAGGGACATTGTGACCAGACCTACACGGGCTGCTGCAAAAACAAAGGATTATCACATTTCTTCAGGGTCTGGCCTCACCAAGAAGTTTGCAGCAACCAGCCACATCTCCTCCCCTTTTAGAAAATAAATGTTGGAAAGGAAGTGGAGAAATGGAAACCCTAGTTCACTTTTCACTTTCATGCATTGGAGAAGGAAATGGCAACCCACTCCAGTGTTCTTGCCTGGAGAATCCCAGGGACGGGGGAGCCTGGTGGGTTGCTGTCTGTGGGGTAGCACTGAGTCGGACACTACTGAAGCGAATTAGCAGCATCAGCAGCAGCAGCAGTACACTATCTGTGGGAATTTAAATTCATGCAGCTACCTCTGGTGCCATCACTTCATGGGAAATAGATGGGGGAACAGTGGAAACAGTGTCCGACTTCATTTTTGGCCAGTCCAAAATCACTGCAGATGGTGACTGCAGCCATGAAATTAAAAGACGCTTACTCCTTGGAAGGAAAGTTATGACCAACCTAGATAGCATATTCAAAAGCAGAGACATTACTTTGCCAACAAAGGTCTGTCTAGTCAAGGCTATGTTTTTCCAGTGGTCATATATGGATGTGAGAGTTGGACTGTGAAGAAGGCTGAGCACTGAAGAATTAATGCTTTTGGACTGTGGTGTTGGAGAAGACTCTTGAGTCCCTTGGACTGCAAGGAGATCCAACCAGTCCATTCTGAAGGAGATCAGCCCTGGGATTTCTTTGGAAAGAATGATGCTGAAGCTGAAACTCCAGTACTTTGGCCACCTCATGCAAAGAGTTGACTCATTGGAAAAGACTCTTGATGCTGGGAGGGATTGGGGGCAGGAGGAGAAGGGGACGACAGAGGATGAGATGGCTGGATGGCATCACGGACTCGATGGACGTGAGTTTGAGTGAACTCCGGGAGTTGGTGATGGACACGGAGGCCTGGCGTGCTGCAATTCATAGGGTCGCCAAGAGTCAGACACGACTGAGCGACTGAACTGAACTGAACTGAACTATGGAAAAGAATATGGAGGTTTCTCAAAAAATCTAGAGTACTAAAAAGAGATCCAGCAGTTCTACTCCTGAGTATGTATCTGAAAAAAACCCAAAAACACTAACTTGAAAAAATACACTAATGTTCAAAGCAACATTATTTACAATTGCCAAGATAAGAAAGCAACCTAAGTGTCCTTCAACAGCTGCATGAATAAAGATGATACAGTTCATATACAATTGTTGTTGTATAGTCACTAAGTCATCTCTGACTCTCCAGAGCCTGCCAGGCTCCTCAGTCCATGGGATTTCCCAGGCAGGAATACTGGAGTGGGTCACCAGTTCCTTCTCCAGGGGATATTCCCGACCCAGGGATCAAACCCGCTATCTCCTGCCTTGGGAAGCTGATTCTTTACCACTGAGTCACCAGGGAAGCCCCAAATATATATAATACTCATCCACAAAAAAAAGAATGAAAGCTTGCCATTTGCAACAATGTAGATGGACTTCGTGGAGAAGGAAATGGCAGCAGCAGCAGCAGATAGATTTGGAGGGTATTACGCTAAGAGTCGGACAGGACTGAGCGACATCCCTTTCACTTTTCACTTTCATGCACTGGAGAAGGAAATGGCAACCCACTCCAGTGTTCTTGCCTGGAGTATCCCAGGGACGGGGGAGCCTGGTGGGCTGCCGTCTATGGGGTCGTACAGAGTTGGACACGACTGAAGCGACTTAGCAGCAGCAGCAGCAGCAGCAGCAGCATGCTAAGTGAAATAAGTCAGACAGAGGAAGACAAATACCATATGACAACAGTTATATGTGGACTCTTAAAAATACAGTAAACCAGAGGATATAACAAAAAAGAAGTACACTCATAAATAAAGAGAACAAACTAGTGATTACCAGTGGGCACAGGGAACGGGGCGAGGGCAACACAGAGGTGGAGGAGTGGAAGGTACAAACTATTAGGTATAAAATATGCTAAAGGGAAAAAAATAAAATAAAACAAGCTAAAGGATATATTGTACTACACAGGGAATATAGCCAACATTTTGTAATAACTATAAATGGAGTATAACCTTCAAAAATTCTGAACCATAAGACTATATACCTATAACATCTAATATTGTATAGCAATTATACTTTAATAAAATATAGTTTATCAAGATTTATTTTATGAAAAAACTTTTAAACTTTTAAATTTAAATTTTTTTTTAATTATTTATAAAGAAGTCTGAGGGCTTCCCTGGTGGTCCAGTGGCTAAGCCTCCACACTGCCAAAGCAGGGGGCCTGGGTTCAATTCCTGGTCAGGGAACTAGATCCTACATGCCACAACTAAGACCTGACATAGCCAAATAAATTAATTAATTAAATATTTTTAATTAAATAAAATGCTAACTCAAGTACCCCAGTAGTTCGGCCACCTCATGCGAAGAGTTGACTCATTGGAAAAGACTCTGATGCTGGGAGGGATTGGGGGCAGGAGGAGAAGGGGACAACAGAGGATGAGATGGCTGGATGGCACCACTGACTCGATGGACGTGAGTCTGAGTGAACTCCGGGAGTTGGTGATGGACAGGGAGGCCTGGCGTGCTGCAATTCATGGGGTCACAAAGAGTCGGACACAACTGAGCAACTGAACTGAACTGAACTGAAGTACATCACTCAAAAAAAAAAAAGAAGTGGTCTGAATTCTGTCTGGGTAAGCTGGCTCTTTGGAACACAATGTTTTGGATGTCCTGACCTTCTGAATAAAGTTGCTATACCTTGCTCCCTCTCAATTTATCATCTCATCCTGTGGTGAGCAATAGGAGCTTGGACTTGGGAACAAACCCAACAACCTGGAAGAATATGAAATGCACTGAACTAAGTGAAGTAAGCCTAACTCAGAAAGTTACATAAGGTATGGTACCATGTATATAAAATTCTGGAAAAAGCAAAATTTTATGGACAGGAAACATCTTGGTTGCTAGGGGATGAAGGTGGAGAGAGGGACAAGCTAAAGGGGTAGGAGAAAACTTGGGGTGGGTGGGTGATGGAAGTGTTCTGCATCTTCACTATCTTAACTGTGGCAACGGCTACAAGACTTTATGCATTTGTCAAAATTTACAAAACTATACAAAGAGGTGAATTGGATGCCATGCAAACTGACCTCATATAACCTGACACCCACTCCACATATCTTCTCAGGAGATTTCAGTGCAGCCAGAGTTCAGAATCTGTTAACCTCTTCTCTGCATGGACAGATGACTTTCTCTTGATGGTTTTGTTTCATGGTTCTCAGCCTTGATTTCTCAAAACCCCCAACGCTTGAATGTGACCCAGAGATATTCTGACTTCCTTAGCCAACAGTGTTGAAAAGGTTGAGAGGCAACTGCAATGTGTAACCCAGGCTGATAACTACTATTCCAAAGGCAAGGCTCTTCCAAGAGGACTGTTCCTCTCTCTCCTGGGAGAAAACTTCTAAAACTATGCAGTCACTGGATTTTAGAGAGGGGAATAGCAACCCGCTCCAGCATTCTTGCCTGGAGAATCCCCATTGACAGAGGAGCCTGGCGTGCTACAGTCCATGGGGTTGCAAAGAGTCGGACACGACTGAGCAACTAAGCTCATACTGGTATATTTAAAGACTGATTTCTAATAGTTTTCATCAGAGTTTCAATAGTTGCTAAGGGTAAAGTTCACAGTGTATTATAAATCTTGACATTTAAAATGAATCTGTTACATCACTCTTTTAAATGCATCTATTGGAATATAAATAACAGAATGACTCCACACCCACCATCATCCATTTATAAAATCTTTTAAAAATCTTCATTAACAATCAAAATGTTACACTGCTCCTTTTCCCCCTAAACTCACATTTCCATTCTGATTCCTTTACAGAATTTTATCCTAATGCAATATATCTTTTATAATTCAATTACAGTGGATTTACAATGTTGTGTTAGTTTCAGGTGCACTTTCTTGTGACTCATATGTACATATATATAATATTAATAAATCTAATATTTTTCAGAATCTTTTCCCTTATAGATTATTACAAAATATTGACTATAGTTCCCTGTGCTATACAGTAGGTCCTTCTTGATCATCTATTTTATACACAGTAGTGTGTATCTGTTAATCTGAAATTCCTAATTTATTCCCCACCCCCTCATTTCCCCTTTGGTAACCATAAGTTTGTTTCTATGTCTGTGGGCTTTATTTCTGTTTTGTATGTAAGTTCTTTAAATGATGCTACCAACAAGGTATTAATGTTCAAAATATAATGTTCAAACAGCTTATACAGCTCAATATTTTTTAAAAATCCAGCCAACCTAATAAAAAAGTGGGTAGAAGATCCAAATAACATTTCTCCAAAGAAGACATACAGATGGCTAAAAGGTACATGAAAATATGCTCAACATCGCTAACAATTAGAGAAATGCAAATCAAAACTACAGTGAGGTACCACCTCACTGTAAACTGGCGCAGCCACTATGGAGAACTGTAGGGAGGTACTTTTAAAAACTAAAAATAGAGCTTCTATAGGATCCTGCAATACTGCTCCTGGGCATATATCCAGAGAAAACTATAATTTGCAAAGATATATGCACCCCAATATTCACTGCAGCACTATTTACAATAGCCAAGACATGGAAATATCCTAATGTAATATACTTTTAATCTTGAAAGTGATGTATACCCATCACCTTTAATACATTCCTACAATAAAAATATAGGTGTGGATACTGAACTTGAGTTTTTTCATTTCTTCGTGCTGCTGCTGCTAAGTCACTTCAGTCGTGTCCGACTCTGTGCGACCCCATAGACGGCAGCCCACCAGGCTCCCCCGTCCCTGAGATTCTCCAGGCAAGAACACTGGAGTGGGTTGCCATTTCCTTCTCCAATGCATGAAAGTGAAAAGTCAAAGTGAAGTTGCTCAGTCGTGTCTGACTGTCCGACTCTTAGCAACCCCATGGACTGTAGCCCACTAGGCTCCTCTGTCCATGGGATTTTCCAGGCAAGAGTACCGGAGTGGGTTGCCATTCATTTCTTCTTAAGACTGTAAAATTCTCAGTATTCACAAACTTCATCAAGTTTGTTACAACCATGATTATGATACAACATAAATATATTACACATTTTGATAAATAATTTTTTAAATAAAAAGTTATTCTCTTGTAAATGTACCTCTCAGTCAGCTATGTGGGGGGAGTATTATGCTGCACAAGTTAAATATGCTGCACAAGTTAAATACAAATTTTGCTGGGGGCACTGAGGAGGTTTTAACACCTGGGAGAAATCCATCATAGTAAGACATTAGATGGTTGAGAGGTTAACTTTTTATTGTAAAATCAAAGAAGTTCTGTGTGTGCGTGTGTGTGTGTGTGTGTGTGACAGTGCAGGAGAGAAAGACAGAGGAAGGGAGAGAGAAGATGAACAGTGCAAATTAATTTACGGATGTCAAGTTTAAGAGTGAATACATACAGAAGTTGAGGATTTGCAAATACGTCTCCTTTAAAATATCTCCACTTACACACCCCTCGGAAGGTCTTTGCATGACCCCTCCGTGCATATATTAGAATATATGTCAAGGGCACTGCTCCAAATAAATAAACAATGTAAAAACAAAGCAGAACACAAAATCAAACAATTCCTGGAAATTAAGGTAAATATGATCCAGCAGGAACTATCAATTCACACATCTCTAGAGCCCAGCAAAATAATATAAATGAGCGAAGCTCTGTGGATTCTAAAAACAGAGGGATTCCCATCCAGAGTTCATTTCCCCACTTTTGACAGACACCCAAACCCAGGGTACCAGTTCTCTAGTAGTTCAAGTCCAGGGATAAGGTAACTAGGAAAACAAAAAGAAGAGATGTGTACTAAGATGCACCCAGAGCAGAGCCACCGGTAGGAATAGCAAATGCTCAGCTTGGAACCACTGTTGACAGGCAGCAGTATCAGTGCTGCTCACCACTGAAAAGAAACCGGAAAACCCACACTTTATGAAAATATCCTATCTCAAAATATTGACAGGACATTCACCGCAAAAGCCTCATATAATGTATTTGCAGGCCACATGTACCACCACGCTTCTCTGTCAATCAAAAGGCACACCTCTACCTAGAGATTATCACAATGAGTGAAGTAAGTCAGATAAAGGAGAAATAGTGTATGAGATCAATCATATGTGCAGTCTAAAAAAAAATGATGCAATGAACTTATTTACAAAACAGAAACAGACTCACAGATTGAGAGAAGAAGTTAAGGTTGACAGGATCAGGGGAAGGGACAGTTACGGAGTTTGGGATGGACACTTAACACACACTGTTATATTTAAAATGGATAACCAGCAGGGACCAACTGTATAGCAACAGGGGACTCTGCTCAATGTAATGGAGCAGTCTGGCTGGGAGGGGAGTCTGGGGGAGAGAGGATACATGTACATGTGTGGCTGAGTTTCTTTGCTCTCCACCTGAAACCATCACAACATTGTTCACTGGCTATCAGTTCAGTTCAGTCGCTCAGTCGTGTCCGACTCTTTGCCACCCCATGAACTGCAGCACGCCAGGCCTCCCTGTCCATCACCATCTCCCCGAGTTCACTCAGACTCACGTCCATTGAGTCAGTGATGCCATCCAGCCATCTCATCCTCTGTTGTCCCCTTCTCCTCCTGCCCCCAATCCCTCCCAGCATCAGGGTCTTTTCCAGTGAGTCAACTCTTCTACTCCAACACAAAAAAACAAGTTTAGAAAAAAAAAACCAGCCACACCTCTTTACAAGTACAGGAGGAAATCTGAAGGCTCTGTAAAAAGACACTCAATAGCTTATAATAACTTTTAATGGAAGAGAATGTGAAAAGGGAATATGTATATACATATATACATACGTATGTATAACTGAAGCACGTTGCTGTACACCTGAAACTAACACAGCATTGCAAATCAACTACATTTCAATAAGCATTTTTTTTAAAAAGCATTTTTCCTTCCCTACCAGTTAAAGGCTTATGGCACCCTATCGCTTTGTTTTGCATCCTTTAGATTCCTGAGGCCTGCTTTTAAATTTCAATCATAAAAGAATAGTAATAATGTCCTTTCCCTATTAAACATCTCTTTACCACATCCGAAACAATTCCAGGAAAATAACTTTAGGATAGTAAAAAGGTGACATTTGGCCCCAATATGCACTGCAAGCTTTGGTCTGTTCCAAAATGTAAATATTAGGTTATCTGTAATACCAGAATGCCCTGGAAACTGTTTTTCCCCTTTGTTTTAAGGTTACATTTATCTGAAGTACAGGCAAAAACCCAACTCCCTAATGTGTATTACCTAATTAAGGAAATCAAGCAGAACACTAGCTTTATGGGAACCAGATATGCAGAATTTAAAGGGCTAAGGCAGAACTCAGTGGTGAGCCGCTTTTACTTTTCTGTACATCAAAATCTCTGTTTTCCCTCCTTTTGTTGGCGCCGCTCCCTTGAAAATGTAAATAATATGATTTAAGCTGCTCTCTCTCCCTTTCAATAGACTTCTCAGTCATTTCACTGATCTCACATTTCAAAACATTGAATGCTTGTAAAACAAGCAATTGTGTGTTTTGATGCTTGCTTTTAACAGCCCATAATGCAAATATTTATTCACAATGGTAATTTCCATTGTGCATAGTTTTTACATCTCATTAAGGACTCTAAAAAATTACAATCATTGGAAATGAAAGCGTACATTACATTTAAACAAACATTCAAAGGACAAAGTAACTTATCAGAAAGGGGACAGTTCTGTACTGGGAGTTGTCATCTGTGTGAGAATGGATGCCTTCGAACTATGGTGCTGGAGAAGATTCTTGAGAGTCCCTTGAACTCTAAGGAGATCAAACCAGTCAATCCTAAAGGAACTCAACCATGAATGTTCACTGGAAGGATTAATGCTGAAGCTGAAGCTCTAATACTTTGGCCACCTGATACAAAGAGCCAACTCATTAGATGCTGGGAAAGACTGAAGGCAGGAGAAGGGGGTGGCAGAGGATGAGGTGGTCGTATAGCATCACCAACTCAATGGACATGAGTTTGAGCAAACTCCAGGGAAATGGTGAAGGACAAGGAAGACTGGCGGGCTGCAGTCCCTGGAGCTACAAAAAGTCAAACATGACTTAATGACTGAACAACAACAAAGGAGAGAACATGTGAATATTTTCATATTAGGTTGGAAAATGAAAATGACTCTAACAGTGGAATACTGCTATCTATCAACCATCCAGCATCCATCTCCCCAATTTGGCAAAATAATTATTTTGCATAACCTGCCCCTCATTTTCATAGCAGGTGGTCTCGGTGGGTTCCTCCTCCAGGCTCTAAAGGGGGAGCTTATTGGCTAAACGTAAGCCAATCAGGCTGCTCCATCCCATCCTTCTGTGCTCAGTGACTGATGCAGGAAGGCTCATGGAGTAATGTGGGCCTTTAACAGTCAGAACCAGAACTTTGATGGAACTGTTAAGAGAAACACTCTAATTACTAAATTTAGGGTTAAAAAAGGTGTAATTCTGAGCTGGTGGAGCATCTTGCTTAAGTGAAGGGCAGTGTGTCTTAGACTAGAATGAATACAGGTAAAGGAGGGCAAAGATTTCAGGCACCATGTGAGCACCTGGATCAAGCCTTGCCTGATGCCCGGGATTTCAGCTCTGTGAATCAGTTCATTTCTCTTTTCCTTAGGCAGAGACTGTTACTGTTGAACAACTACATACATTCTTCTCGACATGTCCCAGTCCTCCCTGCGGTTAGATGGAGGCTCTGTTTCTAATGCTGATCAATGGGATGTGGGTGCAATGAAGCCATTTCCAAATCTGGACCTTAAATGCATCCCATAAAATCCTCTAGCTCTCTCATCCCCTGCTGCCGTGTGTCCAAAATGGCATAACCACAAAGTCAAAGAGGATTGACTGGACTCTAGGCGAACAAGAAATAAATCTTTGTCAAATTATGCCACAGAGACATGGACATTTATTCATATATTAATATGAGTATGTGTATGTATAATGTATGTATATAATATATTGACATATATGCAATATATATATTTCATTATAGCCTACCCATCATTCTAGCCCATCCTCACTAATGTATTCCTCAGGCAATTTTAGATTTTTGTTTTGTACCTGCAACCAAAATACGTCTAGTTATTCATCACAGTATTTCCTTAAATAAATCACACTCAAGCAGAATTCTCCCATCTAACCCATGGCTTCTTGGGGATTCTCTTACACTTTGCTTCCTATTTCAAAGAAAAGGATCCTCACCACTGAAGACCCACTTTGATTTATCCCTTCACAGCATCTGTTAAAGCCTGACTGAAGACAGTAATCTAGAGGCCTTTGGGAGGATAAAACAGTATCTCCTCTTGAGAGCCTCCAGTTCAAAGAAACCCAAGGAATACTTTCAAATCCTAGAAGCCTGTTTAGAAAAATCAAAATCGAATCAGCCCATTCACTGAGCACCTGTTCACCAACATCATGGCTGTGAACATGAGGAACACACGTTAAGGTCTGTGTTTCCTTCCCACAGTCCTCTTGAGAAGAGAAAAGGAACACAGTTGAGATACTTTAACATGCCTTTCTGCAATGTCATGAAAATCAATTTTAACAAGACGCGAATTTCTGCAGATACTGAAGACTGGCACATTTCACACCCATTGCAGATCCCTTCTGCTGTGCCTTTCCAAACCGAAGAGACTAGAGTCCTGACAGCAAGGTTGGCAGGAATCTCTGGGTTCCTGAGAACCAGCAAACCCCACAGAAAAGATCTCTAGGAACTTCCCCTGTGGTCCAGTGGTTAAGACTCTGCGTTGCCCCTACAGGAGGCCTGGGTTTGATCCCTGGTCAGGAAACTAAGATCCCACATGCCATATGGCACAGCCAAAAAAAAAAATCTCTGAAGGTCTTTAAGGGGAAACCAAGGCTGCTTTCCTTCCTTTCTCCACCTTATCAATGACTTTTCCTTATCTGCATTCAGCTGCTTACTAGAGACAGGTAGGGGTTCACATCTCAGTCTCCCCCACTTCAAGTGCAGAGTTGATTTCATATTCATTGTTATATATTTGGAGCCTATCTCACTGTGTTTATAATTTGGCCTCAAAAAATAATTGTTGGATAAATAAATCAAAGCCCTTGGTGCTCAGTACGAGTGACAGTCCCAGTTGGAGACAAAATATGAGAACTAGGTCAATCTCGGGGCTGAACTTGAATATTTTTTGCTGTATTTAGGCAGCAGGGGGGCTTTCAAATTCCATCAACATCACAGAATCAAGGAATTCTGGGTTTAAATGTCCACCTGCTGTTTCGCTTCTGTTCTATAATGGTGATTCACAAACAGCTCATCCTGGAGGGCCTTCATCTTCCCAGGTAACTAAATCAAATCCTTCTTACTCCATTTCTAATTGCATTTTCATTTTCCCTCATTACCTTGAAGTCACAGTCTGTTTGCCTCCATGATACCTGTTGACTGAGGTCCTCTGAGCAAAGCATCCCAGGAAGAGCCCTCTGTACGCAACTCTGCATCTTCCCCATTGGCCACAGACTGTGACTTCATCCACTGCAACCCTGCAGCCCTTAGACACAAAGCATCTCAGGGGGCTCGACCACACTTCAAGGAAAACACCTTCAGGCCCACAGAAGCCACATTCTTGATGTGACTCCCTCCACGTCGTCTCTTTTTTAAAACAACAACAACAACAAAAATATTTTTATGTTACATTGGGGTATAGCTGATTCATAATGTTGTCATAGTTTCAGGTGGACATCGAAAGGACTCAGCCATACATATCCATGTATCCATTCTCCCCCAAACTCCCCTCCCATCCAGGCCACCACACAGCATTGAGCAGAGTGCCCTCTGCTATACAGTAGGTCCCTGTTGGTTACCCATTTTAAATAAAGCAGTGTCTACGTGTCCATCCCAAACTCCCTAACTATCCCTTGTCTCATCTTTCCCCCTGGCATCCATAAGTTCTGTCTATGTTTTGAATACTTTTCAGGGCCACCAAGGCACTCTACAAAGACTGTAGACACCCACAGCGCCATCCCTAAGGGCAACAAGGTTCAACATGATGGTCGCTTGCAGGTATCATTAACATCTGTACAAAAAGGTGAGCCCTTCTGGAAAAGAATTTAGCAGCAAATCTCTACCTATATTCTTTGGCCCCGTCATTAACTAACTGTGATTCTAAGAAAGTAACTCAAAGGAAAAATTATGCACAAAGATAATGATTTCCTCACAATAGCAAAAAAAAAAAAAACCACACATAAATTATATAATTGTGTAGCAAGAGCTGAAAATTTTAAGCTATGGTAAAGACATTAAAAATATATTCATGATACATTTTTAAAACATGAGAAATATGCTTACATAAACATATGAATTCAAAAAAGTAAAAAAAAACCAATTATGTGTCCCAGAGACCATGTGAACACAACTGTTTCAAAAATTCATAGAGAAACAACTAAAACGAAAGACATCAAAATGTTGCAGCAGTCATCTTCAGGGAGTGAGATTACTTATTTTTACCTCTCCCTTGTGTCAGGATTACTTTGAAGTAGCTTACAAAAAATAAATGCACTGGGATAGAAAAAGTAGGCAAGGAGGCAGACAAGAGAGACAGAATAAGGAAAATAAAATAAAGCCAAGGCTGGAGCTGAGTCACAAGATGTGTCTCTTAAGTTCCTAGACTTATAAATAGCGGAGTTGGCTCCGAGACTCCTAGGAGTTCAAGCAAAGACAGACAATTGGAAATTCACTTAGAAAATTCATGGTTTTCTTAGGATGAAGTGTAAACTATCTCTCAGGATAAACATAGCTTTTTTCCTTTTTTTTTTTCCTGCTACTAAGGCCTAAGAAGAATTTCTTAGAAAAGCAACTTGGAAAGGAGACAGATTTTTTGTATACATATATTTATTTTATTTATTTGACTGAATGAGGTCTTACTTGTGGCACCTGGGACTGTTGCAGCGCAAGGACTCTCTAGTTGGCGCTCACAGGCTTAGTCACTCCACAGCATGTGGGATCTTAGGTCCCCAACTAGGGGTCAAACCCAGGCCCCCTGCATTAGAAGCATGGCATCTTAGCCACTGAACCATCAGGGAGTCCCTGTGTCCAGAATCTGAGAACCTCAGCAAGTTGTATTATAATTTAAGCATCCCCCACAACCTACCAACATTGTTTTCCTGACCAAACACAGAAGCAAAAACAACAACAAAAATGAAATCTAACTGCCACCTTCTTTACTTAGCGAGTCTGCTCAGCAACTCTCCCTAAAACATAAGAATTTATGTTTCTCACATGGAAAACAACTAATGTCGCTAATGGCTAAAAATACTTTGAGAACTCCTGTCTTTTCAAATGTATATCTCAGTCTCATTTCTAGGCTTTGGTTAAGAAAAAGAGAGGGAGAAAAGTTTTATTCCCTTTCAACTCTTTCAAATGTATTTTTCACGTTGGTTACTGCTGTCCTGTCGTGACCATATGTGCTTAATCTCTTTTTGAATGTATTTCACAAATTTGTTTAAGTTCAAGGGCCTTCCTTACCTATAGATTCTTAATTTCTGAGAGTTAACAGGACAGACATATTGGATGACATATTTGTATAAAAGGGACCCTTGAAACTCTCCTACACTGTTGGTATGAATGAAAGTTGGTGCAGCCACTATGGAAAAAAGTGTGCAGGTTCCTCAGGAAACTAAAAATAGAATTACCATATGATCCAGCAGTCCCACTCCTGGGCATATATCCATATAAATTATAACTCAAAAAGATACATGCACCCCTGTGTTCATAACAGCACTATTCATAATAGCCAAGACATGGAAACAATGTAAATGTCCATCGGCAGATGAATGGAGAAACATGTGGCACATATATACAGTGGAATACTACTCATAGAAAAGAATGAAATAATGCCATTGGCAGCAACATGGATGCACCTAGAGATAAATGAAGTCAGGAAGAGAGAGACAAATATCATATGATATTACTTATACATGGAACCTAAGATATGGCACAAATGACCCTATCTAAGAAACAGAAACAGACTTACAGACATAGAGAAGAGACTTGTGGTTGCCAAGGGGAGGAGGGGGAGTTAAAGACTGGGAGTTTGAGAATAGCAAATGCAAAATATTATATGTGGGATGGATAAACAATAAGGTTCTATTGTATAGCCCAGTGAACTATATTCAATATCCTGTGATAAACCATAATGGAAAAGAATATAAAAAAAAAGGATTTCTATACAGATATAACTGAATCACTCTGCTGTACAGCAGAGATTGGCACAACACTGTAAATCAACTCTACTTCAATAAAAAATAATAAAGATTTTAAGAACATATCAGTACCCTGATATTTAAAATTTTTAAATAAATAAGATTTTCAAAGTTGCCAAATCTTGAAAAACAGTAAAATTAAAAAGACCAAAAAAAATTTTTTTAATAAATAAAAGGGACCCTTAAGACTGACATTGAAATGAATACAACCCTGGCTTCAAGCTGTTGGGTGCTCCTCTTAATTCTTCCGATAGATTTTTTTAAAGCAGATTTTTCAATGAATGATAAAAGTGTTATCAAAATATCTTGAGTCTCTGGTCTCATGTCATGGCAAATCCACGCTGGTTTCCCATGATCACCACTCACGTCTGCCAGAACCCGCACAATATTCTCCCCATAACTCATTCAAGCTTGTGGTCTGGCATCATAAGTTAAACTCGCCAATCCATATGTTCACAGAACCTAACATTCTCCTTTTGGAAACAGGAAAAATATTTGTCTGCCTTCAAGCTGCACGCTTCTTTCTCTTTCTTTTACAATAGTATTAAGGAGCCACCTGAGTCACCTAGAGTTTTAGTCTTCTTAGAACAGAGGTCACGTCAGTCTCCCCTCCACCAGGACCCATGCGTGTTAGCTGAGGCGATGAATGAATGATGGGATCCTGGGATTCAGGGAGCACAACCGAAGATGTATCAGCATGCTGGCCACGGAGACAACCACACCATGACTCATCAGATCACCTCCTCCACCCCTGTGACAGCCTTGGGCTTAAAATCTGTGTTTTAGGGGCTTCCCGGTAGCTCAGCAGAGAGGAATCCGAGTTTGCCAGTGCAGGAGACACGGGTTCAACCACCGATCTGGGAAGATCCCACAAGCCATGGAGCAACGAAGCCCATGAGCTGCAATTATTGAGCCTGTGCTCTAGAGGCCACAACCACTGAAGCCCTTGCGCCTGGAGCCCACGCTCCACCGCAAGAGAAGCCACCTCGGTGAGAAGCCCACGCACTGCAGCTAGAGGGCAGCCCGCAGCAGCAACGAAGACCCAGCACAGCCAAGTCAATAAATAACATTATATTTAAAAATCTATGTTTTAATCCTTTTTTACTATCTTTCCCAATTGCTGTTGGAAAAATGAAGACTGAGAAAATTAAAAAAAAAACAAACAGGATATTCATTTATTCATTTCCAGCAACAAATAATGAGCGCCAACCACGTCCAAGGCTCAGAGCTGAAATTCCAGGGAAACCACTCTGTACACAAAGTTCATCATGTCCAGCACCAGACGTAATGTTTGCCTGACAAAGGGATTCATTTTAAGTAATATTCAGAAACATGAGAAGGATGTAAACCAGCGAACAGTGAGGTGCTTCGGCATCAGAATTCTGACTGTGCTGCTTAGTTGTAAGGTCTTGGACACTACTCCGAGTTTCCATTTCCGCATCTACAAAATGGGGCGAATAAAATCCACCCTACTGGGTTTATCTGCGAATTCACAAAAACCATTTTCATCAATCACACAGCTCAGTGTCTGGCATGCAATAATTACTTTAAAATTTGCTGTTATTATTATCGACCAAAGTATGTCCTGAGGCACTTTGAATTACTGGAGAAAAAAACAAAACCAGCATCAAACCATTTTACTGTCGCATAAAGTTTCTTTTAACAATAATTTACAGTTCTAAGGATACTTAAAAACTTATTGTGCCCCTGCAGGGTCCAAAGTACTATACTAAGTACTGGAGAGAGAGCAGATAGAAAAATACACAGATGTTGCTTCTACAGGTACTGAAAACTTTAGAGGAGACAGAAAATAGTTTTAAAATGTTACCTCTGTAAAAAGTGCCCTCCAAAAGATATCTATATGCAAATCCCTTGACCCTGTGAATGTTCCCTTATTTTTACGGGGAAGGGGAAAGGGAGGGGGTCTTTGCAGATGTGATTACAGTAGAATGGGAGACAATTCAGATTATTCCCAGGGGTCCCTAAATCCAATCACCTGTATCTTTATGTAAGGGGGAAGCATGGAGGTTTGACACAGAAGGGAAGGGTTGAGAATGGAACAGAGAGAGATGGGAAGACGGCAACCTTGAAAATTGCGGTGATGCTGCCATAAAGTAAGGGCTACAGGCAGGTCACTGGGACCCAAAAGACTCTTCCCTAAAGCCTCTAGCCAACACCTTGATTTTGGCCCAGGGACATTGGTTTGGACTACTGGCTCTAGAAGAATGCTAGAATGAAGTTCTGTTGTTTTAAGTCACCTTGTTTGTGGTAAGATGTTAAGGAAGCTACAAGAAATTTACAGAGCCTTGATTAAAGTCCATCTGTACCCGACATCTGGGCTTTCCCTGGCAACTCATGAGTGCGTGCTAAGTTGCTTCAGTCATATCTGACTCTCCCAAACCCCAAGGACTGTAGCCCGCCAGGCTCCTCTGTCCATGGGATTCTCCAGGCAAGAATATTGGAGAGTGTTGCCATGCCCTCCTCCAGGGGATCTTCCCAACCCAGGGACAGAACCCGCACCTCTTATGTCTCCTGCATTGGCGGGTGGATTCTTTACCACTAGCGTCACCTGGGTGGTTCAGAAGTCAAGAATTCACCTGCCAATGCAGAAGACTAGGGTTGGATGCCACGGATACCTCCACACCCCATCTGACTGCTGCCTGTCCCCAGGTCAGTGTGGCCTGATCCTGACCAGTACCAGAAGCTCCACTGCTCTCTCTGCCCAGCCACACTGCCCTCGGAGTGTGGAGTCCACGTACATGTCTGCACCTTCCCTCTCACACACCCGCTCTCTGTTAACACTACGCCACTCCCCAGATGCACTAACTTCAAGGCCAGCGTACCTGGACTCAGAGATGATTGCTCTGTGCCTCTAGCAAACCACAGTTGAAAGCTGGCATTCCTTTATATAACATTTTTATGTAATGTATAACTACTTTTTTTTTTTACTGTGCCAGCTGGCAAGCAGGATCTTAGGTCCCAGACCAGGGATCAAACCCATGCCCCCAGGATTGGGAGTGAGGAGTGTTAACCACTAGAACACCAGAGAAGGCTTACAATTTTATACAGTTAAGCACCTTTCTCTGTCTCCTCTATGAACTGCCAGTTCTGGGAGGATAGTAACCTTATCTGTGTGGGTTCTTCTCACTGCTGTAATCCTACGGCCAGCATAAAGTGTGTAATAATACAATTGGTGCTCCAAAAGCAGCTACTGTGATAAAATAAGGAAGCAGAGGGAACCAAGAAAAGCAGAAAAGGAAAGGAAGAGGGAAGTGAACACAGAACGGGAGGGGTTTGAGCTCACAACTTAAAATCGTGGATGATTTGTGCACTTTACAAGCTAGAGAAATGGCCAGCAATGACTTTAAGTGAAGTGAAGTGAAGTCGCTCAGTCGTGTCCGACTCTTCACGACCCTATGGACTGCAGCCTACCAGGCTCCCCCGTCCATGGGATTTTCCAGGCAAGACTACTGGAGTGGGGTGCCATTGCCTTCTCCAAGCAATGACTTTACACCTTCCTAATCCTGTGTCCTCGGAACACTGGCCAATAGTTCCTGCATGGCTCTGTGCTCTTTGAAATTTTTTTGAATTATCAAATTTTCTAGACTTAAGGATGGATAGATCACTACACAGATGAAAGAATGGAAGGATGGATGGACACACGGATGAAAGGATGGGTAAATGGAGGCATATATGGATGAATACATAGATGGGTGATGACTGGTTGAATAAACTGGTGAATGGATAAATGGATAGATGAATTTTAAAAATGTAAAAGTCTAGGGTAAAGTGCAGAAGTGCAAAAATATAAAAGTCAAAAGTCCGTATAGTCAAAGGTATGGTTTTTCCAGTAATCACGTATGGGTGTGAGTTGGACCATAAAGAAGGTTGAGCACCAAAGAATTGATGCTTTTGAACGGTGGTGTTGGAGAAGGTTCTTGAGGGTCCCTTGGACAGCAAGGATATCAAACCAGTCAATCCTAAAGGAAATCAACCTTGAATATTCATCGGAAAGCCTGATGCTGAAGCTGAAGCTCCAATACTTTGGCCACCTGATGCAAAGACTGAAGGCAGGATGAGAAGGGGGCGACAGAGGATGAGATGATTGGATGGCATCGCTGACTTGATGGACATGAGTTTGAGCAAACTCTGAGAGATACCGAAGGACTGGGAAGCCTAGGCATGCCGCAGTCCATGGAGTCTCAAAGAGTCAGACATGACTTAGCGACTGAACGATAACAAGTAAGCTTCTGCAATAGGGTATTTTTGGAGTTTTTGTTTTTCATTTTCCCTTGGCTTTCAGAATTGAACTAAATTAAGCAGATCTGAATAGTTAGAATTCTAACTTTCTATGCATTTAAGTATTTTTTATAAAATCATATTTAGCATTTAACTGTTTAATTCAGGAAAAATGAAATTTCATGGTCTCCCCATTTCTTAGCCTTTTGCCACTGTTTAAATGTAAGCAGTGAAGTCTAGTCTGTCTCTGTCTCTCTCTTAAACACACACACACACACCCCGATATGCTCCCTCCTGCAACATGCCTTCCTCCCCAAGAGCCCAGACAAAGTGTCACTGTAAACCTAAGCTCCTTCCCGTCCAGAAGGATGGGATGTGGGAGGATATTCTTAAATAAGAGGTGATGCTCGGCCACCCAGACACTTCAGTTCTGACCTAAGAAGAAAGCTCAGTCCTGGATGTTCACTGGAAGGACTGATGTTGAAACTGAAACTCCAATACTTTGGCCACCTGATGCGAAGAGCTGACTCATTTGAAAAGACCCTGATGCTGGGAAAGATTGAAGGCAGGAGGAGAAGGGGACAAGAGACAATGAGATGGTTGGATGGCATCACTGACTCAATGGACATGAGTCTGGGTAAACTCTGGCAGTTGGTGATGGACAGGGAGGCCTGGCGTGCTGCGGTTCAGTCGGACACGACTGAGTGACTGAACTGAACCAAACTGATTAAGGTGGAAACATTCTGCAGGAGGTGACTTCACAATGCCACTGCCCAGCAGGCTGGCTGTACCGCTCCAGATGCAGGTGGAGCACATGACTGGTGCAGCCTGAAGACGGTGCCCCATCACCCCAGCAGCTCTTCTCCTGGGATCCCAGGCCTCTGAATGTCTGCTTCTCATTGGCATTTGCAAGAAAAGACAACTCTGGGGGATGCAGGTCAGGGTCATGACAAGCAGCCTACATGTGGCAACCTTCCTGATTTTGTATTGAAAACCTGCCCAGCTCTTTGCCCCTCACTAGTCTTGTAAGTCTGGTAGGTCAGATGGCAAAGAATCTGCCTGTAACGCAGGAGATCAGGGTTCGATCCTTGGGTTGGGAAGATCCTCTAGAGAAGAAAATGGTAACCCACTGCAGTATTCTTGCCTGGAGAATTCCATAGACAGAGGAGCCCGGCGGGCTACAGTCTACGGGGTCACCAAGAGTCAGACACGACTGAGAGACTAACACACACAGAATCTTGCAAAGAAGGAACCCCTGGGACCTTCCTGGGACAAGCCTTTCCCCATATCCTCTGCTTTAGCTCTCCTCTGAAGTACCTAAATAACAGTATTTGATGCACATTTCCTGAGTTGTTTTGTAGACAAGAAACCCCACCACCAAATGGAAGACGTTAACTACTTGAGGACCAAAAGCACATAGCCCCACAACCCCTGGAGCCTAAGGTTAGATAAAGTTAACCCCTGTGACCCTGCCCTGTTCCCTCATCATCAGCCAGAGAACTGTGCACCATTTGATCAGGTACCCTGTGACCCCCACCACCACCTCCCTTACTTGGCTTTTAAAACCGCTTTGCCAAAACTCTTCAGGGAGCTTGAGGCTTTTTAGGGCATGAGCCACCTGTCTCCTTGCATGGTCCTGTAATAAACCTTTCTCTGTTACAAATTCTGTTTCAGTTTGTCTGGCCTCACTATGTGGCTGTGGCCGACAGGTGAACTTGCTGTAACAATCTCATTGTCTTTGGGCCCCTTTCCTTTCCATGCCCTGCCCCCTTCCATGAAGCCAATAGCATCATAGTAAACCACATTCGCAAGCTGGCACAGCTGTAATCTGCATGAAGTTTTCAATAAGATTATATCTGAAACTCAAGACACAAGCCCTCTGACAACTTGACATAAAGACCATTCTCCAGTGAACGCTGGGACTTCCCGACAACAGTGCTGATCAAACTTTTTGTGTCATAGTAGAGTTCCCAGTTCCCAAGGGATAGAAGTGCAAGCAATGAAATTTTATTTTTATTTGATTTTCAAAAGATCTATGAGGTTGCTCAATGTCCAATCACTTCCTGTGCATAAAATCTAAACAAATGTGAAGTTCAAAGACCTTGCTGCTGCTAAGTCGCTTCAGTCGTGTCCGACTCTGTGCGACCCCATAGACAGAAGCCCACTGGCTCCCCCGTCCCCAGGATTCTCCAGGCAAGAACACTGGAGTGGGTTGCCACTTTCTTCTCCAATGCATGAAAGTGAAAAGTGAAAAGGAAGTCGCTCAGTCGTGTCCGACTCCTAGCGACCCCATGGACTGGAGCCTACCAGGCTCCTCCATCCATGGGATTTTCCAGGTAAGAGTACTGGAGTGGGGTGCCATTGCCTTAGCCTCTTGTTAAAATGTGCACATCTGTTCCTTTAAAGCTTCATCTTTAGAAAGAACTAGAGCAATGCAGTAAAAACAATAATACACTGAAGCAATATTTAGTATTTGGTAACAATCACCATCTTTCCACTGGACCCAGATAAAATGGGCACTTTGGATGGGTGTGTGTCTATGCATATGTTTTCTTCCAATCAAAACCCTCTGAAATATAGTCCATCTTGGATTTCAAGCTGGTTCAGAACTTTCAGGCAGTCTGAGGATTTGAGAGCACAAAGTGACTTGAACATAATGGAAAAAGAACTGCACGGTCCCTGCATTTAAAACACCATTATTATCTACACCAGGAAGTTTTATAGGACAGAATAGTTTTAGGGGTGTTCAACTCAAAATATGCCATAGGCTGGGCTTATAGCATCTTTCCACAAGCCAAGACCTTCACATCAGAGTTTCTCATTTTAAGGACATTTTCAGTGTTTCCACTTGAAAAAGTTCAAGAGACTATCAGGGGAAATACATTTCTTTTCAACCCTACTCAGTCTAATAAGGAGATCAGTAAGAGAACTATGTACCTAACCAAGGAAACACAATAGTTAGGTCATATTTACAAAGCTGTTCTGTACCTTTCTTAGTAAAACCTTGTTACTGCAGCATAAAACACAAGAGTCCATTCCTACTATCAAATCAAGCAACAACCAATAAAAAACATGCCTCGTAGCAAAAGGCAAGTCTGCTGGGCTGTTGTTGCTGTGGATTCAGATTTTCTTAACCTCACGTCTGCCTGGATTGGCTTCACCAAATTCATCAACCTTTTCTTGCATCTTCTTGTGCACATCAAAAACCCCCAAGGCTTGGGCCCTCAGAATTGCTCTAACTCATAATTAGGAGACATGAGCCCTTTAGACCACACTTGAAAAGACAGCCAAGCAGAGTGGGCACGGGTCACCCTCTTCCTAAATCACACCAGCACAAAAGCCGGCTATTGTCAGTTCTAAAGCAATGTAACCTCAGCGATGCCGGAAGGGCTCTGAGAACAGAAAATTCCTGTAATTAAAAGGCTCTGTGCATGGTAATTGGCTTTGAAGTTTCTGAGAGCGATCTCATCTCAGAAATCTCCGGAGAACAAAAAATCTGTTTACAGGGATTTGGGGACACACATGGGAGACTGCTAAAAAGCTCCACGTTTCTTCTAATCTCTCTCTCAGTAGGAAAGAGGCTCTTGAGAGAAGGAACCACACACAAACAGAGTCCTGATCAGTAAGCAGGAAGAACAACTGCTGATCCTTTCTACAACCTCACATGTGAATCAAATAATTTCCCTTCAAGGAATTCGTGTCCTGAGCATTCCAACTTGCTGTACCAATGACAGAGAGGGATGCTGACAGAAGGGAAGCAGATGGGGAATCCCGGCTTTTCTGGCAGCTGCAAATAAGGGGCTCTGCTGGGGGAACGCAGGTGATAAGCACGGTTTATACTCTGCGCCCAACTCTCACGGATGCTGCCCCCGGACAAACGGCTACAGAAGGCAAAGGAAGAGAAGCCTGCCCCCAAAACCTCTCTTGGAGAAACTCAGGGCCACCTCTCCAGAGCTGGCCCCATCTCATAGGCGTCGCAGCCGACGGATGCACTCAACTGCATTCCCATACAGAGGCGCGTTCTGGAATTATACCCTCACGGGTGCCTGCCAGCAGAAAAAGTCAAGTCCAAATTCCAGAACCTTTTCAGGAGGTCGTTTCAATCCTTTCCTCGGACATCTTCCTCGGCCCTCCCAGGGCCCACGTCTCCTTTCAAGGTTCTCCACGCGACCCCCTCCCCGAGGCTGCCAGATGGACCGGGCTATTTTTCCGCCCTTGGCACTCTCACTCAGGGCCTCCCGCCCAAGTCTTCCCGGGAGGCACCTGCTGCAAAGGGGCCGCTGAGGACCTTGGCTGCCGCACGCGCGCGCGTGCACACGCATGAACGCACACCCACACCCACTCTCCCGGTCACCCCCATCCACGCACACCCTCCCACACACTCACTCCCAGCAAAGTTCGTCCCGGGGCCCCGGGTGGCGGCGGCGGCGTCTCCTCACCTTTGGAGAAGAGGGCGGCCAGGCTGATGAGCACGGGGGGCCAATGGTGCCACAGCGTCCCCATCTCAGACGCGCACATCCCGGAGACCCGGAGCGCAGATCCTCGGTCCCAGGTGCCGTCTGGGCGATGAAGACACGGTCTCCAAGCTCCCCGAGGGTCGAGTGGGGCGGGAAGGCGAGGGAGCGCCGGGCTAGGGGCGCGAGCGGCCGCGGCGCCCTGCCCCTTCCTCCCGCCAGTCCATGGCCGGCCGGGAGGCGACACCGCACGCCGCTCCGGAGTTGCTCTCCCGAGTCCAACGCGCGCAGGCAAACCCCACCTCCCTTTCACCCCCACCAGGATATTTTTATTTTCATCCACGCGAATTTGTTCCTTTCCGTTTACCCAGCGAGGACTGGCCCCCAGGTGGCCCCCAAAGGGCGCCTCCAGGAGCGCAGGGACGCGGGTAGGCTAATGGGCGGCGGGGCGGCCGCGGTGCGGCGGCCGGGGCGCGGGCGGAGGCGGCGCGAGGACCCCCGGCCGGGTGGCCCGGCGCCCAGAACGGCGCGGGGCGCCCGGGCGCACGGTCCCCATCCCGCCCGGCCGCGCCCCGGGGCGCGCACCGGCGCCAAAGTTTGGCTGGGAGCAGTCACTCCCCGCGCCGCCCGCCCCGGCCCGGCTCCCGCCCGGGCTCAACCTCGCGGGGACCTAAGCGCGCGGCGCGCACCGCCGGCTCCGAGGACGCAGGGCTGCCCCCGCCGCCTGGGGGAGGCGCGCTAGCCGCGCGCGGAGGAGGACCCGCGGGCCCGGGGACCTCGCCGCCCGCGCACCAGCCGCGCTCCGCCGAAACTGCATCCGGCACGGACGCGAGCGCCTCGGTGCCGGGTGCGGACTCCGGGTCTGCCTTAAAAATTTGTCTTTTTTTAAAAAGCCCCACCCTTTCGGAGTGACAGCCGCAAGCCCCAATCCGCACAGTCAATCCCACCTCTCCGGTCTGCCCCTCACCCACCCTCCCGGCCACCCCCTCCCTGCGCGCTGGAGCGGGAGTGGAGCGGCTGGGAGGCGGGCTAGTACCCGGCCGGCTCGGCCAGCGCGGAGGAGGCGGCAGGGAGCTGCCCACTCTCCCAACAGGTGTCAAGAAGGCCATTTACCTTCTCCTGCTAGTCAGACCTCCAGCTAAGGGCAGGTCCTCTGTCCTGGGGGTTTCTAATGCTCTCCGCCTACCAGTAAACGAGAAGATGGCTGTAAACGGCCCCTCACCCCGGCGCTGGATCTTCCCCAACAATATCTAGGGAGGAAGACTTGGACTTGGCAGCGTCCTGAGGGTCATGCTGGCCTCACCCCGCCTCTATCCTGGAATGACCACCGAGTCACGGATCCTAAAAGAATCCCGTCCTGACTCCCCTCTGGCCCATTTGGAACTGGGAATGGATCCGTTAGGGGCCAACTTGGCCTTGAGAAGATAAAAGACGAGTTCTTCATTTATCCTTCCTGAATGCCTAATTAAGACATACTGGAAACCAAGGCTACAGAGCATCAGCCTCTGATTTTAGCCCAAGGGCTTCTCCATGGGAGCCTTTGAATTACCCGAATCAGAAATGAGAGCGAGAGAAAGCGGTCTGAATATTTAAAGCATATTGTAAACCGACAACAACCAAATCAAATAAGGTGACTTTACCTCAGTAGGTAAAAATGGGTCATTCTCATTCAGCCAAGGGAGCCACAGAAGTTTTATTGTATATGCCGGTCACTGGAAAAATATATCAACGCTTTGGGTGCTTAGCTTGCAAATTTTCAAGAGTGTCTGGGTTTCCTTCTCTGTGAGATGTGGCTTCTGTTTTATTCTATATTTACTTTTTTGAATGTCTGTCTGTCTTTCTGGATGGTTTTGTTGTTGGGGTTTTTTTTTTTCATTTACTTTTTAAACTTTCTGCCTTTTCACTTTGCATCTCTCTCCTATAAAACTCTAAAGAGTTAATACAGCAAAGAACCTAAGAGATTATGTGTTTCAGTGCTTGCAAAATTTGAGTAAGTATCAACATCACCTGGGATAGTGAGCCCTCCATCCCCACCCCTAGAGCCTCTTATTTATCAGGTCTAGGACTTAGTAGCAGCAGCAGGTGACACTCAAGAATCTGTTTCTAACAATTGCCAGGTGATACTGATACTGCCCATCCAAGGACCACTGGTCGAGTCCCCTGTCCCCTCCACCTCAATGATGGGGAAGCTGAGGTTTAGTCCCCGGCACATCTCCTTCTGTCTTCTTAATGGCAGGCCAGTAGATGCCAACTTCAGGTTGTCAGAGCCCGTTTCAATGTGAAACGGAGTCTATTTCTAAAACACTTTTCAAATGTATTGACTAGGATCTAATGATCCTATGCTTTATTAAAAACAATCTTTTTATGTATTCTAATTCAAATTGGGTTTTGGTGGGTTTTTTTTGTTTGTTTTTTTTTTTTTTTCAGAATTGCAATCATCAAGTACATTTTGGGGGGAGGATGGGAGGTATGTCATGGTAAAAAATTTTCTCTAACTGCATCCTCAGGGCAAAAAGTAGCTAACAGATTCCAGGGTAAACCATTTCCCCATTATACACAGTTGACTCACAAAAATTTTTCCTACTCTTTGGTGTTCAAGTTTTGGGAAGCTGCAACTCCAGGTACTGGATCAGTGGCTGAAATACAATGTAAGCATGGCTACTCACTCTCCAAGACGCTGTTCTAGCTAATATATCGAATCTTCTTTGGGTAATTAGCACAACTAATCCTGGGAGAAGCAACGCCTTAGGAAGATTTTAGAGAAGTAGGCTGAAGCCTACCAGCTCTTCAGTAGCGTCCCAGGCCTCTGGGAGCACTTCCTATCCGAAGAGCCTGCCTCAAATTAGTTGTGAGAAATCTGCTTTCTTCCAAGAATATCTGTTTCCTCTGTAAGGCCATAAATCAATCTGTAAGCCTAATTCTGTCAGTAATTAAACAGTACTAACTGTTCCCACTTTGTGAATTAAGCTGGGACACCAGGCAGCTTGGGTTGGGTTGACTTTCCATAAAAACAAAACATTTTTCTGCAGCAGTTTCCAGAAAGACCAGGAAATGATAAAGGTGGAATTCCAGGATGGAAGGGAGCTGTCCCACGGGTGGTTATAGGAGGCTTCTGGATACCACAAAGATGGGGCCTTCTCTAAAATGGAATCAGTTCCTCTTCCAACCTTTCGAATCACATCAAGGAGAAAGGCTGAGACCTAAGCAACTCTTAGGACAACTTTTCACGATTATAAATGCCCTTGGTTTCAAAATAGAAGGCATATTTTTCTGTGCAGAGTGATGGTGTCTAGCTAGAATTTTTGAATGCTGGTTTTATTTTTATTTTGTCTATTAATGTGTTTGATGTCTCAGTTTCCCTTTAGTGATGTAAGTTGCATTTTCAATTAAGTTACCTAAGTTTTTGAAACATTGGGCTTATTCCAAGGAGAGTATTGAATCACTAGTAACACAAGGACATTTGTCATCATGCCCCCTTGACAAAACTCATGAGGATGGTGAGAAATGCCTGAAGTTTGAGAATCATGGGGATGACATGCAAGCTACCAGATCAGTCCTTCCTGAGGGTGCAGAGGAGCCTTTCCAAAACGTCTATTAATTTTTTTTAATGTTTGTTTTTCTTTGTTTATGTTTGGCTGTGCTGGTCTTCGTTGCAGCAAGCAGGGGTTGCAGTGTGCAGGCTTCTCACTGCAGTGGCTTCTCTTGTTGCGAAGCACGGGCTCTAGGGTGCACGGGCTTGTGGTTCCCAGGCTCTAGAACGAGGGCTCAGTAATTGTAACGCACAGGCTTCGTTGCTCCGTGGCGTATGGAATCTTCCTGGATCAGGGATTGAACCCCTGTCTCCAGCATTGGCAGGCAGATTCTTTACCACTGAGCCACCAGGGAAGGCCCCTGAAACTTCATTTCTTCTCAGTTCCCCAAAATTCTTGGGCTGGCCTGGAAATAGAACGGCCTGACCCAAGGACTTGTCTCTTTCGAGAATGGAGACAGCATTCCGACGTGGAGGGCGCTGTGTGCAGCAGCAATGCCTCTCACCCTTCCTGATGAGTCTGGGCAAGGTCATCCCTCCAAACAGAGCACCCTGGAGAACCCCCAGGAAGTGCTTTTGAGGATGGTGCAGGGCCTGCTGTTCTCTGCTGTTCTCAGCCCCCCTTCAGGGGACCAGTTAAACACTAGTGGAAATGACGAGGGCCCTTCTGAGATGAGGCAGTGGCGAATCCACCTGTGATTGTCCACTCTGCACCTCCCCACGTCCCTGCCAAGGGGGATGAATAGACTACATGCTTGAGATGGTACCAGCTGCTCCAAGACAGGGACCCCTCATCAGCCAGCCCAGCAGCAGGCTTAGGGAGGCAAAGCCCCCTCCAGGTCACATGAGACATCCAGCAGGAGAAAGGAATCGCCATTCTGTAGTTCTGGGGTCTTCTTGGTCACCAAAGTGAAATCTAGACTCTTCTTCTACTCTTCTCCTTCTGATTCATGTCCTCCCAGGGGTCCACAAGCAGATGTTAAAAAACCAGGTGACTCCTGGTCTCGCCAGGTAACCCCAAGGTGAACCTGAAGGCGTAGACTCTTTAGCAAAGATTAATAGTAGGGTGCTCCTTTTGCCTTATTTTACTGATTCATGGATCAATACAGAAAGCTCAGTGGGGCCTTAAATAGTCTTCTTTGAAGTTATACACAGTGCTGCCTGGAAGAAATCCTGCATTTCTACCTGTAGCCTCATCAGCCCCTGGGAGCCCTTCCATCAAGGATGAGCCTTCTTCTATCGGAGGGCAAGGAGTGCCTGCAAGGCTGTCTCTGCTATCAACGCACCATTGAAAGACTCCTGGACATTTCACTCACTTGTTCACTCACGGGAGCCTGATGGAAGCTCCCTATTCACTAAAACCCCATTCATCTACCTGTAGCCAAATCAGGTGCCCTGGCCTTCCTAAGGGCTTCCCTTGTGGCTTAGCTGGTAAAGAATCCACCTGCAATGCAGGAGACCTGGATTCAATCTCTGGGTTGGGAAGATCCCCTGGAGAAGGGAAAGGCTACCCACACC
Organism: Redunca redunca; assembly: GCA_006410935.1. Taxonomy (NCBI): domain Eukaryota; kingdom Metazoa; phylum Chordata; class Mammalia; order Artiodactyla; family Bovidae; genus Redunca; species Redunca redunca. Next base: position 1,063,948 of record SJYQ01001156.1, on the reverse strand, counting down.
AGTATTCTGGCCTGGAGAATGCCCCAGACTGCAGTCCATGGGGTCGCGTTAAGTGTGGCTATAGATTTGAGTTGTGGCCAAAGAAACTTGGGCAGAAATGATGCCCATTCCTTCCAGGAAGAGCCTACAGTACTTCCACCCGGCGTGACTCTTTTCCTCTATCTTCCAGGTGGAGATGAAAGTCCAATAGGGAACTGAGAACAAAGGCCAAGTGATGAGAAGGAAGGAGGCTGGCCCCCTAAGTGCGAAAGGCCTGGATTTAGCACATTCCAACACTGAATTTAGGGCCAGCAAGAAATAAGATTGTATCATGCTGGGACTTCCCTGGTGGTCCAGTGGTTGGAATCTGCCTTCCAATGCAGGGGACACGTGTTTAATCCCTGGCTGGGAAACTAAGATCCCACGTGCCGCAGGGCAACTAAGCCCAACTACTGAGCCTGTGAGCTCTAGAGCCTGTGCTCCCAACCCACCAAAGCATGAGTGCCGCAACTAGAGAAGCCCCACACACAGAAACTGGAGAAAGCCCACACGCCACAAAGAAGACCTGATGCAGCCAAAATAAAAAGTTAACTAAATAAAAATAGATTTTAAAAAGATTGTATCATGTTAAATCACTGGAGTCTGAGGGCTTGTTTGTTACGACAGCTGATATGAAAAAATCCTAACCAATACACTTCCATTGATCTCAGCCTGTCTCCACAGAAGCAGGAGTGGAGTGTAAGCAAAGCATAAAATAAAACCCACAGCCCTCCAACTCTACTCACCAAGAAATGGCTTATAGTCCAGTGGAGGGAACCAGATTAACCTTTGGATTACTTATGATACGTATCAGGAAAGCTCAAAGAAGGAAGGTATGGTTTTGCATTGAAGTGAGGGCTGCACCAAGCACATTAATTAGTGAACATGTAAGGTGTTCTGGGTCCCACACCAGGATGCAGTGTGGAGCACCATGCCGCCCTTATACTTGAGTTTATATTAATCTCTTGGAATCTTTAGAGTGTATCACAGAGAAGAAGTGCTGGAAATTCCAAGAGAGGGTCCTCATGGCTGGAGTACTCTGAGGAAAGGAATTTATATGGGTCCCATTCACCATTGGGGAGAAGGCAATGGCAACCCACTCCAGTACTCTTGCCTGGGAAGTCCCATCAATGGAGGAGCCTGGTGGGCTGCAGTCCATGGGGTCACTAAGAGTTGGACACAACTGAGCGACTTCACTTTCACTTTTCACTTTCATGCATTGGAAAAGGAAATGGCAACCCACTCCAGTGTTCTTGTCTGGAGAATCCCGGGGACGGGGGAGTCTGGTAGGCTGCCATCTATGGGGTCGCACAGAGTCGGACACAACTGAAGCGACTTAGCAGCAGCAGCAGCAGCATTCTCCATTGAATATGTATTTACTATATGCCTATTATTGGCCAGGCACTGGAGGTTTAGCAAGTGTAAAAGCCACCACTGAGCTTATGTTCTCCTGAGGATGGACAGACAGAAGACAAGCAAATAGTGAACAACATACTTTCAAAAACTGCCTAAGAAGACACTCAAACAGGTTAGCATTTACTTCTACTTCAGAGCGGTCAGGCGAGGCTTCTCTGGGAAGATGACCTTAGAAAAGGGACTCCACTAGTAAGAAGGACCCTCCACGTGCAGATCTGAGTCCTCGGCATGTCTGATGGAGGGAACAGCAAGTGCAAAGGCCCTGAGGTGGGAAAAAAACTGCGAGAATCAGATAGAAGATAGTGAGGCTGGGGCTGAGTGAGCCTTGGAGAGCAAGGAAGGAGATGAAGTCAGGGGACAGGTGGGAGACAGATGCACAGCCTAGGTTTGGGTTAGTGTCAGGGAATAGGGAGGCCTGTGTGAAATGTCAAGTCATATGAGCCAATTCACATTTCTAGAAGGTCTATGGATGTTCCAATAGCACTTAAGAGGCAGGGGCCAAGCATGAGCTCTCCAGCCTCTCGTCTTCTCCTGGAGCCCACACCTTCCTGCTTTCACAACATAGGGCCTCTGTGTGGTCATGTGGATTTCAGGGAGGCTGGAAAGTTAAGAATCACATACACAGAACCAGATCAGCTTTGCTGTGCCCAGGGTGGCTGAGACCTTTCCTGTCTGACTTGAGGTCCCTGTGTTCTGGCTTGAAAACACCTGTGTTCATCCCTCAGCTAACAAGTATCAATCATGAGGTTCATATACGTGCCCTGCACTGGCTGTATTGTCCCCCAGGGTGGAGAAAATGGGCTGATGAGGCTGATCAGCATAGAAGTCCAGGCTGGAGCTGGAGAGCCATCTGACCGCGTCTCACTGGGCAGCTGGTAGCCACCACCATACGGAGCTCCTGCCTCTGTGATCTTTAGGAGCAGCCACTTCTTAGCCTGGTTCCACAAGGCTTCTCAGTTGAGAGTGGGCTGAGCACACCATCAAAAAGAAAATGAGGGTGTCAGACTGAAGGTCTTATTCCAGAGAGCATCCTTCCCATAGAAAGAGCCAGTCCCCACCTACTCTTCAAGAGCCCTTGAAAAGTGAAAGTGTTAGTCGCTCAGTCATATCCAACTCTTTGTGACCCCATGGACTGAAGCCCACCAGGCTCCTCCGTCCATGGGATTCTCCAGGCAAGAACACTGAAGTGGGGTGCTATTGCCTTCTCCAGGGAATCTTCTGGACCTAGGGATTAAATCTGGGTATCCCACATTGCGGGCAGATTCTTTACTGTCTTAGCCACCAGGGAAGGACTTGATCACAGACGAAAGAGAACACTGGTGTCTATGTGGCCTGAACCAGCATCCCACGGTGAGTCTGAGTCTGACACGTCGAAAGGATGCATTTTCTCTTCTGAGCTCAGCATCAAATGGTCTGATTTCTTTAACCCCTTTGAAATCAATGTTTCCAATGGGTTTGAAAGGCTGGGTCTTGGGTTCCATACACCTTTGTCAGGGAGCAAATGAGCCCCTTTGCAGACCTTTGAATAAGATGTTACACATCCCAGGTTGTGATGGAAGGAGATGGCTTCCTGGCCCCCCCACCCCCGCCCTTCTGCCAAATGGTTATGAAAATGACACAGAGGGAGTTGATCTTGCCCCAGAGGAACTCAGAGCAGCCACGGAGGGAACGCTTTATTTGGCAATTTGTAGAGTTTGCCAACATCAAAGAGAAATTGAGCGCCGAGAGTTGTTACAAGCGAATATTCCACAGCTTCAAAGCTGAAATCTGAGGATGTTTTCAACGGACTAATTTGGAAGTTATTTAAGGATGCTTTGGGGAATAAACAAATGGAAAGAATAGGGCTGGGAAGACTTCTGGCTTAAAAAAAAAAAAAACAAAACCCTACCTGTGCTCTTAATAAAAGTCCTCTAAGATCACTGAGTAAATCAGGTGTACACTCCAGTTTCTTCCCGACGGCTAACTTGTCTCAATAGTACAGAGTTCTCTTCTGGGGATTTCAATAACTTGCTTTTGTCTCATCTTCCACAAATTTGTTGGTCCAAGTCAGGACATAGAGGTCCCTCCTCCAAACAGCCACAGAAAGTCTTTCAAAAGATTATTTCTAACTTCTCAAATAGCAGTTTCCCATTTTGTCAGAAGATCTCCGTCTGGTGTTTAAACTGATCGGCATAGGAGTCATCCAATGTGATTAAATACGATCAGTTGTTTTAGACTGATCTTTGTCTTATCAGATGAGACAGGTCCATCTCGAAAAAATAACCAGTGACATCAGGGAGCTCTTTGGATCTTAAATGCAGTGGCTGATTCTATAGCATCATTGAAGTAATGATTTAGAAAACCATTTTCAACTATTTCCCCCAAATAATAAAATATATGACACTGGATAAATGTTGTTTTTGTTGCTATTTTAATACATCAGAAAGACTGCAAAGCAACACCTGGAAACAGGACTCTCTCAAGGTTTTCTTTTGCACAGCCAGCAAGAAGCGCGGTGCAGCGCTCTGGTGCTGGGCCCCCCTGGGCGGCCGGCTGCAAGGCCGCGCGGACTCACAGCATCGGTGGGCCTGCAGCGACCCCTAGTGCTGACATGGTGGCATCTCATCTTGTTTTCCCATCCAAGAACAAATGAGTTATCTCCCGCTGCAATCAGCAGTCACAGGCTGTCTTGTTTTTAATTATACCCAAATTATATTTTCTAAAACTGGAAATTTAATTTATTACATCATTTTACACGAAGAGGGTGGCCAAGCACATGACTGTGGTGAAGGAAATTCTGAATCTGGTCTTGTGAAATGAGAGTCACCACCTTGAGCCTCATATGCTCCTAAAAATGAAATAAAGACATTATGGAATTAACTTAAAAATGAAAATGTAAGTGTTTAAACAGCATGCGCCCACTGTAATATTTGAGTTGAACTTGGGTTGTTCTTTAAAATCCGCCAGTGTGTTAGTCAGTCGTGTCCAATTCTTTGCACCCCATCAGCTGTGGCCTGTCGGGCCCCTCTGTCCATGGGGTCCTCCAGGCAAGAACACTGCAGCGGGTAGCCCTTCCCTTCTCCAGGGGATCTTCCTGACCCAGAGATCGAACTTGAGTCTGCTGCACTGCAGGCAGATTCTTTATTGTCTGAACTACCAGGGAAGCCCCCAAATCTGCCAAGTAACTGATAATTTTAAACAGGTGTAGGCAACCATGTTGATTACTCAAATGAATGATTCCAAACAAGAGGAAGCTGGCAGCCTCCTCCACTTTCTTAGGATCAAATGCGTCTCTTAAGAGAAGGCGAAATCCCCAGTACCTTTGGGGGAGTTTAAAGAGTTGCATAAGGAGTGTTCATAGCAGCACTATCCGCAATATCCAAGACATGGAGCAGATGAATGGATAAAGGACATGTGGTATATGTACAGTGGAATACTACTCAGTCATAGAAAAGAAAGAAATAATGCCATTGCCCGCAACATGGATGGACCTAGAGATGATCAAACTAAGAGAGTAAATCAGAAAAAGAAATAAATGCCATATGATATCAGTTACACATGGAATCTAAAATTCGCTGTAAATCCACATAACTATGAAACAAAAACAGACTAGCAGACAAAGAGGCCAGACTTGTTGCCAAAGGGGAGGGGAGGGATGGATTGGCTTTTGGGATTAGCAGATGCAGTCTAGTATATAGAGAATAGATAAACAAGATCTCACTGCAGACCCGCTGCTGCTAAGTCACTTCAGTCGTGTCCGACTCTGTGCGACCCCAGAGATGGCAACCCACCAGGCTCTGCTGTCCCTGGGATTCTCCAGGCAAGAACACTGGAGTGGGTTGCCATTTCCTCCAATGCATGAAAGTGAAAAGTGAAAGTGAAGTCGCTCAGTCGTATCCGACTCTTAGCGACCCCACGGACTGCAGCCTTCCAGGCTCCTCTGTCCATAGGATTTTCCAGGCAGGAGTACTGGAGTGGGGTGCCATTGGGGAACTATATTCAATATCCTAAGACAAACCATAATGGAAAAGAATATGAAAAAGAATGTGTGTGTGTGTAAAAAGAGTTGCATAAGAAGAGATCTCAAATAGGGAGCACCTTTCGTCTGACTCCTGGAGAAGAGAACTCTATATGTGATGGTTTAGAGCCTTGTGGGTTTGCAAGATGTCCAGAGTCACACCAGTGTCATTGACAATGGCAATGACCAATTAAAACAGAAAACCTTAGAGTTGGGGCAACCCAGCATCTCCTGCTTCAAGCCTCCCATGTTGAATCTGAGCAAATAAAGACCAGACAAAGAATTCCTTAATTTAGTTATTGCTGCCTTTTAAAAACTCTGATGTGAGGATAAAATAATTTAGGAAGTAGAAATCTGAGCATAAAGCACTTCTGATCATCAAAATTAGCCCCTCCTAGTCATCATTTTCAGTTAGATCTAAAAGGGACTACTAGGGTGTATCTGCAGGCGTTATATGCTTCAAGTAAATTAAAATACAAATTGTTGGGGTTTCTTTTTTTTTCTTTGTCTTTGATTCTGTTGTTTTTGTACTGGGACCACTATGGAAATGACTTCTAGAAAATCCATTATGAGACTTGTGTGATTAAAACATATTTATTTAGCAAACATTTCAAAATTCTCTCCAAACTTAGCCTTCAAGCAGTTACCGTTTTGTGGACTTCCCTAGTGGTACAGTGGATAAGAATCCACCTGAGAGTGCGGGGGACCTGGGTTCAATCCCTGGTCTAGGATTTCTCTCCTCTTATCCTGTGCTGTGTTTCCCATCATTGGTCAACACCTGTCTCTCTCCGCCACCTGGAGTGCAAGCTCCCTGAGAACAATAGCTGTGTTTGCTCACTTCTCTATTCCCACCACTCAGAACACTACAGAAAAACCCAGCCCTTCAGTAACATTTTTAAAAGCAAGTAAATCAAAGAGAGAAATATAGTATGATATCACTTATACATGGAAAGTAAACCAAAGAAAGAGCAATATCATGTGATATCACTTACATGCAGAATCTTTAGAAAAGTGATACAGATGAACTTATTTACAAAACAGAAAGAGATCACACAGACTTAGAAAATAGACACATAGTTACAAAAGGGGGAAAAGGGGAAAGGAATAAATCGGGAGTTTGGGATTAATATATACCCATTGCTAGGTATAAAGCAGAGAAACAACAAGGACCTACAGTATAGCACAGGGAACTCTATTCAAAATTCTGTAATAACCTAAATGGAAAAAGAATGTGAAAAAGAATAGATATACCTATACCTGAATCACTGCTGTACCCCTGAAACTAACACAACCGTACTCCAATTGTCGTCAACTGTAAATTGTAAATCAACCACATGCCAGTATAAAACTTTAAAAATCAAGAAATGAATCAGTTACTCCTTCCCCACCTCCCCCAGCCTGAAGGAATGTGCATTCTCCTTCCTATTTGAAGAGGACACTGCTTAGGGACTGTTTACCTGCTATCTTTGGGCCATATAACTGGTCAACTTAATGAATTTAACATTGAACCTGCTTGAAGCTCAGTTAATTAGACCAGTCTTTTCACTGGTAGGGAAATGGATACTGAAAGAAGCAATGTGACTTGTCTTATCTATATTTCCTTTTCCCAAGGGAGCGAGAGGGGTGGGTTTTAATATGAAACTCACCACATGGCTATCTCCTATCTCCTATCTCCCCAGTACCATTCTGAGGCAGGGCAGTGGGGTGGTTAAAGCAAAGCCTGTGCTTGGATCTGAATTAATAGCTGTGTGACCTTGGTCAAGTTACTTAACCCCTTTGAGCCTCCGTTTCCTTAACTTAAACAACCTAGGCTGTTGTATCACTTGATATGTCAGGCTGTTACAGAATTGAGAAAACCCATATGTAGCGTCTACATGATACTCAGCATCCTAGGATATAGTCAGCATTATAATAGATAGCTATTGCTAGTCACTGTCTCCTGCAGGAATAGAAGTGTATTTTTTTTTAATCTTTTGGCCACACTGCATGGCATATAGGATCTTAGTTCCCCAACCAGGGAGTAAACCCATGCTTTCTGCATTGACAGTGCAAATTTTTAACCAACGGAACACTAGGGAAGCCACAGAAATATATTTTTCTTTCAAAATGTTATATTTATCCTCATCCAATTACCTGTATAACTATCCACATAATTTATTGGGTTTCTGCAGGGTCCAAGCCAGGAACAGATTTTCTTAGCATGATGTTAAATCAGTATGTCTGATCCCTGAGGATCAGACTTATAAACATAAGTCTTGTTTGTTTCATCCCCACGCGAGATCTCTTAAAAAACACCAATCATTAAGCCAGAGAAACAATGCATATAAATCAACTTTACTCATCTTGGAGTTTAAGAATCTTGCTCTTTCTCAGTTAAAGTTTTTCTTTTCTCCACACGCACAAAAAAAATTCCAAGTCTTGGAAAACAAAAACAAAATAAGACACCTTATGTACTTGCAAATTTTCCAGGATGAAGCATCTGCAGGTGTAAGTTCTGTTTGTTGATTTTTCATTTTGGTGCACACAGTTAGGAAAAAGTGCTGACTGGGATGCAAACTGTTATGTCACGTAGCATTTCCAGGTTTCATTCCTGAGTTGTTGCACCTACAAGTTCAAGTTGAGTGTCAGACTTGCCATTTTAAAATGGTGTTGCTGGGGTCTGTATATAACTGTTTTGCAGTGTAGCAAGAAAACAGAGTTGCTCACCTGAGCTGGGGGATGGCTCTCTTTCCTAAGCTCAATGCCAGCCCCGCCCCCACAGTTAAATGATTCATCGGAGACAGGAAAACTTGCTCTTCATCTTCTTCCAAGGTCAGTGCAGGTGCCTGCTTCCACCTTCCTCCTCCAAAATACACTTGTCCTTACGTTCTACCTTCAAGCTGGTTGGGGAGAGCAAGATCGCTTGAACTAATGCTAATAAATAATGGTGGTGGTGGTTTAGTTGGTAAGTCATGTCCGACTCTTGCAACCCCATGGACTGTAGCCTGCCAGGCTCCTCCGTTCATGGGATTCTCTAGGCAAGAATACTGGAGTCGTTGTCATTTCCTTCTCCAGGAGATCTTCCTGACCCAGGAATCTAACCCGGGTCTCCTGTATTGCAGGCAGATTCTTTACCAACTGAGCTACAATCATTGCTAATTCCAATCATTTACTTCATCCAATATGACCAGTCTCTCCCTACCACCCTCCAAATAGACACCTTATCCCAAAGTATGACATTGTATTTTCCAAAGACAGCCACAACCATGTCCCCAACCATCTGATCTTTTCAATGTAATCTTAACTCCCTCCCCCATCAGGAGGTGGGGTCTCTACCCCTTTCCCTGGAATCTACATGGGCTTGTGTCTCCAGGTAACCAAGAGAAAAGTGATGCGGTATGACTTCCCAGATAAATCAGAGAAAGTAGGTCACCTTGCTCGCTGGAGCCCTTTTTCCTGGAACCTTGAGGTGCTAACTGCCTGTGGCCTGGGACAGCTGGGTCACATGGAGAAGTTATACATCATCATTCCAGGGAGCAGTCCTAATCTTCAGGGTCTGTAGCTGAGGCTCCAAACAGACAAGTGTAAGAGCCTTCAGATAATGCCAGTCCCCAGTTAACCCCTGCTCAACATGTCCAAATGAGTCCCTGGTCAGTGTGGAATAGAGACCCAACCCTATAGTATGAATTCCTGAGCCACAAAATCTGTGACCATAACAAAAGAGATTGTTGTTTTATGCCATTGAGTTTGGGTGGTTGGTAAGCAGTATGGGTAACCAGAACCCTTGCTAACAGCAAAGTAGTCCTTTGTTCATTTCAGCACAACTCAATAAACACTAATTGAACACCTACATTCTGCCAAACATTAGAAGTACAGAAATCGTAAGTGGTCCCCGTCCTACATCAGTGAAAGGAACCCACGAATTGAAAGTTTGAGGGAGAATCCTTCAGGAATGGCTGGATCCAGGTGGTCACTCAGCCTTAGTCTCTCTCCACCTCCAGGCTTGACTTTCTTTGGTATTGACATCTCTCTCTGGCAGCCCCTCCCCACCCAGTGGCCCCTGCAGCTACTCTTTTACAAATCTACAGGCCCAAATCTAGGTGAGAGGGAACTCTTTTCTGATGATTCCAACAATATTTCTCAGCCTGACTGTCAGCATCTCAAATAGGACCACAGGCCCATTGCTTAGGGATAGCCTGGCTGAACTGGATTTGAGGTTGTAAAGCTACCCAAACCACATGTACTGAGAGTAGGAAGGACTGTTTCACCAAGGATAATCCTACTGTGGTTATCAAAAGGAAGGATTTGTGGTCATCCACTAACAACATGGACATCCAATAACAACACAGGTCTGTACATGATTCTCCAGTGGAGGGGGAAATGGTTATCTATGTGCTCAAAAATATCCAAGAATATGAACACAAAAATTCTGGGGAATTCCTCTTTTTGCAGATAAAGTCAAGACACAAACACTGCAATGGCAAGTCCAGTTTGCACATGTAATTGGCAGCAAAGTCGACGAGATACAGGACTCCCAGTACCCAGTGCCTGGCTCGTTCTACTGCCCTGTCCCGGACCATCAGTTCCACATACTTCAGACACACCCTTGCTTTCTGATCTCCAAATGGAAGGGATTTAAGCTCATTATTTTTTTAATTAAAGTTTAATTGATTAACAGTATTCTGTTAGTTTCAAGTATACAGCGAAGTGATTCAGTTATATATATATTTTTTTTTTCAGATTATTTTTCCTTTATAGGTTATTATGAGATATCAAATATAGTTCCCTGTGATATACAGGAAGTACTTGTTTTTTAAAAAACTTTTATGTATAGTATTAGAGTTTGCATCCATGAATCCCATACTCCTAAATTATCCCTCCCCCTCTCTACCTCTTTGGTAACCTGAAGTTTGTTTTCTAGGTTTGTGAGTCTGTTTCTGTCTTGTGAATAAATTCATTTGTATTATTTTTTAGATTCCACATCTAAATGATATGATGCAATATATGTCTTTCTTTGTCTGATTTGTTTCACTTAATATGATAATCTCTAGGCCTACCCATGTTGCTACAAGTGGCAATATTTAATCCTTTTCTTTTTGTATGGCTGAGTTACATATATGTACCACATCTGCTTTATCAATTCCTCTGTTGCTGGACACTTGGGTTGCTTTTGTTTCTTGGCTATTGTAAATAGGCCTGCTATAAACACTGAGGTGCATGTATCTTTTCAAATTAGAGTTTTTGTCTTTTCCTGATATATGCCCAGGAGTAAAATTACTAGGTCATATAGTAACTCTATTTTTAGTTTTTAAAGAAACTTCCATATTATTTCCTGTAGGGTAAGCTCATAATTTTGATTCCAACCTCAGATAAGTGTCAGTTGCTCAGTTGTGTCTGATCCTGACCAAGGGATCAAACTCAAGTCTCCTTCATTGCAAGCAGGGTTTTTTTTGTTTGTTTGTTTGTTTTTACCATCTGAGCCACCAAGGAAGTAACCTCAGATAAATAGAAAAGCAAATCAGAAATGTTGGTTTTTCCTGATTTCTACCTTGTCAAACTCAAATACTTAAAGCTCCCAAATCTTGCAAAGTGTGATATGTGAATGGCACAGTTGTGTCCTTCAGACAGATGGCTCACAGCTCTGTTCCTCTTAGAGTAGATATGGCCATGGGCAAGGTATAGGCCCATAAACGTAAATGGGGGATTGGGGGTGAGCATGAGTCTCTGAGCCTAAGCTGAGATTAGTTTTTGAGTTCATGGGATGGATGAGACACAGCATTTGTTTTGCATGGGTTGACTTGCAAGGTGCGGTGAGACTGGTCAGGAAGGTTTTCTGATCAAGCACATCATGGTAGAGGTGGGAAGCTGGTTGCAGTCATAGGTATCTTTTCCCAGAATCTCTCTGAAAATCCTTCTATAACTGCCTGTCCCAGACATGAAACTGGGGCTGTGGTCTATACTGGACCCAACATACCAGCTCTTCCCTCTTCCTCCAGGCAACGTTGACTGGCCCATTGAAGGGATACATAACCCAGGAGGCAACAGTGACTGATAGAGAGAATGAATGGAAGTGTAACTCAGGAGGGCTAGTAAGAGTCCTTCCCTGAGAATTTTCAAATTGGATCTTAGAAGTGGAAGCTCTTTTTTCTTCTTGCTGAAAGGCTGAAAAGCTGTGGGATCCTGGGACTTCCCTGGCAGTCTGGTGGTTAAGATTTCCTCTCCTACTGCAAGAGGTTCAGGATCATCGCTGGTCACTGGTTGGGGAGATAAGATCCCAGATGCCCTGCAGCCAAAAAACCAAAGCAAAACAGAAGCAAAAGCAATATTGTAATATAAAATTAAATAAAAGAAAGAAATGTCCCACAATGATTGTGCCGATGGTTACACTATTACATACATTTGTCAAAACAAACAGACCTGTTCATTCAAAAACAATGAATTTTATTGCATGTAAAATATACTTTAAACCTATTTTAAAAAAAAGAACGAAATAATGCCATTTGCAGCAACATGGTAAGTCAGACAAAGAAAAATATAATATGATAGCACTTACATGTGGACTGCGAAAGTGATGCAGATGAACTTGTTTATAACTCAGAAACACACTCACAGACTGAAGAGGTGGGCTTGTAGTCGACAAGGGGGAAGGATGTGGGAGGGTTGACTTGGGAGGTCTTGACGGGCATGTGCACACCTCCATAATGTAAAACAGATAATCAACAAGGACCTACTGTACAGCACAGGGAATTCTCCGCAATACTCTGTAATGACCTGTATGGGAAAAGAATCTGAAAAAGAATAGATATGTGAACATGTAAAACTAAATCACTTTACTGTATACCTGAAACTATCACAAACTGTGAATCAGCTATACTCCAACGTAACATTTTTTAAAAAGCAATATAGTAACAGATTTGATAAAGACTTTAAAATGGTCCACATCCAAAAAGAAAGCTGTAAGGCATAAGATTCAGAGACACCAGTAACTGGGTCCTTCACATGGTACAAAGCAGATATAAGAGAATGAGGCCAATGTTTAGTGAGCAAAAGAAATCCCAAGGGAATCTGAGAGCCTGCCCCCAGTTTTCTTGACATCAAATCTGTGCCTCCACTTTAAATCATTTTATAACATGAACCAATGAATTACCATTTTGCTTGAGCTGTTTAGAGATGAATTTCACTGAGTGATGGCCAACACCATGGAGTCTTCTCCAACTCTACCCAAGAGCCAACTCCTAAAAGAAGTAGTGACAAGTAAGGGGAGAGCCCAAAAAGTAAACTAGGGGATCGAAGTCCACAGCCTCATTTGTTCTCAGGGACAAGGACCCTGGAGTTATAAGGATGGAAGAAATAAAACAAGAGATGGAAAGTCTCTGGCTCGTAAGAGTTACTCAATAAACATTAGCTCTCTTGATTGTACTTAGCACATATGTAAGCACCTGCAATTTGCATCAGAATATACAGTTCCCACTGCAACAAATGTTCAATTTTGATTATTAATTTTGTCGTTATTCTGCATGTATGTCTAACATTAAGTCTTCTGAAGAGTAGAAATCTCTTTCATTAATTGGTTGTAGAGTACAAATAACCATTTATCCTTCATTGCTAGAATCCAGGGTTCCTGTTGAAAATCTCTTTTGTCTGCCAATACTAAATAGATTTTTCACTCTTAAGCCAACTGCAATTTATCTTTTCCCCATCAGTCTGCGGACACGATTTCCAATCATGTCACAGGTGACCTACTAATTAGGAATCTTAAGGATGTGTTTAATTTCTCATCTGTCTTATTTTTCCATAACACTTAACATGACCCACTTCTTTCCTCCTGAGGCTATGAGCTCATAGTTTTGTCATTTTTTCCTCCTTTTCTGATTTCCTCTTTAGTGTTCATCTGTGGGGTTATTTCCCTCTATACCTACCTCTTAACTATCCTCTGGGAATATACTCTTTCTTCAATTCTAAGTACACTTCTTGGCATCTTATGGACACCACAACCTCCACCAGCAACTATGAAAAGATGGCCCCATATTTGTCCGAGAAATTGCACCTGAGATCCAGACTGAATTCCCAAGTGCCTATTGGACAGTTTCCATAAGCAATTAACATGTAATTTTTTATAATGTCACAAAATATATACCTTCTATTTCTTTTTTCTGCCCCTTGTAGCTATAAAATGGTCCTAAAAATTCCCTAGTTGCTCGTTGCATTTGAAAATCTTCTCAAAGTCTTACCTACTCCTTACTCCTTACCATCTACATAGAATTAACCATCAGTCTCTACTGACACTTCACCCTAAATACATAAGGATTTTCTCTTCCCTTTCTTCCACACTGCTACCACCCTGGCCCAGATCTCACCTGTTTCTCACATAGAATATTGCAGGAATCGCTCAGCTATTTTCTTTGCTTACCTCCTCAATGTGTGTTCCTGTGTGCTCCGTCATGTCCGAGTCTTTGTGACCCCGTGGACTGTAGCCTGCCAGGCTCCTCTGTCCATGGGATTCTCCAGGAAAGAATACTGGAATGGTTGCCATTTCCTACTCCAGGGGATCTTCCCCTCCCAGGGATCAAAATGCATTTCCAGCATCTCCTGCATTGGCAGGCAGATTCTTTACCACTGCACCACCTGGGAAGCCCATTTACTGATACAGAAGTATCTTTTTCCATCCACGCCTCCTTCTAATAGCAATGCAAGTGAGGTATTTAAAAATGCATCCTCCAGCCACAGACAAGCCTTCAGATGATGCAACCTCAGCTGCCATCTTGGTAGCAACCTTGTGAGAGACTCTGAGCTAGGCCCACCCAGCTGAACAGACTCACCTGGAATTCCTGACCCACAGAAACAAAGAGATAATGAGCTTTGCTTTAAGCCAGTTAATTTGTGGCTTGTTTCATAGCAGTAGATAATGAATATAACCAAGACTAACCATCCAGCACCAGTTTGATAATTGTCCTGGCAGTCCTGTCCACATTTATATCCCACTCCTCTTCCTGCTTCCTAAGCTAAATATTGTTTCATAGCTAGACACTTTGTGTATATTGGTCACAGTTTTATTTATAGTTATAGAGATCCCAGATACAACGTTGCTGTTCTATACCAAACCATTCACACCTTGCTGTTGGAGATTACCTGATTTATCATTATTTGCAATTAAAAACAGGCTTTGAATGTTATAACACATTCAAATGTTAGTGCTGCAGACTCTGAAAAAATGCAAAACATGAGCATTGCAGGTTCAGTTTTATTTGTGGCAAAATGAGGACTGCAGCCCAGGAGAGAACATTGTTAGGACTATAGCCCGGGAAATCGCTCTGGGAAACCGTTCCGAAGAGGCAAGGGTTAAGGTCAGTATACATGTGATTTCAGTGAAGAAGGAATACATGCAATCAAGCACATATTCTTTTGCAGTTTCTGCTAGTCACGAGGAGCAGACATCACCATGAAGGATTTTGGTACTTTTTTAAATATGAGGAGATACAAAAGTTGGGCTCATAAAATCAGCTTCTGACAATATCTAACTATCCAAAGACATGCTCTGCCAGGTTTTCCAGGACACAGAGAGCCTCATCTCTGCTTTCCACCCTGAACTTCTTTCTGGGGATTTTGAAAATCAGCAATTGCAGCAGCATATAATCTAATCCTTGTAGAAGTGGATGGCAAGTGCCATTGGCAAGCCAATTTGTAGTTGACAGTGCACAGATACTTTCCTCGGGATAAATGCTGTGAATTTAATTGCTAGATAAGAGAGGATGTATGTTCCCAGGTCTTTTGATAAATATTTCCATGTTGTCTTCCCAAAATCTCTCTGAGCCAGAAATGTACAAGACTGCAAATTTCCTTGTAGTCTAACCAAGTGGGCAATTTTGGGCCCAAGAGGATATGGGATATTGTCTGGAGACCTTTCTCAGTAGAGACTCAGTGCAGGATGTTGCCCCCCAAACTCAGCCTCTGTTCACTGGTGCCAAATAGAAATGCAGACACAGAACTTTGGAGGGTAGAAAAGAGTAGCTTTGTTACTTTTCCAGGCAAAGAAGGCCACAGATGAATGCTGTCAAGACTATGCCCCACTTCCTGGGAAGCTGGAAGAGGTCTTACAGTTTTAGAATGGAAAACAGAGCTGTAGATAAGGATTGGGGCTGATGTAGTTCTTGCGTTCTTCCTCTTCTCCTGGGGACATTGAAATCATTAGGGCTGGTGTCAGGTGATTCCAGAACATGTGGTCCTCAAGGTTTTCCTTCCCTGGTCTTTTTTCTGAAATGAAGAATGCTCCCAGGGGAAAGGACTGCTGGGGAGTATTATTTTGGAGGAGTAAACATCAGGTACATAGTGCAACCTTAGCTAGAGGACAATCATTTCCAGAGTGTGATTAAGCAAGAAAGAAAATCTATAGTTTACCATGAGTAGAGAGAAAGCACTAACATAATGGGGTATCTCAATTAATTTCTGCTACTAGGATAACCCTTCCCCACAAATAATTATCCAAAAATATAACATAACATAATAGTGCCAAAGTTGGGAAATGCTATTTAATGGTGTTATTTCAAGAGTGGTTTGCCAGTTGATAGTTGAAAAGCAGTATCTCAATGTTTTAGATTGTTTTTTGTTGTTGTTGTTTTTACTACTACTAAGCATTTTTTCCACCAGTTTTCAGTTCTGTTTGATCACTTGCCTATTCACTCCTTTTTCCTCTTTCTTCAATAATGTGTGAGGCTGTTAAGGTGGTTGTATGAGTCCTTAATGAGATGTCAATGCTTTGTTGTACTTAGTAAGTATTTTCCCCCAGTGGTTCATTAGCTCTTTAATTTTGTTGATGGTCATTGGGGCATGTAGAAATTTGTTTTTATTTTATGTAGTTGAAACCATAAACTGAACATTCTTCCTTGGCTCTTGGGCTTGGGAAGGCTAACTTCACACTGAGAACTACTAATACACCAGGTCTGTTTTCTTGGTTTCATTTCCTTAGATTTAATTCTTTCTTTTATCTGAAATTCATCTCACTCTATGGTGTGAGGTGAGGCTATAATTCTTTTCTACATCAATAACCAATTGTCTTGTTGCCAGCGATTAAACAATCTTTGTCTCCCCTCTGAATAGATATATAAACATAATAGAAATATATACAGTATGTTTGAACTTCTTAAGAGACTAAAAATAACACTTGTGAGATCCTAGGTATCATGAGCCAATAAGTCACAATTTTCCTTATGCATTAATTTGTCTTAATCATGAGAAAATATAATTATAGACATATGCTGAGTATATTTTATCTGAAATGGTACTTCACATGAATGATTAAGAATTTAATATTTGGCAGCCAATCCAAAACCAA
Source organism: Redunca redunca (assembly GCA_006410935.1). Taxonomy (NCBI): domain Eukaryota; kingdom Metazoa; phylum Chordata; class Mammalia; order Artiodactyla; family Bovidae; genus Redunca; species Redunca redunca. The sequence goes on along the minus strand of SJYQ01001156.1, from coordinate 1,047,209 downwards.
CCCATTTTGTTTTTCTGGTATAAGGTTACTAATGAAAAGGAGTTGCTTTGTTCCAAGTAATGCAATTGTTGGCTACTATACAGCATGAACACATACAACAGAAGCTTTTTGTACTTCATGGAGTTTTAATCAAAGCTATTTCATGTGCCATGGCAGAAATAAAGCTTTTTCTTCTCAATCGCCATTGCAGGATTTTAAGAGCCATATTTAATCCTAGTTGAATAAGGAAGAAGGAACACTCCCCCCCACCTCCAGCCAAATTTACAAGTGTCCTCAGAAAGCACTGTGGGATCTTGTTTCATTATTAAGTTTTCTATCGACTGGACACAAGGCTGGTAAATGGTGTAGTAAAAAGGATTTCATTAAAGTAAGGAGGTAACTCGCCAGGTAAACTGTGTCTTATTGCCATTTTTATTTTCTTTATTACACATTTATATTTCCAAGTGCATTTATTTATTCCTTGCTCCCTGGCAACTAGGAACAAGGTAATGCTTGTTTCAGAGAAATGTGGCCTTCTCCCAGGAACTCTTAATCCAGATGGAGAATGGCCTTGTGGAAGATGGGTTTATGAGAGCCCTGAGCGTTTACAGCCTGGACTGAGGAGCTTCATGAATAATTTGGGTCACACTTGCACTCTCCCTCCCACTTCTCAGGCTCCCCTGGAACCCACCAAGGCCTCTGCACTGCTCATCCTCAGAGGACACAGCTCTCCATGTAGTCCTCAGCCTCAACCATGCGTGGTTTCCTTTACCCTCACACTCTCTCTCCTCTTCTTTCGCTCTGCCACTTCTCCTCATCTTTGTCTCCTTTCACTTGTGAAGAAACATCCTTTGTGACATCAACCTAAGTCCAAAGGGTCCTTTATTCTATCATTGTGTGATGGGCTCCTGGCAAATATGTTTCCAGAGTAGGAGACTTTTTCTGTTGTCTACTGTTGATTAGACCATTGGTAGGTCCCTGTCTTGCCTGGAAATCCCATGGATGGAAGAGCCTGGTAGGCTGCAGTCCATGGGGTCGCTCAGAGTCGGACACGACTGAGCGACTTCACTTTCACTTTTCACTTTCATGCATTGGAGAAGGAAATGGCAACCCACTCCAGTGTTCTTGTCTGGAGAATCCCAGGGACGGGGAAGCCTAGTGGGCTGCCATCTATGGGGTCGCACAGAGTCGGACACGACTGAAATGACTTAGCAGCAGCAGCAGGTCCCTGTCACAAGCCAGATCCTCCAGAAAGCTTCCCTACAGGAGCATCTTAGGACCTGAAGAAAGGTGCCTTTCATCTGCTGCAGGAGCTAAGCCTCACAGGAAGGCACATCACAGACAAAGAAGAGCAGAACTCATATGCACAGAGCAGTGGGCACAACGCAGAGCTCTTATAGCTGTATTCCACGGGAAACTCCTGGGCACCGATTTTACATTGTTCAAATTCTCACGGGGTTTCTGTGCTCAGTCCCTTCAATCATATCTGACTCTTTGTAACCCCATGGACCATGGCCCACCAGGCTCCTCTGTCTATGGGATTTTCCCAGCAAGGATCCTAGAAGTAGGTTGCCATGCCCGCATCCTGGGGATCTTCCTGACTCAGGGATCAAACATGTGTCTCTTGTGTCTCCTGCATTGCAGGCAGATTCCTTACCACTGAGCCACCAGGAAAGCCTGGTTTCTGGTTTCTTGTTTCAGGGAAGCCATCATGCAGAAACCTCTGATGGAGGTTTCTGTTACTTCCATCCAAACACACAAAATTCCCCCACAAAAATCTTCCCCCCATAAAAAGATAGATTTAGCTTGCTTATTTTTAGGGATGATATTAGGACTATTAGAATGATTAAGATTGTCACCAAATCTGTATTTTGTATAGATTTTCTTGCTGTGTGAAGACAATATTCCATTGTGGTCTAGATGAGGGTTTATGTATATGTTTATTTGAATTGGATAAATGGGACTCTAGAAACTTAGAAACAAGAAGCTAAATAATGGATAAAAATAAAATGTAAAGTCCAATAGGCAAACATAAAATTTTAAATTGCAAGAAATAGTCTGTGAGTAAAGGAAAAAGACAAGGGAACCAGATCAAGTTGAGGAACCCTCGTATATTCATGGTAGAATTTTTAAATGATGCTTCAGCCATAAAAAGAAATGAAGCACTGATGCAGGCAATAATATGGACAAACTTCGAAAACAGGATACTAAGTGAAAGAAGCCAGATGCAAAAGGTTACATACGGCATGAGTCCATTTATATGAAACAGCCAGAGCAGATAAATCTATAGGCACAGAAGGCAAATTAGTGGTTACCAGGAGCTGGGAATGGAGGGGCATTGAGGGGTGACTGCTAATGGGTATGGGGTTGCCTTGGGGGTGATGAAAATATTCTAGAATACATAGTAGTGATGATTGTACAATCCTTTAAGTATTCTAAAAAGCACCAAATTGTACACTTTAACATGGTGAATTTTATTTTATATAAATTCCATGTCAGTTCCAAAATAGAAAAAGAAAGCATCCAGGAAGGAAGAATGAGTGCTATTTGCCCATTAGACTGAGCCTACAGAGATCTCTCCTTGCCCTGGACACTTCTGTTTACAGTTCTCCCCTGGAATGGTCTGTACAAGAGTCTGTTTTTCCTGATAGCAAGGGTGTGAACTCCTTGATGTTGGTGGGTGTTTCTTGGTATCTCTCTGTTGATTGGCTGACTGTTAAATGACTGATTCCATGAGAGCTGTAAATACACAGCCACTTTGAGTAGACAGGAATGTTATTTAGGCAAAATTGAAAGACAAGACAGCAGATTCAGGCAGGAGTGTGATTCCTTGGTAATCAGAGGGTGAATCTAAATAAAAAGGCAAGTTTTGGGGGGCTGGAAGTAGAAGAAATAGAGGAGACATTGAACAAAAAACAAATTTCTCCCAGACCCAGACAGACACTGAGCTGGGAGGAAAAAACCACGCAATTCTTAGTCCTCTCTTTCTTCCAAGATAAAGGAAACTCCATTAAAGAACTGTCAGTGTGCTTGGCACCAACAACTTCTCTCCCCAGAGGGGCTCCTCAAGTCTTTAAGTGATAGTTGAAGAAATGAGAAGAGAAAAAAAAAGATAGCTTAAGTCTAGGATTTTATCCTAGTTTGATTCAACCCCCTTAAGAACAGCAGCAGCAGTGAATCACACACAGAGCACACTAAACCCAAAAGAAATAAGACAATTCTCCACCCACGCCCCAGGCATCCTACACGGATCTTGACACAAAGACAATGGAGGTTGCTAGAAGCCTCTGGAAAGGGACTCAGACACTGAAAGCAGAAGATATAATCAGAAGTGACAAGCGTCCTCAACAAGTTTCTCAAAATTCAACAAGTGAACAACACACTTAGGTGTTTTGCCTCATCTGGATTTGTTCTTTTAAGACAACCCACCTTCCCCAGTCAAGCCAAGCAGTCTGGATGGTGCTAGTTCACCGGCATAGGTGTGTGGACCAGGGATGAATCATCAGAGCATCATACTCCTCCACTGCAGTGATTGGCTAAAGGATGAGCACATTATCTCATCTAAGCCCATCATACCTCTTCCTAGGTCTTTTGCCTCCAGAAGGGCACTAAAAAAATTGGGAGGTGGATCTGAGCTGCTCCGTTTGCCATCTCAACACCAAAAGGGAATATGCTCCCTGGGAACAAAAATAACCCAGAAGACTGGAAATCTTAATAGTGAAAAGAGATCAGTCCATTGTTTGAGCGTCTGAGTCCAGCTATACCTGAAGCTAACATTTCCTATCAACTTTATGGTTTTTTCAACCAAATTCCCTTTTAATATTTGCTTTTGTCAGTTTGAATTGCACTCCTGTCACTTGCTACCCTGAGTCCTAACATTTCTAGTAAATGCCCACAGCGTTAAAAACAAAATGGATTGCAGGATCACTAGGTGATCCTACTATTTTTTCAGAAGTAGCAAGATACCTCGCCACTGCTGCATTTCTTCATTGGTTCACAAAATAAAATATTACCTGGTGTTTATGATTTGTTGGGCTTCCCAGGTGTCTAAGTGTTAAAGAATCCATCTGCCAATGAAGGAGATGCAGTTTTGATCCCTGGGGTAGGAAGATCCCCTGGAGTAGGAAATGGCAACCCACTCCAGTCCTCTTGCCTGGAGACTCCTACCACAGCGGAGCCTGGCAGGCTATAGTCTGTGGGGTCGCAAAGATTCGGACAGGACTGAGTGACTAAGCACAAGCACATAATACATTCAGAGGAGATGATTAACAGTTAAAATAACAGGATCTCGAATGGCCAGAGCCAGCTATGAGCTTGAAGTGCTTTCTTAGCCCTGGATCACAATGTTATGGTGAGAATTTAATCAGATCGTATTTGTAATCCACACAACATAGTATCTTACACATAGTTTATACCCTTAAAGGTTAGCCAGCATTCATAAAAAGTTCAAAATGTGGCCCCTGCTCCCAATCAGCATACAATCTTGGAAACTTTTTTGCATGAAATAGTTGCAGTCAATTTCCTTGACTGAAAAAAAAAAATGCCACGCATAGATTTCAAAGCATCTGTACAATCATTTATCTAAACAGAAACTATGACCACAAATGAAAAGAAATCTAAAAAAAAATAAATATTAAGCCAACTGCTAATGAGATATCTGCTGTTGTTTCATTTAGGGATGGCTAATTGACTTCTGGCAGCCTCAATAAAGGAGGAAAAAATGACACACAGACTGGATATAATCAAAGTCCCTCAAAATTAAACAATTCCATGAATAATTCACTCTCCAATCTGTTTAATAGGAATAAAAAATGGAAAACAATGGTCTGTTTCCCAAATGACATCAGACACAGACAGAAAACACCCTAGATATCAAATTAAATAAGTACCATTAATAAATAATTTGAACTGCATTGCCTAATGTGTTGAATAAACAGCATTTGCATCCAAAAGTCTCAAGGGCCCTCAGTGAAGTCAGAAAAGAAGGAAAGTCAGATTCCACGGGGGCCTGGTTAATATCTTAATAATGTATGACCATAAACACTGCGTTTTCCTTTTCTATTTAATTATTATCTAATAACAAAACATTTGGGCACTAATGGGATTTTCAAAAGTAATTTTTCTTTAATTGCATCCCTTCCATCCAAGCCTCTTATTCTCAAGCAGAGAACTGAGCTCAAGCTTTTCCAGGCATGGGATGTGGTTTCTCCCTGCCCCCCGCTCACCGTCCTCAATCCTGCATCACTGAGTTTGCTTTCGGACCCAGTCCCAGTTCCGGCCCTGCCCTCTTCTGCAACTGTGAGGCTTGATCTCTGAGGTGTACTTTTCCCAGGACCCCCGGTCACCTGGTTTCCCATGACGTTGGCTTACAGGGACTCAGGTGGCAGGAAGATGTCCCCAAGGCACCAGTTCTCTCCAGGGGGCCTCAGGACTGTCACTTCCCTCTGTGTCCTCTAAGCGCTAGGATTTCTGGTTTCCTCACCATCCTCTGTTGGGCTCTTCTTCCCTGCCCATGATTTGGGCCAGTGCCCCAGATCATGCTGTCCTGGCAAGTAGCTGGTGTGGACTCTATTCCTAGCCAGAATCTGACTTAAGGCACCATCTCTCATTCCTCTTCCACTCACACTTATCCCCTTATACCTCCTGATGCCTCATGATCAGAAGATGCTATTTCTTCCTCCCTTGAGACCCTCCTCTCCCCAAGTAGCACCATTTTCAGAGCAGCCCTCTAGACTGGACGTCTATTCAGTGATCCTCAAAGGGTGTCTCCATCTTCTGCTTCATGGTGCTCAGACAGAAAATATCTGCTGAAGCTCACACCTGCACATTCTGCACTCATCCTGGCATCTCTTCAATCTTGATCTTTCAGGCAACACACCGGTTTTATGGTGGATTATGAGAGCTGGTCAGAGAAGGCAATGGCACCCCACTCCAGTACTCTTGCCTGGCAAATCCCATGGATGAGGAGCCTGGTAGGCTGCAGTCCATGGAGTCACTAGGAGTCGAACAGGACTGAGCAAATTCACTTTCACTTCTCACTTTCATGCCTTGGAGAAGGAAATGGCAACCCACTCCAGTGTTCTTGCCTGGAGAATCCCAGGGACGGGGGAGCCTGGTGGGCTGCCGTCTCTGGGGTCGCACAGAGTCGGACACGACTGCAGCGACTTAGCAGCAGCAGCAGCATGAGAGCTGGTCCAAGGCACTTTTTAGTGTTGCTTTGGGGCCAGTTCCATCTGGGAGCCTCGTGTGATGCTCTGCCCTCTTTTTCTCTTTACATACTCACATTCTAGAGGTTATGAAGAGGAAATGCATCCCAGCTCTATTGATAGTGCAATCTTAAGCAAGTTACGTCATATCTCTGAGCCTGGTTTACTTATCCTTACCCTAAATTGTTCCTGAAGTCCTACAACATACAGGGAAGCAGTAGTAAACAAGATTACATCAAAAACTATGTCTTAATGCAGTTTTATTCTAGCAGAAGAGAGAAGCAGTACAATTAATTTTCCTTCTGATGCTACTAATAATATAACTAGTATTGTGATAATACAAGGGAAAAATATAAGAGCATATCACAAGGGGGAAAAAATTTATATATTTATATATATGGGCTTCCCTGGTGGCTCAGATGGTAAAGAACCCGCCTGCAATGTGGGAGACCTGGGTTCGATCCCTGGGTTGGGGAGGAGGGCATGGCAACCCATTCCAGTATTCTTGCCTGGAGAATGCACATGGACAGAGAAGGCTGGAGAGCTACAGTCCATAGGGCCACAAAAAACTGGACATGACTGAGCGACTGAGCACAGCACAATATAAATATATATGTGTTTTTCCTGAAGCCGCCACCTTCTCCCTTGGACCTTCCAGCCACGATGCCTTGGGATTAGAAATCAACTACAAGGGACTACCCTGGTGGTCTAGTGGCTAAGTCTGCACATTGCCAATGCAGGGGGCCTGAGTTCAATCCCGAGTCAAGGAACTAGATCCCACATGCCACAAATAAGACCTAGCGCAAGTGAATAAGTAAATAAATATTTTAAAAAAGAAATCAACTATAAGGAAAAATAAGCTATAAAAAACACAGACTCATAAAGGCTAAGCAGTATGTTACTAAACAACAAAAAATACCTGGAGACAAGTGAAAATGAGAACAGGACGATCCAAAACCTATGGGGTTCAGTTAAGCACCTCTATGAAGGAAGTTTATGGCAATACAATCTAACCTCAGGAAACAAGAACAATCTCAAATAAACAACCTAACCATATACCTACAGCAACTAGAGAAAGAAGAACAAACAAAACCCAAAGTTAGTAGAGAGAAATAAATCATAAAACTCAGAGCAGAAATAAATGAAATAGAGATGAAGAAAACAGTAGAAAAGATCAATAAAATTAAAACCTGGTTCTTTGAAAAGAGAAACAAAATAAACCTTTAGCCAATTCATCAGGACAAAAAGGGAGCGAGTGCACATCAATAAAACTAGAAATGAAAAAAGGAGAATTTACAACTGACACCACAAAAATACAAAAGATCATAAGAGACTACTACAAGCCAACTGTATACCAATAAAATGAACAACCTAGTTGAGATGAGCAAATTCTTAGAAAGGTACAGTCTCCTAAGACCCAAACAGAAAGAAATAGAAAACACAAACAGACCAATCGCAACTACTGAAATTGAAACTATGATTTAAAAAATTCCAACAAACAAACCTTATTGTCGTTTACTAGTTAAGGTGAAAGCAAATCGCCTATTGTTGCCTTAGGACTCCGTCTTTTCACGCTCTGCACAAATCAAGGTCTGCCCGCAAGCACAGGGACACCAACGCTTAGATCTCTGGGTGAACTCAAAGGGCAAGACTGCAGGTGGTGAAAGTTCTTTTTATATATATATAAATTTATTTATTTTAATTGGAGGCTAATTGCAATATTGTATTGGTTTTGCCATACATCAGCATGAATCCGCCACAGGTGTAAACGTGTTCCCCATCCTGAACCTCCCTCCCACCTCCCTCCCCGTACCATCCCTCTGGGTCATGCCAGTGCACCAGCCCCGAGCATCCTGTATCATGCATCGAACCTGGACTGGTGATTCATTTCACATATGATATTATACATGTTTCAATGCCATTCTCCCAAATCATCCCACCCTCACCCTCTCCCACAGAGTCCAAAAGACTGTTCTAGACATCTGTGTCTCTCTTGCCATCTCGCATACAGGGTTATCGTTACCATCTTTCTAAATTCTATGTACATGCGTTAGTATACAGTATTGGTGTTTTTCTTTCCGGCTTACTTCACTCTGTATATTAGGCTCCAGTTTCATCCACCTCATTAGAACTGATTCAAATGTATTCTTTTTAATGGCTGAGTGATACTCCATTGTATATATGTGCCACAGCTTTCTTATCCATTAATCTGCTGATGGACATCTAGGCTGCTTCTATGTCCTGGCTATTATAAACAGTGTTGCTATGAACATTGGGGTACACGTGTCTCTTTCAATTCTGGTTTCCTCAGTGTGTATGCCCAGCAGTGGGATTGCTGGGTCATATGGCATTTCTATCAATAATTAAAGGCCATTTACCAATAAATGGACCACCTTTTCTCCTTTGTATCAAACAGATAGTTCAAGCCATCCATCAGTCTTTGCCCATTTGATGTCTCACTTAGTAATCAAACTTTTACAACCCAACCCAAGAGGTCAGAAGGAAAAAAATTTATTAGACCATGTAACTAGAAAGGCTCAGATCTGGCTTTCAGTTCAGTTCAGTTGCTCAGTCATGTCCGACTCTTTGCGACCCCATGAATCGCAGCACGCCAGGCCTCCCTGTCCATCACCAAATCCCGGAGTTCACTCAGACTGACATCCATCGAGTCAGTGATGCCATCCAGCCATCTCA
>SJYQ01001156.1:971131-1036848 GCA_006410935.1 Redunca redunca | reverse complement strand
TATATATGATTATATCTATTACTCATACATATAAATTAATTTATAATAGTATCATTAATTCTGGCTCTTACATGGTAGCTTGTCAGTGTCACTGAACTTCTCTTTGCACTTCTGCAACTCTGAGCTCAGTGAAACACCAGAGCAGCCAATAAAACCTGCACAGCAAACCACCTTTTTTAAAAAAATATCACCTGTTTCCTACTGACCTTTTAATGATGTAAGCATTTAATTCACAAAATTTTCTGGACAATTAATCTTACAGACAGGTTCAAAAAGCAAGCAGTCTGCCTGCTTGCTGGAGTTAAAAAAAGAGAGAACTTCTGAAAAACAAACAAAAATAAACTTTAATACATGCGAAAGTTCCCCAAACTTCTATAATAGGACACACTGTCTATTCTCAGACAGGAATTACAGAGGCTGTATTAGTTTGTCAGGGCTGCCATAACAAAGTAACACAAGAAATTAATTTTCTCACATTGCCAGAGGCTCTAAGTCCAAGATCCAGGTGTCAACAGAATTGATTTGAGACCACTCTCCTCAGCTGGCTGCCTTCTCCATGTGTTCTGATGGTGTTCCACCTGTGTGTCTGTGTCCAGATTTTCTCTTCTCTACTTTCCTCTCCTCTTCTCTACCAGTGCCCTGTGGTGACCTAAATGGGAAGGAAACCCAAGGAAGAGGGGATGTATGTATAAATGTGGCTGATTCACCTTACTCTACAGCAGAAACCAACACAACATCGTAAAGCACCTATACTCTAACAACAACAACAACAAAACAAATTTCTTCCTCTTATAGGACACCAGCTATATTGGATTGGACCGCTCGTATGACCTCATTTTACCTGGCATGTGTGCGTGCTAAGATGTTTCAGTTGTGTCTGACTCTTGGTGACCCTGTGGACTGTAGCCCACCAGGTTCCTCTGTTCATGGGAGTCTGCAGGCAAGAATAGTGGAGTGGGTTGCCGTATCTTCCTCCAGAGGATCTTTCCAACCCAGGGACTGGATCCGTGTCTCTTATGTCTCCTATACCTATATTGGCAGGCAAGTTCTTTACCACTAGCACCAACTGGGAAGGCCTCATTTTCCCTTAATTACCTTTATAAAGACCCTCTATCTCGAAATACAGTCACATTCTCAGGTACTGAGGGTTAGGACCACAACAGATGAATTGGGGATGAGTGCACAGTTCAGCCCATCCCAGCGGCTTTGCACTGTTGCTGATAAGAACAGTGCTCTTTCTGTATAAATGAGAATGAAACTCATGATACATAAAAATCCTATAGTTGTATATTATTGCCTTCAACATCAAAATGTGAGCATATTTTAACCATCTTCTCCCCAAAGGAGATTGCAAGTGACATGAAGATTCAAAAATCTGGACCCTTCAGTTCAGACCATGTGGGACCAGCATGAGAAGGACACGAGTGGCCAGCTGCTGTGTATCCATCTGGCATTGTTGCACCTGCTCTGGAAGCCGCACCTGTTCTCCTTGGGAGAACCAAGCCCCACCCCCAGGCCCTGGTTGCATGTGGCTTCTGTAGGCCTGTGACCCAGGCTAAATGCATCAGATCTTCTCTTTCCCAAATCCAGATCTTGAGCTCTGTGACAAAGATGGAAGATGGTGGGGGTGGCTCCATGCTCAGGTGTCTGAGATCTTGCTTACGGCCCTCTGTCCCCTGATTTGGAGCTGCTTGTAGGACATTATTTATACCTGTGTGGATCCCAATGCTGGCAGCACACCCACCCACCCAAACCACCTCTGTGTACTTTACACTAGAAGACTCAAAGGACAAGAAGAAAATGCAACCAAGCATAGGACCCCATGGGGTGTTTGAGGCAGGGGTTGTGGGGGGGCAAGACTTCCGCCATATCCTCCACTTTATCTCCTCTCAGAATTAACTAAATAATAGCTTCTGATGCACATTTCCTGAATTGTTTTGCAGATGTGAAAAATCCCCTGCTGCTGCTGCTGCTGCTGCTAAGTCACTTCAGTCGTGTCTGACTCTGTGCGACCCCATAGACGGCAGCCCATCAGGCTCCACCATCCCTGGGATTCTCCAGGCAAAAACTACCACATGGATATTAGCCACTTGATGACCTTGAGCACAGAGCCCCAGGCCCCCTGGAGCCTAAAGACAGATAATGTTAACCCCTGAGACACAGCACTGTTACCCTACCATCAGCCAATCAGAGAATCATGCACAAGCCCATCACAGACCCTATGACCACCCCCCTCCCCCATATCTTGCCTTTAAAAATGCTTTGCTTCAGGGAGCTTGAGGCTTTTTAGGGCCTGGGCCACCCATCTCCACGCATGGCCCTGTAATAACCCTTTCTCTGCTCCAAACTCCATCATTTCAGTTTGTTTGGCATCACTGTGCTTCGGGCACATGAACTTGCCTTAACAGAACCATTTAAGAGAAAGGCCTGAAAGGACCTGTCTTTCTGTGGGAACGTAACTCTGCTGTTTATTCCTGAAGAGCAGCTCTGAAGGACACACCCGGGCCTTCAGAGGCCGAGACCTGCGAGGCCAGCTCCAGCCAAAACCCTACGTGTGATCTTTCAGGTCCATCGCAAGTCATTGTAAGGCTTTGAGAGGCCCACAGGGGATGCTGCCCTCCCCACACCAGACTTGGTGAACAGCCAGGAACAGCCTTTCTGAGTTTTCTGAAAGGATTTCCATCAAGGACTCAGGTCCCCTGGGCCGGCCATGCCCAGGTGACACCCACCTTCCTAGCCCAGGCATCTGCATGTGGAGGCCTTTTAGGAGGCCCTTGGCTGGGGCGCTTTTGTCTGCTCTGACCCTCTACTTTCCCACCCCCAGCCCTTCGTCTCCTGCCCCTCCTCATCCCCTGACTCCAATCAAGAGCCTTTTGTGGGGGTCTTCTTAGCACTGAGCTCATCTAACCGACCCTCACCCCACTGCAGCTCTGTGCTTGTATGCTCAGTTGCTTCAGCTGTGCCCGACTCTGTGCGATCCTATGGACTGCAGGCTCCCAAGCTTCTCTGTCCATGGGATTCCCCAGGCAAGAATAGCAGAGTGGGTTGCCATTTCCTTCTCCAGGGGACCTTCCCAACCCAGGGATCGAACCCAGGTCTCCTGCATTGCAGGCAGATTCCTTACTGCTGAGCCACTGGAGAAGCCCTGCAGTTTTGTAGGGAAATAAAAACATTGAGAGGTGGAACATTTCAGTGTTTATCTTTTCCTCTTGCCTGCACTGCTGGAGGGCTTCCCTCCTAGGGTGGTCTTCTTCTGATTCCTGCTCAGTTAGCCCACCTCCCCTGAATGGCAGTGAAGGCTGTGCTGGCCACCAGGCTCTGAGGACAGATACTGGGAGTTACGTGATGCTCAGAATCAGCAGGAAACGTGGAGGGCACACCTTGCAGAGGTCACCAGTGGAGTTCCTGGTGGCAGAAAGTATTTGGATGGGACTTCCCTGGTGGTCTAGGAGCTAAGACTCTGCACTCTCAATGCAGGGGGCCTGTGTCTGATGCCTGGCCAGGGAACTAGCTCTCACATGCCACAAACTAAGAGTTCACATGCCGCAACTAGGTCCCACACCCCACAAATGGAGATCAACAATCTTGTGTGCTACAACTAAGATCTGGGACAATAGGATAAATAAACGAATAAAAAGCCTTTTCCCTCTTATGCCTGGAATAAATTGATGGGGATCTAGACCACGGAGACACTAAGATAGACAGAAAGTGGGGAAAGAGCATATTAGGACTAAATCACGTCAAGCTGTGGGAACCTGAGTGGTAGTCCTAATAAAAGTATTTGGTTATCATGCTCGCTTTGACAGCACGTATACTAAGCTGGAATGATGCAGAGAAGATTAGCGTGGCTCTTGCACAAGGACGACAGGCAAATTCATGAAGCATTCCATTAAAAAAAAAAAGGGGTATTTGGTTACCTTTCCAAGGTCTTTCTGGAAGCATTCATTGGTTCCAGTCCCTCTTAGTATTCATGATCTGAATTCCAGGGAAGGAACTCGAGACATCCCCCAATGCACTTGGAAAGAGCAGGTCGTCTGGGTTAGCAACCTGCTGGACAGCATCCCATGTGACATTGATTATTTCCCAACGGGGAAATCAGGGTGTTATTTCCCAAAGTGAATAAATGCTGAATTGCCACGAATTAAAGGTACAGTGCAGTGAGACACTTGCAAAGGAAAAATCCCAGGACCTGAGAAGGAATGTTCTACAATGAGGTTCTCATCCACAGCCTTTTCCCTCTTATGCCTGGAATAAATTGATGGGCATCTAGACACTAGGGAAGTGGGGAAGGAGCATATTAGGACTAAATCATGTCAGGCTGTGGGAGCCTGAGTGGTAGTCCTAATACCACTCATAATTATCTCATGTCTTCCTGGGAATCATAAGATGAAGTGTCCTCTGGCCTCAGCCTGAAGCCAAATTCAACCCCAATACTGAATTAAAACTTGGACACGGAATTTTGGATGAAGTGGAGATGAATAGCTTTGTTGCTTTGCCAGACAAAGGAGGCCACAAGGGGCTAAGGCCCTCAAGACTGCATGCCCCCACTTTGAAGGGTAATGAGGAATTTTATAGTAATGGTTCAAAGAGGGTGTGGTCAGCTCATGAATATTCTTCTGACTGGTTGGTGGTGATATACTCTGAAATCAGCCTCATCAACCTTCTGGTTCTAAGTCTGGGATCTACCTGCTTGTGAACAGAAGACAACAAGCTTCTTCCACCTGGGGTGGGTTTCAGTATCTGCAAAACAGTTCAAAGATATTGTTCTGTGTATCCCTTGAGGGGGAACCAGGACCCTGCCCCAAGGCTTCACTACTGTTTCTCCTGACTGCTCCTCCTTTGTCTCCACATCCCCTCTTTTCCCTGATTAGCAACTGTGTGAACCTGCCACTTGGAATTCAGGGAAGGTCATGGAGACGGAATGAAGACTATTTTCTGTAATCAAGAAATGAGGGACACAGAAAGGCTTTGTGTCCAGGAGCCCCACAGGGTCCTGCTTGGTTTCAAGCCTTCATGCTGCCTCCCTTCAGAGACACTGGTTCACTGGCTGGTCCTCCTCCATCCCCATCCTCACCCATCACCTCAGCCCACTCCCATCATTGGAGATTTTCCCTTTGACCTCAAGGGAACCGAAGTTTCTCCTTTTATCTGCAGCCTCCTGGACAAGCTCCCTGCTTTATTCAGCACCCATGGCTCCAACTTCTGGAGTTCAAGTCACCCTTTAGAGAGCCATGGTGCATGCCTAAGACCTTAAGCTTGGTGGGAGCAGGAACCTGGGCCTGAGTCCTGACTCTACCACTTACTGGCTGTGTGACCCAGAACAAGTTATTTGACCTCTCTGAGCTCATTTTCCTCTTGTACAAAATGGAGATGATAACAGAACCTGCCTTAAAGGGCTGCATGAGGATTAAATGAGAAACTATAAATTAAATACTTAGCACATAGTGTTCACTAGGGAACGTTAATTGTTAATAATTTATTGTTACTAATATTATCCAGCTAGCCTATATCATACAGCAGTACGATAAAATAATCCACTCTTCTAGGTCATTTGCTTCCCTGGAGGGATTCTAAGATGACTCAGAAAGGACCTGAAGGACTTTGAAGGTAAGTAGGGAACATCCCAGTTGAACCACAAAAGGCTTACAGCTTTTCAAGTTAGCTGTACACTTGCTACTATATATAAACTATAAATTACAAAAACACACAAAACCCAGTAATGCTTCAACAAAGAAACTAGGATCCTAGACCTGGGAATAAAGAGAAAATCCACGTTGCCCAAGTTGGCAATAGATTCACGTTGACACCAACAAAAATCTCTGAAAAACAAACAGGAGCCCCCCCACGCAGATTTCTGAACTGCACACAGCAGACTGCAACTGGGAAAGATAATTCATCGTCATAAAAACAAACATCCATTTTACACTTGCATGGCAACGAGGATGCTCTTATTTGCATAATGATGGTGATTTGCATATGATAAAAATTTGCCTGAGTGAGTCTCAAGCTCAGAATACATTCAAATATGATACCACTGGTACAATTTTCTCAAGGATCCCAATTTAATACTATTTATCTAATGAAAGGAAAGAAATAAATATTGGCTGTAACATCCCATTATGCTCAAGAGTTGGTTTTAAATTACACTTAAGTAAGCAAAGTAAAGACTTATCTATAGGTGAGAACACCTCCACTCAAAATGGAGACTTTCAGCCACACACATGCAAAATTATCTGTAATAAGCATTTGATGCATATTGACTTAAAAAGAAAAAAGCACGACGTGAGAGTTGCAAGTTAAGTTCTATTTGGAGCAAAGTGAGAACTGCAGCCTGGGAGACAGCACCTCAGAGAGCTCGGAGAAGCTGCTCCAAAGAGGCAGGAGGTAAAGCTTAGTACATATCTAATTTTGGTGAAGGGGGAATACATGCAGTCAAGCACATATTTTTCCAAAAGGCTTCTACTAGTCTGGTGAACTTTGCTAGTCACAAGGAACAATCAACACCATGAAGGATTTTGGTGCTTAATGAGGAGATACAAAAATTGGACTCATAAAACTGGCTAAGAATATCTAACTATCTGAAGACCTGTCCTGCCAGTTTTTCCCTGAGCGCCAAGTGCCTCATTTCTGCTCTCTATGCTGAACTCAGCCACTGCAGCAGCACATGATTTAATCCTTGTAGAGGTAGATGGCAAGTACCCATGGCAAGTGCCAAGTTGTAGGTGACATGCATGAACACAATGCTTGCACTGTAGGTTAGGTGCAAATCAAGAGCAGGAGATGTGTCTTGAAAAGATGGACATCCTCAAGGAAAGGGAAGAGAAGGGAAGGGAAGAAGAGAAAAGATATTCTTAAGGTGTGCAAAAGGTGGATAACTTTCAAACCTGCAGCACACACAAAAACTGAAGTACAGTGAAGTGGTTTCTAGGCTCCATGTCTTAAGAGCGAATGGTATGGGAAACTCTCTTCCCTCTGGCTCGGCAAAATAGAGAAACGCAGCGTGAGACTTTGTGGGTCTGACTGCTCTTGGGAAGTTTCCCATGTGACTCTCTAAAAGATGCTGTGTTCCTCTCTGCTTCCACCTGCCTCTGAGGGTGGGTGGACAGAGCCTTCCTTTAATTTCAGTCTCTAAGAGAGGATCTCTGGGGCAATCAAAACCAAAATAGTATTTGTCTAATGCCCACATGATTACAGCACGAGGCGGGTGACCACACTGTCCCCGCCACTGTCCTTCCCACTCAGATGGGATGTTGCTGACGGGATGTTCTCTGAGCACAGCTGGGGAGGGCTGGGGTGGGGGCAAAGGTGAAGAATCCTTTCCATATAATATATGCCATTCACAGCAGTTTTCTTTTACAAATTTTGACTGCAACCCAGAATAAGAAATAGATTTGACATTACCTGAAATATGCAAGTTCGTGCATCCCGGTGAATCACAGCTGAAACACAAACATCATAACTAAAACACAATTTCAAAAAATGATACTTTTCCTGCTGTGCTGGTGGTGCTCATTTATATCCAACTCTTTGCGACCCCATGGCCTCTAACCCACCCAGGTGCCCCTGAGCATGGGATTTCCCAGTCAAGAATACTGGAGTGGGTTGCCATTTTCTTCTCCAGAGGATCTCCCCAACCCAGGGATTGAACCCACCTCTCCTGCGCTACAGGAAGATTCTATACTGCTGAGCCATCAGAGAAGTCCACTTTTATTTATGTGAAGCATCTCCTTATTTTCTATCTCATCCTGTCCCGTGTCAATTTACATTAAACCCTGGTATGGGATGGCCTCTCATTTCTTTTTAAATGGTGACCGCATCTCTCTACATTAATTTCAACACCAACAAATGAACTAAACCAACACTGATTGAGATTCTAAAAACTTGGGGGAGGTGCAAATCTTAGGATTTATATGTTAAGGACAAACTCATACTCCCTGTTCCAAGTGTTGCAAGTGCATCGCTGCTGTCTACTCATCTTCCTTCTTCTCTGCCTTTAACAGAGAGAAGTCAGTTCTTTGGACTTCTTATCTGTGAGTTATTGAATCATTGTGCAAAGTCTTACAGGAAAACTAAGCCTTACGCTTAGAGAAATGAGATGGTGGCTAGTAAAGGTTATCAAACAATAAACAAAGAGCTTCTTAACCAGAACTGCGGTACAAGCATAAGAACTCGCCTGTGGATCTGGGAACTAATTTGAGCTTTTATCTTTAAAGGAAGGTGCATTTTCAGCTGATAAGTGAGAAATGTCGTCAACTATACTTTAAATATCTATACGTAAAAAACAAACCTATCAATCCAACCATCTGAAACTGCTTAAAGCCATCACTCCAGTGGGGTCAAATTTGTAAGAAGTGTGATGCTATTCCTTACCTCTCTACCCACAGCAGACATCAATAGTAGATGACGCTGGAACTTCCCTAGTGGTCCAGTGGTTAGGAATCCACCTTATGCAGGCTCGATCCCACATGCCACAGAGCAAGTAAGCCCACACTCCAGGGCCCCGGTGCCACAGCTAGAGTTTATGCATTGCAGCAAAAGATCTGCATGAGGCACTGAAGATTCTGTGTGCTGCAATTAAGACCCGATGCAGCCAAATAAATACATAAATAAAAAAAATATTTTTAAAATAGTGGATCAGACCACTCTTTGCCTGTGAACCCAGATTAGACTTCAGAATCCCTCTCCCTGGAAGCCCCCACCTGTCAATTTTAGTTGGCAAGGTTAGGTTGATGAAATGTACATGAACCTCAAGTCGACACAAAGACAAGTATGAGGGCTTTCAAGTAAAGATCTAGATGGGTGACAGGTCCTTATGTAAGCAAATATCTCACTTTTCATCCAGGACAGTCTGGTTTTGATTAATCATGGCTAATGTCTGAAGTGTCTTTTTTATTCTTTATGAAGAAAAGAGAAAAAAATTGGTTTACTGTAAAAGTTCTGGGTGGCAAGGAAAAGAACTTCCTCAAATATTACTGGCAGTTGTTCAAAGTTATCTTTAAAATTCCTTGCAGTTTTGGTCTTTAATAATTAAATAACAAATAATAAATCAAAAGCAGTTGATGGTTTTAGTTTTACCAAGTCCTAGCACCAGAAAAAATACTGCTTAATAAAGAAAGAAGATATTTATTTCTCTGTATGGCTTCAACAAGTATGTATTAAGCATCTACTCGGATAAGTAGATTAACTGGTTTATAGTCATCTTTCTAATGATGGAATAAAGTAGCTAAAACTTCTATAAAATAATGGATTTATAGATTTTTATAAGAATATTTGGAGAATGTAATAACAAAATGAGCTCAAAGATGAAAAATCAAGACTTCCCCGGTGGTCCAGTGGCTAAGACTCTGCACTCCCAACACAGTGGGCTCAGGTTAGATCTCCCATCAGGAAACTAGATCCCACATGCAACTAAATATCCTGCGTGCTGCAACAAAGATAGAAGATTCCACATGCTGCCTCTAAGACCGGTGCAGTCAGACAAACAAAGAAATATTTTTTAAAAAAAGAAACCACCAAGGGAGAAAACGCAGCTGCACTCTGTGCAGTGTTTGTTGATATTAGTATCCCCGGGGAAGGGAACTGAGTTTGCCCTGAGATGTCCATTCACAGAGTCAACTAGATGCTGCTCTGATTTAATTTAAGTAAGACCTACCATACTGATCAGCCAAGTGAGCTGTTCAGAGTCTCCCTGGGGGGATTTTTCCCCTAGCGACATCCATTAAGATGTTCTATCCATCTTAACCATTGACACACCTAGAAATAATGTTTAACTATATATCTGGTCATCCTGCACCCTGGTCAAGCTTTATATGTATACATACATTTAATATATTTAAATATCATGTAGAAAATTGTCCCATATAGAGAATATATATCATATAGAATATATCATATGCATAAGATATATGACACATATGTAATTGGAAAATTAGGTCTGACATATATACACTGCCATATGATAGATAGATAGATAGATAGGGGGAAGATAGACAGCTAGGGGGAAGATAGATCACTAGGGGAAGCTGCTGTACAGCACAGGGAGCTCAGCTCGGTACTCAGTGATGACCTGGGTGGAGGGATGGAAGGATGGGAGGAAGGTTCAAAAGGAAGAGGATAGCTGTATACATATAGCTGACTCACTTCATTGTATCGCAGAAACTAACATAGCATTGTAAAGCAATGATACTCCAATAAAAAAAATTTTTCTAAATTAATGCAATGTGATATCCTGAATGGGATCTGGGAACAAACATAGGACAATAGTGGGAAAATAGTGAAATTCAAATGAAACTGAAAGTATAGTTAAGGGCTGAACCAATGTTAATCTCTTAGTTTTGATAATTTTATTATATTTATCTAAGATGTTAACATTAGTAGAAGCTGAGTAAAGGGTATATTAAAAAAAACCCTGTACTTCCCTTGCAACTTTCCTGTACATTTACTGTATTATCTCCAAATAAAAAGTTAACAACAAAATAAGAATATATGTATCATCTTTAAAATACATATGTATATGCTGCTGCTGCTGCTAAGTCGCTTCAATCGTGTCCGACTCTGTGCGACCCCATTGACGGCAGCCCACCAGGCTCCCCCGTCCCTGGGATTCTCCAGGCAAGAACACTAGAGTGGGTTGCCATTTCCTTCTCCAATACATGAAAGTGAAAAAAGTGAAGTTGCTCAGTCGTGTCCGACTTCGCGACCCCATGGACTGCAGCTTACCAGGCTCCTCCATCCATGGGATTTTCCAGGCAAGAGTACTGGAGTGGGGTGCCGTTGCCTTCTCCGACATATGTATATAGAATATATCATATACAGAATATATAAGTAGAATACATGGATCCTATATAGAATATATGCATCATATATAGAATATATCTATCATATATGGAATATATGTATCATGTAGACTATATCATAGAAATGTATACAGAAAATATATATCATATACAGAATATATGAAGAAAATATACCATATATAAGGAATAAGGTGGCATAGTGGTAAAGAATCCACTGCCAATGAAGGAGACACAGAGACATGGGTTCAATCCCTGGGTCAGGAAGATCCCCTGGAGTAAGAAATGGCAACCCACTACAGTATTCTTGCCTGGAAAATTCATGGACAGAGGAACCTGGCGGACTACAGTCCAAGGGGTCACAAAGAGTCAGGCATGACAGCAATATGCACCATGCATTGCATATCGTATATAGAACACATGTCATATGTACAATATATATCATATAGAGAGCATATATATATATATAGAGAGAGTATATATATATGTGTGTGTGTATATATATATATATACTCTTTGGAGAACCCTAACTATACACCTCCCCTGCCCAAAAGGTCTCAGTGGCTTTCATCTCATGCAGCATAAAATCCACATTCCTTGCAGTGGTCTACATGGCCCCGCATAATCCCACCCCATCATCTTGATGTCTTCACCTCCCCCACTCTGCACTCTCTCTATGAAGCATCCAAACTGGCCTCCCTGCATTCTGTCCCCCTCTTTGAACCTCTTTTTCCCCAAACTCTTTCTCACCTTCTCCAACTTTTTTTTGTCAAATGACACTCTCTGTAAAATATCCCCAGAATCTAAGCCCAGCACCCCACCATGATAGGGGTGTACACCAGTGCTGTACCCCTGAAACTAGCATGACATTGTAAGTCAATTATACTCCAGTAAAAATTTAAAAATGATTGTAGGTCTACCAGGCAGTTGCCACTCTTGCGTCTTTTGAAGCCATCCTGGCAGCCTTTGAGTCACATACCCGTTCCCTCCCAGTGTTTGCAAGTCCATCATCGCCAAGTCCTCCTTTATATAAACAGCTGCCCCTTTCTTTAACCCTTTGCTACAGTAAATGTACTCGGAGCTAACAAATTATTTAACATCTCAGTAAGATAGATTATGTCATATAGTTTTCTTCTAGCCAGAGAAACAAGTTTAAGAGGGGAGTATGAAAAACATCCTTGTCTCTCCCCAAAAGATTCACTGAACCTGTCTTGTGGGACCTTGCAAGTCCATGAACAGAACACCGCACCCTCCCGAGATGTACACATCCGGAGTTCAGTCATCAGGCGGGATGACTTCTGTGTTTATTAGTATAAAAGAGAGCAATCAGCTGAAACCCTGGCACCATCTGGAGGAAAATCGATGTCTCTATATTTAGACCAGCTGGGAGCCCATTCAACCAAACCAAATGCACATGCCTATGCAAGTACGTGTCAACCGCACATTTGACAGACACCTCACATCTCACTTCTGCTGTTTATCAACCTGGGAAAGCAAGGGCTCCACCCAGACTCGGGGCAGTCCCCTTGTTTATAAGGAAGGAAGAGGGAAACCAATAAAAATAGGAAGAGATGTGGATGCGAACAGCACCCAGCAGACATCACTGGAAAACACAGCTTTCATATCCTACCCTGAGCTCTGTATAAAAGGAATCCAGCGGCCAGCTCCTGCTTCATAAACAAAGGACATTATACCGTCCTTTGGACCTCATTGTCCTTGTTCAGACTTGAGTCATTAGAGCTCCGTGTCAGTTCCATGGATGCTTAACTGAATCCCTGGTACTCAGGAGATGTTTATTAATTTCATCACTTATTCAGTGCAACCAACATTAATTGTCAGCTGTGAGCAAGGTGGCTGGATTAAGTGTCTGTAGTGGACAATTGTATTTTTTTAGCTTTATTGAGATACGAATGACAAATGAAAATTGTATACATTTAGGATATACAATACGATGTTCTGGTCTACATCGTGACATGGTTACCATAATCAAGCCACTTAACAACTTACGGACCAGAGACTTACTAATAAGAGTTTTGTTACCTGAATATTATTGACTGGGGACCTTCCAATATTCAGTTACATACGAAATTGCCAGCCACAGGTGTTAGTTTCTGCAAAAATCCCCTGGTCAATAACATGTTAACGTATTGATAGGAATGGCAACCCATTCCAGAATTCTTGCCTGGAAAATCCCATGGACAGTGGAAGCTGGCAGGCCACAGTCCATGGGGTCACAGAGAATCAGACATGACTGAGTAACTGAGCATGGATGCATGCATCAGTAATTTCACAATTACCCTTTTATTGTGCTGAGAACACTTGAGATCTCTCAGGGGGATTTATTAGACTTTGGAGTTGCAGTCAACAGGAAGTCTGGCTAACTGAAGCAGAAAAGAGACTCAGAAAATCTTGGGTAATTCATAGGAGCTCTATGTGCTCCCCAGGTGGTGCTAATGGTAAAGAATCCACCTGCCAATGCAAGAGATATAAGAGACGTGGGTTCGATCCCTGGGTTGGAAAGATCCCCTGGAGGAGGGCATGGCAACCCATTCCAGTAATCTTGCCTGGAGAATCCCATGGACAGAGGAGCCTGGCGGGTTAGAGTCCATGGGGTCTCAAAGAGTTGGACATGACTGAAGCGACTTAGCAGCAGCTGTGTGTAAAAACCATACAGAGAACGGTGCTGCCCAAGGTGGTGTTGAGGATGAGGTGGGGGAAGACATGTGTCCCAACTGCTGTGAAGATGCTGTTCTGCCTGTGTAGCTGGTGTGGCATCTCTGATCCACAGAGAAATGGAAATCTGCCCATTTTAAATCTCTCTTTCTGGAGCAACACAGTGTGTCTTTGACAGTGCTAACCTCACCCTCTGGCATTCCTTCTGGTGATGGCACGAGCCAGCTCTTGGCTTACCTCTCTTTTCTGAAATGATGGGCACACATGCATTTCCTGACCTCCCCTGCCTCTAGCTATGGCCATGTGTCTGAATACCAGCCAAGGAAATATGGGGAAGTGGCACACCCAACCCCAGGCATGCCCCAGAAACACTGCTATGCCTGATCACCTCTCTGTCTCCATGCACTGGCTTATATAAAGAAGATCTGGAGGAGGACAGAGCCAGAGGATGCAAAGGACTTGGGTCATCATCTTCCAGAGAAAAGACTGTATACCAACTCCCACTGGATTGTGACATGAAGGAAAAATAGACTCAGTCTTAAGACACTAAGATTCTACAATGTAGTTTATCTGTTTGACCAGCCATATTATTCATCTTAATTAATATGGGGACATCATGGGAAGTAACCCATTCCATATTCCAAAAAGGTCCATAGGTTTCTGTTCTTTTATTTTTCCACTTTACAGATTACCAATGACTTGTATGTATTTTCCTGAGTTTTTCTGTGTTTTCTGAATTTTTATAAAGGAAATGTTCTCAAATATGGGAAAAGTCTAATAAGTTTGGTTATGAAGAATTTACAAAAACATTCATTCAGCAGTTACTACATTCCTGCTGTCATATTACTCTGTAATGGAAAACTAAATAATAACCTTTATTAAAACTTTAGAAAGGGACAAAAAGAGACCCTCTTCCTCCCACCAGAAGTAATAATATTGGGACACAAGTTACTTGAGACATTAGGAAATCCATCAAGATTTCAGCAAGAAAACATTAAATTAATGTGATGTTGAGATACGGATGAGATCAAAGATGCTATGATTTTGTTAAATATATATATATATATCCATAAAATATTATTGATATCTATTAAAATATCTGAGCCATTTCTGTAGCATCCAATGTGAATTGATGGCTTTGCTAGACCAATATAAAAAGAGGATCCTCAATAATCATTGCACACCTGGGTATTCTGTATTTATTATTTATTTAATCTTCACAGTGCCACTTAGTTAACCCCAAATCCATTTACAAATTCCCTTTCTTCTGCTGCTTTCAACAAAAATGGAAAGCCGAATATCCCAAGGGAGGCCTTATAATACTGTACTGGTCAATAACACATAAAGAGAAGTTTAGAGGATAGGTAGGGTAAGGTAGAGGCAAGTCTGGTAAACCTTGTGGGTTTTTTTTTTTTTTTTTAATTAAAAAGCAACATATCTGGAAGAAAGGGAAAGGAAAGGAACCCCACAGCTACCACCATCCCCAAATAATTCTTGCCTTGACCCCTGATATGATGGCAGGAGCTGCAGCAGCCATACTAGGATCATGAGGTAAAGCTTAGGGGAATTGTAGACATACTCTTTGGACATTGTTAGGTAAAAGACGACCAGGACACCAAAAGAGTGTCTAACAGGCTTTAGTGGCAAAGTGCTCCCAGGCGGGTTTCCTGGACCCTAACGGGGCAGGTCGAGGAAGTCCGCGAGTGGGACTGTGTTAGAAATTTGTTTATATATGCACGCTGCGAGGGATGGCCGGGTTAGTGGATGGGGGTTTGGATAGGTTGCCAGGTCGTGGCATCGCGGGCTGATAGGTTTTTCTATGCGGCTGGGGCGGGGCGGCTTTAGCTGGCAAACTGTGCTGTCATTGTTCCCCGGATCCGGAGGCTCTCTCCTTAGGGACTTCCCCCGCGGTGGCAGGAGGAGGGGCGGCCCACCATGGCCCCCAGGGTCTGACCTTACAGACATGAGTAAGCCACTGAACTGATATATCAGGACTTCCTTTTGTGAGAAAAAGAGGTCCCTACTTGTGAAATTTACTAAAAATTCACGTGTTTCTAATTAATATATCTTATCTCCATATTGTAGATGAGGAATTTGAGGCACAGGGAGATTGTGTGACTTACCCAAGCTGCTGCTGCTGCTGCTGCTAAGTCCCTTCAGTCGTGTCCGACTCTGTGCGACCCCATAGACGGCAGCCCACCAGGCTCTGCTGTCCCTGGGATTCTCCAGGCAAGAACACTGGAGTGGGTTGCCATTTCCTTCTCCAATGCATGAAAGTGAAGTCGCTCAGTCGCTCAGTCGTGTTCCAAGCTAGTGAGCCACTAAGCCAGCATCAGATCCTGGTCTGTCTAAATTCAGAGTCTGTATAATTCCAATCCTACAGCATAGAAAGAGCAGAACAGGCAGTCAAGCATATGAGTATTTGTTCAGTTTTATTTAGGAACGAATTATGTTAACTTACCTGAAAAGAAATTGATCACTAAAAACACTTTCTATAATGAAGCAGGAGAAATTCATCAGGTATTTTTTCATAGATTCGATGAAATATCCTTCAGGATAATCTATCTTCCCACTTGTCTCTGTATCCATGTATACCAGACCTCTCTGCTAATGAATTAGCCTGGGAAGTGGCATTGTGTGGGCCTCCAGAAAGTTCTAGAATGTCACAGAGGAGCTTTCTGCTGTCTTTGGAGCCTGGGTGTGAGGGCTCATGCACGTGTCCACAGCCAGGTCCCCCCTGGATAGCTGATTTTTATCAAAGCTGAGAAGCAGAACTTGGTGAAGGACTCCTCTCCACTCAAAAGCAAAGCCATGAGTCCTCAGTGCTGCTGAGCATGGCTGAAATGAGGGCAAGAGACAATTATAGAGCAGCGCCCTTCTAGAACATTCTGTCATGAGAAACTCAGGCTGTAGACACAGAGCCAGTCTTTTATGCTCTCCTTGAGTGGAATACATAATCCAATATGTATTTCATAACGATGGAGTGATGTGGTGGGTTCAGGAGAGGCACAGTAACCTTGAAAATGTTAAAGCAGTTAGCTGGTTTCTCTTACATCTTTTCTTGCCAGAAAAGCTGAAATTCTTAAAGGCACCAGAGATTCCTTTGCTTCAGCCCAGATTTCAGAGACAAGGGTAGAAGCTGTTACGTGTGGTTATTTAGTGATAAGAAAAGACCTCCTTGTAATTCCTGTATCTACACTCCTACGACAGGGCTCACTGGTGTCCTTAAATTAGTCAGGACCCTTTTCTGCAAGATGGGAAATATACAGGCTCATGATTCTGATGAAGGAGTGGGTGGGTAACAGCAGGAAGGGCATGAACGTCAGGAAATTCAGAAATGGGATTTGAAAGACAGTTGGATCCTTTCTTCCATGTCTCATCCTTCTCTATGCAAATCAGTTTATTCTCTCTCTCCAGGGACCTGAATTCTCTGTCCAGTGGAAAATGTGGCTGCCAACAATTCCCAGGTTTTATGGATAATGGTTCCACTGACCTCAGAGAGATAGCAGTGGGCAGTGACTTGAATCAAAATCTTAGTTCCCTGTCCAGGAATTGAACCTGGGTAGCCTGGGTGAAAAGCAGGAATCCTAGTCACTAGTCCACCAGAGGCTAGAGGCTAGAAGCAGAGTTCCAATGGCTCTAGGCCCCCTTGGAAAAAAAAAATGCATTTCTCAAGGAGGCAAAAACTGTACAAACAGGCACAAAGTTTATTATTAGAGACATAGCTCAAGGAGGAGAGCACACAAAGAAACAGCTTGTTTAGTTAAGATAGAAGCAAGGTAGGGGGCTTCTCTGGTGGCTCAGTGGTAAAGAATACACCTGCCAATGCAGGAGACGTGAGTTCAATCCCTGGGCCTGGAGGATACCACATGCCTCAGAGCAGTGACGCTCATGCACCTCAACTAACTGAACCTGTGCTCTCGAGCCCACAAACCGCAACTACTGAGTTTGTCCGCCACAACTACTGAAGCCCGAGTGCCTAGAGCCTGTGCTCCTCAACAGAAGTCGCCACAATGAGAAGCCAACACACCACAGCAAATAGCCTCTGCTCGCCACAACTAGAGAAAGCCCTCATGCAGCAATGAAGAGCCAGCACTGCCATAAATAAGTAAAATGATTGTTTTTTCAATAAAAGAAGGAGAAACAAGGCAGAGATGCACACCTGGAGAGAAAGGGTGCGGGTGGCACCTCTGAGCAGGAGCAGCACAGTAAAGAGGTGGTCAAATCTCTTATGCGGGGCAGTTCTTCTGGGTCTTCGCTTACCTTTGGCCAATTATGTGGTTTCTTTTTCCATACCTGAACTGCCATAGGACCCCTTCCAACATGCGTGCTCAATGTTTTCTAAGATGAAATTCCAGGGCAAGAGGGACTTGATGTCACATGTTATGGGCTGGTGCCACCTCCTTTTGACCTCCCAAGAAGCCTTTCTGCCCACGTGCAGTGTCTCCCTTGCCCCAAAGATGAGAACTCTGCGCCCTCCTGGAATTTTCCTCAAGGTTTAGCCCCTCTCTACCACTGCCATGGCTATTATCTTAAGGTGCCCACAGGAGACAAAGTCCTGCTATTTACCCTGTTCCTGTTGTTACTTTCATCTCTGCGTGCAGACAGGAAGCAGAGATGTAATGTAAATATAATGTCTATTGTAAATGTAATGTAATATAAATTGTAGATGTCTAGCCTAGAGCCCACCTGCCTCCTTCCCCAGGAAATGTAAATAGGAGGTTAGTTGTAAATGCCCAGCCTGGAGCTCATCTATCTCCTGCCTCACCATTACATTCAGGAATTCTTTCCCAGTTCCATTTCTATACATCCTCCTCTGATGAGTTTCAGTGGGGTTGGTTGGCCGTCATGGAGTCATCCAACGTGGCGGCATAGACGGACGGAAGGTGCAAACGTGGCCTCTTCTCTAGGATCTTATGGTTTAGCAGGACCCAGAAGGAACTTGTTTCTAGAATAAGGGGAGATGCTGACAGCAAAACAAAGGGTCTCTCCATCCCCTGAGGCATGCACGGGTCAAGTCAGGTGAGAGCCTTTTCCTCCTCCATCTCTGCTGCCCCAAAACTCTTTAGCTCCCATTTGTCTCCAGGCTACTCGCATAAGAAATGCTTCATGAATTCAATCCAGAGTACAGAGTGCACGATCTACAACGACAAGCGTTAGCAACCTGTGTTGAGTGAGCTATTTCCAGAAAGCCTTTGGCCATCTCTTGTGTTAGGAATCAGAAAGAGTCTTAATCTCACGGAACGAGTATGACATCGTTAGCTGGTGTTGCCATTTTTTCCCCCACCCCTACCACACACACAATTATGTTTGGTTTTCTGATTTATAACCAGGCATGTGTGTGCTAAGTCTCTTTAGTCATATCTGACTCTGTGATCCTATGGACTGTAGCCTACCAGGCTCCTCTGTCCATGGGATTCTCCAGGCAAGAATACTGGAGCTGGTTGCCATGCCCTCCTCCAGGGGATCTTCCTGACTCAGGGATCGAACCCACATCTCTTACGTCTCCTGCTTTGGCAGCATGGGTTCTTTACCACTAGAACCACTTGGGAATCCTGATTAATAACCATAGTATTTTTATTTTTTATTTATATGTTTTAAAGAGACACATTTTAAATACTATTTTAAAACACTTTATTTGCTTACTTACTTTTGGCTGTGCTGAGTCTTCACTGCTGCTCAGGCTTTTCTCTAGCTGCGTCAAGTGGGGGCTACACTGTAGTTGCAGTACATGGGCTCCTCATCGTGGTGGCTTCTCTTGTTGTGGAGAACGGGCTCTAGGGCGCTCAGGCTTCAGTAGTTGTAGCTCGTGGACTCAGTAGTTGCAATCCCTGGGCTCTAGAGCACAGGATCGAGAGTTATGGTGCATGGGCTTAGATGCTCCAAGGCATGTGGGATCCTCCACGACCAGGGATTGAACCTGTATCTCCTGCATTGGCAGGCCGATTCTTTACTTCTGAGCCATCTGGGGAGCCCATAAATGTTTCTTTTATTTATTTATTTGGCTGCAATGAGTCTTAGGTGCAGCACGTGGGATCTTCGCTCTTCATCATGGCATCTGGAATCTTTAGCTGCAGCATGCAAACTCTTAGCTGTGGCCTGTGAGACCTAGTTCCCTGACCAGGGATAGAACCCCTGTGTTGAAAGCGAGGCGTCTTAGCCACTGGACCACCAGGGAAGTCCCAAACAGTAATTTTAAATTAAATTTTAATTGCTGGGAATGCATATATTTATACTGCTTGTAAAAGGCTGAAATTCAAGGGTAGCACTGAAGCACTCATTTACTTCTCCCTCAAGTCCAGATTCTTTTCTTTCTTCCCTAGAATCATTCATTGCTGTTTGTTTTGTATCTTCTTGGACTTTTTTCTATGAATTTCTATGCATGTACCAGAGCAGATTTGAGAGGTGTGTATATGTTGTATCAGCCCAGGTTTATTATTAAAAGTCAATAAATTTAGGTCTCATTACATCATTTTTTATTCAACAATATATCATGGAAATATATATACATCATTATGTGTAGGCTTGCTGCATTCTTTCAAACTACATTTTTCTTTCTAATGGGTATTTTAGGTTGTTTCCAGTTTTACCCCTGTTAACCTAGGATGAAATAAATGTCCTTGTGTGTGGAGGGGAGAATTACCCTAGCGGAAAGTTTTGAGATGTGAAATTGGTATATGCTTTAAAAATACCAATTTATGCTGTTTTCAGTGGCATACCTGTTTCCAACATACTCACCAACACATGATACTAATAATCTTTTTAACTTTTTATTATTTTCTTGAGTGGCAGTTTTAAAACCTGAAATGTGATCCATGAACATTGGGTTTGTATATTATATCAGCTGATGGGCACTTCCAAGACACAGAGATGAATTGAGGAAAGCATAGCATTTCAATAACAAAAGATGACTTTTTAAAATCAAATGGCTTAATAGTTGCAGGATTTTAGCCATTCACTCGTCTTAACAGTTATTTGTAAAATTGACAGTCTTTGTAAGGAGCACACACTTAGATTCCAAACAAGGTGTCATTAAGAGGCTTCATTTTACATGGGTGATGGAACAGCAGCTGTTTCTTTCCCCACAAAAGAACAGTATTTTTTAAGGGCCTTAAATTAAAGTCAGAAAAACATTCGCGGATGTGATTCTGTAATAGATGGCACTTTGGATTCATGTGTTGGGTAGAAAATTGGGCTGGGAAAAGTTTAACATCCTTCTCAACTTTGAGAGTCTGTGTGTCTGTGATTCACTGGGTGATTCTCAATCATGAGGATGACTCATTCATTCAACGAATTTTGATTTCTTTTCCTGCCATCTGCCAGCCCTGCTCTGGATCTTGGGAAAGAAGGAGGGAACAAGATGGTCGTGGCACCTGCGGTGAGGGCTGGGAGGAAATATGCAGGTTGTCACAAGGGAGGGGCAGAGAGAGTTTAGGGTGCAGGACCAGGGGGAGGGCGCTCAAGCTCAGCTGCTGAGAAGAGACTCATTTAGAAAGATTTAAAGGAACTAAATTCTGGGATGAGGTCCTGAGGGAAGGTCTAGAGCCTACCAGTCTGTCTTCCAGGACAGGGAGGACCATCAACTTTATCTAAAGGCTGGGGACTTGGGACTTCCCTGGTGGTCCAGTGCTTAAGAATCTGCCTTGCAATGCAGAGGATAAGGGTTTGATCCCTGGTTGGGAAACTAAGATTGCACACGCCAAAGGGCAATTTACACTGCAACTACTGAGCCCTCGAGTTGCAACTAGAGAGTGCGTGCACCGCAATAAATGATCCCATGTGATGCAAATAAGATCCAATGTACCAAGACCTAACACAGCCAAATAAAATAAATAAGACCCTGGTTTAAAAAATAAATAAATAAAGACAGGACACAAAGCATCCCTTCCAGCTTTGGATTTTTCAGCTTTCTAAAATAATTAGCAAATCTAGTATAATTGAATACCTTTGCATGCAGAAGAAATTAACATAAAATTGTAAATCAACTACGCTTCAATAAAAAATTTGAAAAAATAGAGATGTAATGAAAGATCTAAATAAATAGAAACATATTTTTTAAAATTAACAAATCATAAACCTTAGCTTTTCTCTCTGTGGACCCAGAGTCCATGACCTGAATGATATGGCAGCTCAGAGCAAAAGAAACAGCTTTCTTTATGTTTCATGGGTTTATTCAGTTTGGTGAAAGTGAAATGAAAGTGATAGTCTCTCAATTGTGATAGACTCTTTGCGACCCCATGGTCTGTAGCCCACCAGACTCCTCAGTTCATGGAATTCTCCAAGCAAGAATACTGGAGAAAGAATTAATCTTTCTGGGCCTCAGTTTCCTCATTGGTAAAGTCCTCTAAGGGGCTTCTCTGGTGGCTCAGTTGTTAGAATCCTCCTGCCAACGCAGGGTTCGATCTCTGGGTCAGAGAGATCCCCTGGAGAAGGAAATGGCAACCTGCTCCAGTATTCTTGCCTGGGAAATCCCATGGACAGAGGAGCCTGGCAGGCATGACTTCATGATTAAACAACAACGAAAGTCTTCATGGATTTAGGGAGGATCGGTTACTTACCCAGTTAAGGCCCTGGATGTCTGGTACATGATAAGCATGTAATATAACCAAACAAACTTCTTCCTCTGCCCAATGTGGCATCGGGGTTCCCTGGGGAGATACATAATGGGATACAGGGCCCGGTAGGATGTCCTCTTCCCTGTGTTCGCAGAGGTGGCCTCTGAGATGACTGCTGAGTAGGTGAGCATTTCCCTCCAGGTCCACCCTTGACATACAGCTGTAATCTCCAGGTTGTCTGTCCATGGTCTGCCAAGGCTCCATCTTCCTAATCATACCTTGTGCCTTCTTTCTCTGAGGTCTTGACACCTTCACACCAATGCTAGAAGATCCATAGAGCTGTTGGCCTGTGGAAAAGCCCGTCCATGGTCCTTCCTGCTTCTGAAGTCCATAGAGACAGGCCTGGGACCTGGAATCCTTTGTTGCAGTGCTGCAAAGCTTGCACCTGGACACACCCCTTCTCAAGAAACGAAATACAAAGAAACTATAGGGGACTAAAAATAACTATGTGCAGGCACAGTTGGGGTGAATTCTGGACAGAAGATACAAAGAGACCAAAACACCCAACTGCCATTTCTGGTGGGTGGGCAAAACACTAAGCCATCCCTCTGGCCTGACCCCTGGACACACCGCTACCGTCATCCTATATAAAGAGTGAGCTAGGCCCCCTCCGGGAGCCTTGAACAAGGAAACCTGTTACTCATTTTAGCTCTCTCCTATAGCCAGTGCGGGAGTCCTAACAATAAAGTCTTGCTTAAATTTTCTTGTCTGGCTTCTAGTCAATTTCTATTGATTGGGGAAGGCCCAGAATCCTGGTCAGTATCATTGATTCCCAAATTCTCTCTCCAAGAGTAATAATTTGAGATCAAATCCAAAGGATTTCCCAGGCCATTTCTACTTTCTTCTCCATCACGTCCTGAGACAATGAATACAGAGCTGACTTTCAGCTGGGGGAGAGAGCCACTAGTGCATAGATGCTGCTCCAAAGGGGAGGCTGCGGAGAGGTTGGTAAAGAGGCCATTGATAAAGGTGGGGGCAAGACTACAGGAACCAGACAAAACAGGAGGCCAGGGACAAAGAAGCCTGAGGCCAACTCAGGTCCTGCTGGCACAGGGAACCTTCCCTTCGGTGGACAGGGGCAGCCAGCTAGGGGTGACCCTGCTGGAAAAGAGCCAGGGGATCAGTCACCCCATGCTCTTGTCTCTCTCTGCTCTCTCTTCTGCCAGGGTGTCTCCTTAAGCCAGTTTCAACCGTAAGACAACTAAACCACTGATGCCATTTATGAAGTTTAGTCTCCCGAGGAATATAGCAGCACAGAAGAATCTGGAAGGACAGATGGGAAATGCCTAGTGCAACATGCTTCTGTCAGACCTGCGGTGAGGAACACTAGGGTCTTGGCTGGAAAGAGTTTTTGTCACACTTGATATAACTTATACAGTCAGGGGAACAGACTGAGAAATTCAATCTCTGCACACCCTTGACTCCCACTAATGAAAAGTTGACCGATTAGGAACACATGTATAGGAAAAGTACCAATGTGGTGACAATTACTGCTGCCCTCAATGGTGGAAGAGGGGCAGCCACTGAACGCACAATGTCGTCTGAGGGATGGGCTTTCTATTCACAGATCGAATCATATTTAATCACAAGCTGGAGAGAAGATTTTGCCACCTCACGTCCCATCCATAAATTATCCCAGTATACCTAAGAGTTGGGCTCATTGATTTATAATACAGTTCATTTATAAAAACCAAACTTATTTCACAGATGACAGCAGCTGCTTGAAACACTCTTTAAAGTGAAGGTGGCCTACAAATTATCCAGTGGTTTCAATTGAAACAAATTATTCGTGAAGAATGCAGTGTCAGCAGAAAAGAGGCTACATATTAATCCCCCGACAGGAGGAGACCATATTGGTATCTGATAATTATTTCAACACTTCAAGATGCGAATACAACAGTTTGATGGGGAAGGGGGAGTGCCAAGGGAGGTGACAGGTCAACGGCAGCAGTGAAGTGTCATGCACAATATATTAAAAAAAGCATTTCAGGGGCTACTGATTTTCTTCTTTACAAGAGGCAAGGTGGGTATAGCCATTGCTTTGTAACCAATTATTAGGAATTTAGGACCTAAAAGGAACTCACTTCTATTATCTCACAGTTTCTGCAAGGGAGGAGTGCAGATGTGGCTGGGCTGAGTCCTCTGAGAACATAATTAAGGTTGCCAGTGGGGATGAGGTCTCATCTGAGTCCTGATGGGGAAGGGTCTGTTTCCAAGCTCACCTTGGGTGTTGGCAGAGGTTCCTCCTGGCTGTGCTTGGCTCTTTGCCTTGTACGCCCCCAGTATGGCCACCTGCTTCATCAAGCCCACAATAGGATCTTAGCAAGATGGGTGTTACAGAGACTTCCCCAGTAGTATAGTGGTTAAGAATCTGCCTGCCAGTGCAGGGAACTGATCCCTGGTCCAGGAAGAGCCCACGTGCTGTGGGACAACTAAGCCTGTGCACCACAACTACTGAAGCCCACGTGCCCTAGGATCCAGTGCTCAGCAACAAGAAAAGCCACCGCAATGAGAAGCCCTGCCAACACCACTGGAGAAAGCCCATGCACGACAACACACAATCAGTCCAGCCAAAAATAAATACGTAATAACAAATATTTTTTAAAAAGATGGATGTTACAATATTGCATAATATACACATGTATTTCCCTTCACTGACTGTGATCTAGTTAGAAACAAGTTGCAGTCCCCACTCCCCACACTTGGGGAGGAGAGCACACAAAATGTGAATATCAGGTGTCAGAAGGGGGCCCCCTGCAGATCGTGCCCCAAGGAGAAAGGAAAAAAAGGGCACTGGAGGAGGAAAAGGAAGCTGAGAAGAGAAAAAGAGAGGGATAGAGATAAAAGTTGCAAGAAAATAGCTCAAAAACATTGGTTCTTTCTGGATATCTGAGACCCTGGTGCAAAGTAAAGGAATAAGACAACAGTCTTAACAAATGCCAGGGAACCTCCCTGGTGGTCCAGTGGTTAAGAATCCACTTTGCAATGCAGGGGACATAAATTTGATCCCTGGTCACAGAACTAAGATCCCACAGGCTGTGGGACAACTAAACCCATGTCTGCAACTACAGAGCCTCTGTGCTCTAGAGTCCACACCACATCTAGAGAATTCACACGCCACCACGGAAGATCCTGCATGACAGAACAAAGATCCTACACTCTGAAGCTAAGATCTAATGCAACCAAATAAACAAATATTTTCAGAAATACATTAAAAAATGCTAGGAAGAAAGCTCAGCTCTTATTTAATTTAGTGTAAAACAGACCAGCACCAAGCACTAACCAAAGAAATTCCCACTGACTTCAGAAGAGAGAGCTTTTATCTTTTTCTTCCTAAGAAAGCCTGGTCAAATATGGTTTCCCTCAAAGTCAGGTCTAAAGGGAGTCAACCCTGAATGTTCATTGGAAGGACTGATGCTGGAGCTAAAGCTCCAGTACTTTGGCCACCGGATGTGAAAAGTTGACTCACTGGAAAAGACCCCGATGCTGGGAAAGATGAAAGGCAAAAGGAGAATGGGGTGGCAGAGGATGAGATGGTTATATAGCATCGTTGACTCAATGGACACGAATTTGAGCAAACTCCAGGAGACAGAGGAGGACAGAGGAGCTTGGCCTGGCCCCAGGAGCCTCACAGTGTCAGCCTGGTGACAGAGGAAGAGGTGAGGAGGACATAAAACGAAATTAATGTCCATGGAAAGCCCAGAAGGGAGAAAGAGCCAGCAGGGCACAGAGAGCAGGGAAGCAAGATGGCTGGGGGGGGATCAGTAGAAACACTGACATAGTCTTAGGTACCCTAGGTGATCAGATCTCCCATCTGAGTCTGAGTTATTGATTCAGTGACTCAGTAACTTAGTCAAAAGAGTCTCAGGCTAACCAGTCCAGCTTTGCTAAAACAGCAAGAGCAACTCCCCTCAGCATGTCATGCTCCCAACATGGAGATGCTCAATTTTTTGAGGCCCTTTTAACTTCATGACCACTGATGGTCATGAAAAAGGGCTTCCCTTGGGGAAGATGGCTTCCAAAGAGCTTCCTTTTATTTTTGGCTGCACTTCACAGCATGTGCGATATTGTTAATTCCCTGACCAGGGGGTCAAACTCACACCCCCTCAGTGGAAGCATGGAAGCCTAATCACTGGACTACCAGGGAAGTCCAGAGAGTTTCCTTCTCTCTGAACCTTGTGAGGAGTATCAGGACATTGCTACCCCAAAGTAGGACACTACACCTTTGGGTCTATGTGACATAATTACATCACGCAGTGAAAACAGTTCTCTTTTGTAAACCCTCTAATTAACTAACTCCGTGGGTAGGTTGGCTTCTTGGTTGCTGCTGCTGCTAAGTCGCTTCAGTCGTGTCAGACTCTGTGCGACCCCAGAGATGGTAGCCCACCAGGCTCCCCCGTCCCCAGGATTCTCCAGGCAAGAACACTGGAGTGGGTTGCCATTTCCTTCGCCAATGCATGAAAGTGAAAAGTGAAAGTGAAGTCGCTCAGTCGTGTCCAACTCCTAGCAACCCCATGGACTTCAGCCTACCAGACTCCTCTGTCCATGCGATTTGCCAGGCAAGAGTACTGGAGTGGGGTGCCATTGCCTTCTCAGTGGATACCTTCAATATATGGAACTGCAAATTTGGTCTTTGGGTTTTCACCCATAAATCACTCATGTTATAAGATCAGGGAATCACCCACCCTGTTTCACAACTTTCTAATTCATTTTTAAATTGTTGAGTATACACTCAGCAATCCCACTCCAGAGTGTATACCCAAAGAAAATCATAATTCAAAAAGATACATGCACACTAATGTTCACTGAAGCACTGTTTACAATAGCCAGGACATGGAAGCAACTTAAATGTCCATCAGCAGATGAATGGATAAAGAAGATATAGTACATATATACAATGGAATACTACTCAACCATAAAAAGGAAAAAATTTGTGCCATTAGCAGAAATATGGATGGACTTAGAGACTCATACAATAAAGTAAGTCAGAAAAACAAATATTGTATATTAACACATATGTGGAATCTAGAAAAATGTACAGATGAACTTATTTGCAAAGCGGAAATACAGACTCAGATGTAGAGAACAGATGTACGGATGCCAAGGTGGAAGAGGAAGTGAAATGAATTGGGAGACTGGAATTCACATATATCGTGGTGATTTAGTCGCTACTTCATGTCCAACTCTTGTGACCCTTTGGACTGTAACCCATCAGACTTCTCTGTCCATGGGATTTCCCAGGCAAGAATACTGAAGTGGGTTGCCATTTCCTTCTCCAGGGGATCTTCCCAACCCAGGGATCTAACCTGGACCTCCTGCATTGCAGACAGTCTCCTGCATCGTTGGCAGATTCTTTACTGACAGAGCCACCGGAGAAGCCCTGACATATATACACTACTATGTATAAAATAGGTAACTAATGAAAATCTGTATAGTGGAGAAGTCTACGCAATGCTCTCTGCTGATCTGCATGGGGAGGAAATTTTTTTAAAAAGAGGGGATAAATAGCTGATTCATTTTGCTGTATAGCAGAAACCAATATAACATTGTAAAGTAACTACACTTCAATAAAAAATAAACAAAAAAGATAAAATGTCTTTCACTCTTTGATTCTCCGGGCAACTTGAAAATAAGCATGGAATTCACTCTCATGGGTTACACATGCCCTGGGCAGAGATTTTGGAGCAGGTGAAAAGAGTCATGAAACTTCTCCAAACAATATTGGGAGAGTTGAGTTGGTTGGTTATGACAGGATATTAATGATTTCAAGCTCAGTCTCATACAAACCCACTTCTTTTGCTAAAGGCAGCTTCTTCAGGGGTCAGATGGACTTTTGTCACTGGTCACAGGAAGGCAAGCATATGACTGATCTGATATGACCCAGCCAACAGGGGTCAAACAACTCAGAGCTGGGTTCCTGGTTGAAGGACACTCTTCAATCCCCTTAATCAGGCACAAAGAGCAGCCACCGGTCATTTCATCTGAGCGATGGCATAAAGGAGATGATGTTTTCCAATGGTGTCCAGGAGGATGATGTGAGCTGGCATCAGCAGGTAATTTGATGTCAAGAGGGTGGGTCCCATGGGCAGAATCAAGGCAAGGAACAGCATGGACGCTTCAGGGATTGTTAAAAAAAATGACGTCATACGGCTTTGCTGCATTCAGATTCAACGTGTCTAAAGTAATGCTCACTGCATTTTTTTAAACTCTGTGAAAGAAACCCATTTATGGTCATCACCCAGCGTCGGTATTGCTGGTCTGCCTCTCAAGAACACAGCACTGCCCTTCCTGGTGGGTCCAAGTTCAGTTCTGACCGAGCACAAATGCCATGGGGACTCTTCCCTCGTGGTCAGGGTGAGCAGCAGAATTGGCAACACAATTGATAAGAAGACCAGCATTAACCAGCTTTTATCCCCACTGTGATTTTTTACCAAATATGGAGGAAGTTGAACTCTTCCTGTTACTTCCTTGTCTGAATGAAATGCTTAAGTTCAGAGCTTCTCTTGGAAGTGAGCCTGCACTGCACTGACTTAGAGGAAAATGGACTGCGATCCATAGCCACACAATAGGAAATTGAACATTAAGGTAATATCACAGTAAGGGACACTTGGGATAAGATCCATTCAATTATCTCCAGTTCAACTTTAATCTGAAAGAAGCTTCTTAATTGCCTTGGCTGGACAGCAGGTAATGGAAAGGTTAAATTGGCTTCAGACTTTTATTTTATTCATTGTGAGATAACTGATTTCCAATATTGAACTTCCTTCAGAGGAACAATAAATTACTTTTTGAAATATAGATTATGCCAATAATGGATGAGCTGGATATAAATGGAAATCCAGCATCTTTGGAATGTGTCTTGTGTGCATTTTTCTAGAAATTGGAAGAAAAGAGAGCACTACCATGGTGAAATAAAACAGTATCGCTGACATATTATTATACACTCTAAAAATGAATGGCCAGTGCTGATTAAACAGAAGAACAGAAGTTGAGTATGCTCAAGGAGATGAAATCTTCAAACTTAAAAGAATGAAGAAAAATATTAACCCTTCCAGTTTATAAAATAACTGAGTGCCACCACCGAGAATATAAAAGGCCGTTTTTTTCTGGGCTTTTTAAGGTTTTGCAGAACTAGACAGTGTTTTGAGAACACTGAGAAGGCAGTTAGTAGCTTCTATAAACAGGCTTTCAGGGGACTTCCCTGGTAGTCCAGGGGTGAAGTCTCCACATTCTGAAGCCAGGGGGCACGGGTTTGATCCCTGGTCAGGGGGCTAAGATCCATAGGCTGTACAGTGCAGCCAAAACAAAAGACAGAACCCTTCTGTAATGAAAAGGTACTCAGTGTTCACCATTTTATTCTGTCTTCTAAAGAAGTGCAACCAAAACCCCCAAAGAAAATTCTGTCTGAAAAGAATACCCATTGTTGACCCTATTTGCTCCACAGATGCAGGCAGAACTCATCGATGGAATGCAATTTCTTTACTTGGTTTGAGAGTAACCCTTAATGAGATGTTTGAGACTGACCAAAGTGAAACAGATTTTATTCTAAAAATAAGAAGTGAAGATAGAAGTGCCAGCTACTCTGTCTAAAATTTCATTTTATCCATCCGAAAAAACACTTATGGAGTGCTGACTATGTACCTGGGCACTTCTACATACACTTGGGAAAAGGCAGAAGACAAAACAGACAAAACCAACATGCTATAAAGTTTAATCCTTAATGGAATGGACATAATATTAATGAAAAGATGTCATAGTATGAGTAAGTTCCCTGCATATGAATAAATTCCATTCCAAGACTGTGTTTGTAATTCCCATTTGTTCATTAAGTCCAACAAAGCTAGCCTAGGTACCTAGCTAACAAAATCATCTGTATGGTACTGTACTGTAATAGGTTTATAATACTTTGCACACAAATAATACATAACAAACAAACACACACACAAAAGAAAACATTTTAAATCTTACAGGACTGTACCTTGAAGAGTTGGCATCCAGGGACTGGCATCTGGTGAACAGATAAGAAGAGTTACTGACTGGAGGAGAGACAGGTGGTGGGAGGTGGTGGAGCTAAGGATCATCAGCATTGGAGACGGAGGGCAAGCTGCAATTTCATTCACGTTTGTCATTGACGGAACACGTTTGCATCTTTGAAAGCTCCTGACTTGAAGGTTTGTATATAGGGGATTTACTGTCTGTTAAAAAGTGATACATGATATGTAGAAAAATATATTGGAGAGGGTGTCAGGAAGTGATGGGGTGAAGGTGGAGGGCTGCAACTTTAGAAAAGATGGTCAAGGAAGTTCTGGCTGAGAAGATGACATTCAAGCAAAAGTGGGTGCAGAACACAGCTCGGAAATCTAGGGGAATGGATTTTGCAGAGAGATACAGGTTTTTCTCAGATGTGGCATTAACGTGGAGAATTGTCCTATGCTTTGTGGAGATATAATTGCATCTCTGTCTTCCATCCATTATACCCCAGCAACATCTCTCTCTGGTTGTGAAATCTTAACCACTAGCCTGCCAGGGAAGTCCCTGTTTTCTTCTTTTAAAAACAATAGTTATTGGATGAGGGTCCACCCTGACTGAGTAGGACTTTGTCTTAGCTTGATTACATGTACAAATGTAGATTTCCAAATATGGCCACATTTATGGTACCAGGGGTTAGGATTTGAACATATATTCGGAGCTGGGGATGAAGGACAGAATTTAACTTATCACAGGGAAGATGAACTATGTGATCCTCTCTTCTTTGTGATTAATTTCAGATATATCCTACTGCAAGGAAAGTTTCTTTTTCTTATTTTTATTTTTTATTGGGGTAGAGTTGCTTCACAAAGTTGTGTTGGTTTCTGCCTTACAATGAAGTCTATCAGTCATATGTAGGATTTTCCAGGCAAGAGTACTGGAGTGGGTTGCCATTGCCTTCTCCACCTCTCCCTTGGACCTCCCTCTTAATCACCCCATTCCACCCCTCTAAGTCAACAAAGGACACCGAGCTGAGCTCCCTGTGCTATACAGCAGCCTCCCACTAGCTGTCTATTTCACACATGGTTGTGTACATATGTTGCCCCTATTCTCCCAATTCATCCCACTCTTCTTCCCCACCATGTCCACACACTTGTCCTCTATGTCTTCATCTCTATTCTTGTGCCTCAAATCAGTTCATCTGTACCATTTTTCTAGATTTAATATATATGCATTTATGTATCTTTGATCCATATTATAACAAATTTAATAAATTCTTTAAAAATGGCCCATATCAAAAAAAATCTTGAAAAAAAAAAAAGAAGACATTTGAATACAGAGAAGCAGACACAGGCTATGGTTTTTCTAGTGGTCATGTATGGATGTGAAAGTTGGATTGTGAAGAAGGCTGAGCGCCGAAGAATTGATGGTTTTGAACTGTGGTGTTGGAGAAGACTCTTGAGAGTCCCTTGGACTGCAAGGAGATCCAACCACTCCATTCTAAAGGAGATCAGTCCTGGGTGTTCTTTGGAAGAAATGATGCTAAAGCTGAAACTCCAATATTTTGGCCGCCTCATGTGAAGAGTTGACTCATTAGAAAAGACTCTGATGCTGGAAGGGATTGGGGGCAGGAGGAGAAGGGGACGACAGAGGATGAGATGACTGGATGGCATCACCGACTCGATGGACATGAGTTTGAGTGAACTCCGGGAGTTGGTGATGGACAGGGAGGCCTGGCGTGCTGTGATTCATGGGGTCGCAAAGAGGTGGACACAACTGAGCGACTGAACTGAACTGAACTGAACTGAAGCAGACACAGAGGGGGAAAGATGGCCTTGTAAAGACAGAGACCTTAAGCAACTATAAGCCAAAGAATGCCAAGGATTAATGGCCACTGTCAGAAGCTGGAAAAACAAAGGAAGCAATCTCCTCCAGAGACTTCAGAGGGAGCATGGCCCTTTGGCACCTTGACTTTGGATATCGAGGCTCCAGAACTATAAGAGGATATGTTTCTATCGTTTTAGGCCTCCCAGGCTGTGGTAATTTATTATGGTAACCCTAGAAAACTAATGCATCTCATTACACAGAGAATTCCAGTTTGACAAGGTATTGAAAGAAATATGAATTGGTGCACAGTTAAAGCTTGACGGACACTGTCTTTTCTCTCCTCCTTGTCCTTGTAGGCAGAGATGTAGAGAGAAATCCAGTGACAACAGAATACACAAAAGATTCCAGAAGTCATGCTTCAGGCAATGTGCAATGGAAAAAACTAAAACACCCAAGATATAATAGCTAGAAGCTTTGAAAGAGGCGAAGATGATTGGATTAAGGAGAAAGGATCAGTTTTAAGGGGGAGAACTTTTTTCTAGCTGTAGATAGATGAAGCACTGTTGCAGACAAGGGCAAAGATGGACATTCTTCTCCCTACACCCCAAACTCTACCAATAAATAGAGAAATTTACCAAAATCACAGAAA
Organism: Redunca redunca; assembly: GCA_006410935.1. Classification (NCBI taxonomy): domain Eukaryota; kingdom Metazoa; phylum Chordata; class Mammalia; order Artiodactyla; family Bovidae; genus Redunca; species Redunca redunca. Next base: position 1,004,323 of record SJYQ01001156.1, on the reverse strand, counting down.
GATGGATTTAAAATCTCGTCTGTGGCAATTATCCAATAGAGATACAAGTAAGCACCAAACACCTCATTTCCAGAAAATCCATAAAAAATAAGTGCAGTGGAATTAGAGTGATTTTCTTCTTTATATTCTGTGCCATCCAAAACAATGGACATAGGTTACTTTTATGATCAGAAAGAAACAGACACTTGTAAACTAAGTGCCTATCTATCTATACTAGAGTAGAAGCATCTTGGGCATCTTGCCCAAAGAACTTGTGCAAGACATTGCCGTGAAAACACCTAAGTGGCTTCCTGTGACTCAGCACACTCACTGTTGCTTCTTCCCTTGGGATGCTCTGCTGGACATCTTCTCTTTGTCCCTCCAGATCCCAGCTCTACTCTTCTCTGTCTGACTGAACCCTTACATATTGCATCAGTGGGCTCCCTTAGTCTCTGGCTTCTTGTTGGGTTTGGCCAATGATAGCCAAGAGATTGGGGAAATCCAAGGTATTTGTGCTCATAACTCCCTCCCTGCTGGTCACCATGGGTTATCTGCTCTTCCTCTGCCAAAGACCACAACCCCTATCAGGTGGCCCTCTCTAAAGCCACACTGTCTGGGTTCTGGCACCACTTCCTTCCCATAGTCCTACAAATATAGGATGGCAATAGCCTGCACCCCGCACCCCACCCCCGCTCTGTGGCAATGGTCCCAAAGTACCACATGATTCCATACCCTTGTTGGCTTCTCTTGATCCTCTTCATCCTGGTCTTCTCAATATCAATTTCATGTTTCCTCTGTTTCCTTCTAGGACCCCAATCAATGCAAAGTTCATACATTAATTTCATGTACTTTCTAAACCTAGGAAAAATGAAAAGTTGAGCTTACCCCAATTTTCCTAGGATCTCGTCCCCCTACAAGGACATGTTTTACACCTCTTTTCTGCCTGATGCTGCTAGCTTCAGAATTTTCTTAAAGAAGCAAACAGAAGCACACAACAAAGAAACACATTTGGCTTTTAAAATAAACCTTGTTAAATAAAAAGGCTTCCAACAAATTCGATAGCTGGAGGCTTTCCACCATATTGACAGGCACCAGAAACATGACGGCAGCTGTTTCTGAAGTTTGCAGCTTTTCAAACTTCTACGGGGCAGGCGACATGCCTGGCAGCTCATCTGCAGCCTGGGAGAGGGCAGTGTTTCCATTTTGTGCTTGTGGTACTCTAATTCCAGGGGCCATCACCAGCAGACAAAAATAAATAAATAAGTAAATAAATAAATGAAAGCAGGAATTAGAGTTCCTGCCCATAGGCAGGTAATTTGCCATGAGATATTTAGACTGAAAGTTTGGGAAAGGAATCCAACAGCTTAAAGTTCACAAGGCAAGTATTGACCATGCACTTTTCTTTTCTTTTCTGATAAAGTACCTAAAATGAGTCATAAGACAGGAGGAATGAAAAGGTAACATATTCAATAATAATGATATAAGAGGCGTTGAGTCCACCAGGATAAGGATTTGGTCGAACATGAGAGACTGTTGTTCATATCACCATTATTTTCTGACCATTAGAAATTTAGATTTCCACTTTTACAAAGATGGATTAGATATACTTTTTCCGAGTCCTCTTTCTATGTACAGCTAAATTGCATGGACATTGTATATGTAACAAACACAAAGAGATTCTGAATGGTCAAGAGAAGAGACAGACCTCAGGACCCAAATAGGTCAACAGAATGGTCATTTTCCTGGGTTTTCTTTATGCCTCATATACCAGATTGCTTAGTACTAAAGAAGCTGGTAAGCAGAAATACCAGTGGATGTAGACAAAAGGCCCTTGGAACAGGAAAAAAAGAAAGAAAAGACCCCCAGAACAGAAAAGGAACAGCCTCCCAAGATAGAAAAGCTTCAGACAATTACTACTCTGCTCCAGCCACATACCACGGAAAAAAAAACTGTGGCCTCACTCCCCAGTCTGCCTGCAAAATTTGAGTGGGGAGCCTAGATTTCCAGACTCACCTGGTTGAAACAAGGTGCTCCCATACCTCTGTTGGAAGAGTGTCAGAGAAGGTCAAATGGGGGCCTGCACACACACAGCTTCCAGGGCTAACGAGGCCAGCCTCCCCACACTGGCAATGGGTGAGGTGCAGGAGCGAGGCAGGTCTCCCCCTCCTTAAAAGGTGCTATAAGCAGAACCTAGAAGATCACGTGAATTCCCACCCCCACCCAACAATGATGAGGGACTCTTCCCCCAGGTTTCAAAGGAGGTTGAGTGAAGAATCTAGACAGAAATGAATACTACTTGCTCCCACTCCATTGGAATTTTGTCAGAGGAGTCCTGTTAAAACAGAAGATTTAAACAAGATCCAAAGTTTTACCTAACATGACCAGATTTTAATAAAAATCTTTTTTTCATACATTTTAATAAAAATCTTTTTTTCATACCAATAATTAGGAATACATCAACTTGAAAAGAGAAAAAAGAAACACTCAATAGAGGCCAACTTCTCCTAGACAGGACAGGATTTTAAAGCAGCCATTGTAAAAATGCTTCAACAATCACTAACAGACTTGAAACCAGTAAAAAACAGAAATCTTCCGCAGATAGATATAAAGTCTCTGCAAAGAAGTAGATGTAGAGGAGAGCCAAACAGAAGTCTTCCAATTGGAAAATACAATAAATGAGATTTAAAAGCTCAGTCAATGGGCTCAGTAGCAGAATGGACAGATTAAGGGAAGGAATCAAGTGACTACAAAATAGTACAACAGAGATCGTTCAATCAAAACAGACAGAATAATAGACTAAAAATAGGGATAGCTTGGACTATAACAAGAGATTTAATATTTGTGTCATTGGAGTTTTAGAGAAGAAAGGTGAGGTTGAAAAAGTAATGGCTTAAAAGGTCTTCAAACTGGCAAAACAGAAGAAACAAACAAACATCTGGCCAATCCTGTGAGGAATGTCACCTCTGAAATGAGTCACTTCAACTATATCCCTTTCCTGTATTACTCTGCTAAAGACTCAAAGTGCTGAAAAAGAGCATGACACACTAGAATGGGCTACTTGCTCACTGCTGGTAAGGGAGAACCCCACACAAGGCCACATGCAATAAGGAAGAGCTCATTTTAAAAAAGAAAGAAAGAAAGAAACTATAGTGTGTCTTAGTTCATTAGTAAGTAAGTAAGTGTAGTTGCTCAGTCGTGTCCGACTCTTTGTGACCCCATGGACTCTAGCCCACCAGGCTCCTCTGTCCATGGGATTCTCCAGGCAAGAATACTGGCTGCTATAACAAAAATATCATAGAATATCACAGTGGCTTAAACAACACACATCTATTTCTCACAGTGCTGGAGGCTAGAGTCCAAGATGAAGTCACCAGCAGATTGTATGTCTGATGGGGCCCACTTCCCGGGTCATAGGTTCCATCTTCTTGCTATGCCTCACCTGGTGGAAGGGGTGAGGGAGCTCTTTGGTGTTTTGTTCATAAGGGCACCAATCCCATTCATGAGGGCTCCAACCTCATGACCTAATCACCTCCTAAAGGTCCTACCTCCCAACACCACCACATTAAAGGGTGGGATTCCAACATATGAATTTTGCAGGAAGGAGGGTGGTTGAGGGGACAAACATTCAGTCCATGATAGAGAGCTACTGCCCAAAGAACTGGAATGGATACTGGTGGGCTAAAGCAGGCTGTCCACACAATGCAGGAAACATGTCAGTGTGACCAGTAATCATTATGCGAGTCACCCATCGCAGGTCATCTGTAGGTGAGAGATGAACATGTTCAATAGCTTTACTAGTTGGAAGGACAGGGATTTAACACAAATCAATGACTTTCACAGCTTCATGTGCCTGTAAGAAAAGGCAAAGAGGAAAAAGGAACATCATAAAAACAGGATTGCCTTTTTGCTTGCCAGAGTTTTCTAGTGGCAGTTGTTAAGAAACTAGTTTGTCGGTTGTTCCAGATGAAATACCTAATCTCTTCCACTGTCCAAAGCATCACATGAGTCAAAGATGGAGACAGAGAGGCAGAACAGAGGCAGAAAAGAGATGGGAGGCAGAACAGCATCAACAACAAGATGGAGAGATGCAGAAGCAGAACAACACTCACAGCAAGGTCTCACAGTAATGCATATTTATTTGTATCTGTCTGTCCAGTTCCCATTTCCCCTCCTTCTGGAAACAGGATCCCTGGGCTTCTCGTTGGCATAATCTACATGGGAAGGCAATCTGCCTACTGCTGAACCCCCAACACCCAGAATAGTACCTGGAGCTCAAAAAACGCTTCTTAAATGGATTATCTGCATGAATACCCAGACTGACAAGTTGTAGTCCCACATTTTTATTTATTTTTCTTGTTTCCCATTGATTAGATTCTTTTTTTTAGCTTTTAATTTTATACTGGAGTTTTAGTTAATTAACTATGCTGTGTTAGTTTTAGGCATACAGCAAAGTGATTCAGTTATACATACACATGTATCTATTCTTTTTAAAAATGTTTTCCCATTCAGGTTGTTCAGTTCAGATCAGTTCAGTCGCTCAGTCGTGTCCGACTCTTTGCGACCCCATGAATCGCAGCACGCCAGGCCTCCCTGTTCATCACCATCTCCCGGAGTTCACTCAAACTCGCGTCACGTAACCATTTATTAGATTCCTACAGGTTCCTTAAAACTGGGTATAATGCTTGCATAGAAATTGAATCAGTACCACTTTCCTGCTTAGGAGATCTCTCGTGGACTCTTATCTTATCTTATCTCTTATCTCAGTAACCACATGGCTAGAGATTATGAACCTTCTTTTTTCTCTTCTTGTCTTCCTTGTTTTCCTTCTTACATGAGACATGTTATGATAAAATGTGGATCACTGATTTTTAAATCACTCTTTTGATGAATCTTGAACTCTTTTATAATGTCCCCACCTTAGAGCCGATAGAACAGAGAATCTTGCTGCTGTAGTCCTTTCCACAAATCCACTGACAACTCCATTAAGGCTCGGTTCAGAAAATTTAATTATGCATTGGTTCCCATCTCTTGGAAACCCAAAGAAGTCAGTTTGGGTTGGCATTACGATGCCACTGGGCTGTGACGCTCACATTGCCTTTTTTCTCCTCTTGAGTGAATCCCTCAGTTAGCAAATCCACCTCTTTGCCGCTGGATTTACATTTATTTCACGAGGCTTGGAGAAGACCTGATGCCAAATCTGGCCTCTGTACACTGACACCGAATTAAATCTCAGAGGCAGGGCTTTGGGTGAAGTAGAAAAGAATAGCTTTATTGCTTTGCCTGGCAAAGGGGGCCACAGCGGGCTAAAGTCCTCAAAACTACATGAACCAACCTGGAAGGAATAGCGAGGAATTTTATAGAAATGGTTCAATTTCTATAACATGAAATAAAATGAAACACCCTCAAAGAGGGTGTGATCAGCTCATGGACATTCTTTGGATGGACTTCTTCCACCTGGTGGAGGTTTCAGTGTCTGCAAAACAGCTCTAAAAATTGTGAAGTGCATCCCTTGGGGGGTGCGGGTGGGGACCAGGACCCTGCCCCGAGGCCGCTCTAGTGTTTCTTGACTGCCCCAGCCTTGTCTTTGTATCCCTTCCCTCCCCTGATTAGCAACTGTTTGAACCTGCCCCAGGGAAGGTCTTCCAGGCTGAATGCAGCCTACTTCTAGCAATCAGGAAACAGGGGACACAGAAAGGTTTCGGGCCCAGAAGCCCCACAGGGTCCCGTTGGTTTCAGACTTGCAAAGCTGAGCCGGTTTAGTCCCTTCCCAATTATGCAAGGGGTGCGGGGTGCTGCCTCTGGCCTCCTGTGTCCTAAGTCCAGCCTTCCTCTGTCCCTTGGTCTCTGAGTCTAGCGTGTCCTATTATAGCACAAAAGTGAGGTTGCTCCAACAGCTGAGGGTGAAGGAGCCCAGTCCTCTTCCCAGGTGAGCTGAAACTGAGGTCAGGTCTGGACATGGGATGGAGATTTAGAAAGACTCCCAGCTGCTGTAGAAAATAGCGCTGGGTTATAGGTGGCTCTGGGTGTGGGCAGCTCCCCAAGGGATGGAAGGGTCCCTGGAGTCTTGCTGGCTACAAACAGCCTTGTTTCATCCCAGCTAACCCTCCTAGCAATTCTCCTTCTCAAAGGGAGACTTTTTTTTCTCTGTGGTCATTTTGCTCTGTGGAGCAGTTCTGCTTTTGTGATGCAAAACGTTTCTCGGCTGCCAAATCCAGTCCCTGTGAATTCCTTCCAACTCAGCCAATTTAAGAAATGAGATGACGGGAATCAAAACAGGGGGAGGGAGAGGGGTGTCGCGGAAAGAAGAGAACAAAGCACGAGCGTCGCTATTCTCCCCACTCTGTGAATTTCCTGAAATTTGCAGAAACGTGTTTTTCTGGGTGTGTGTGTGAAGCGGGTGAGACGTTCCTCTCAGTAATTTGAATCCAAGCAGCACCTCACTATCAAGCCCATATTAGCCAGTATCTGAGGAGCCACTACACTGTATCTGTTAAACGAAGGTGCTGGGTTATTTGGGAAAGAAAGTTTCTTCACCTCTCTCACCATATCTGAAATGATAGAGATGGTTTTGAGAGGAGATTCAAAAACTACAAGAAGCTACTGCAAAAGGGGTTGGTGGCAGCTAGCGTAGATGAATATGGTGGTGGTGGTTTAGTCACTAAGTCGTGTCGGACTCTTGTGGCTTGCCAGGCTCCTCTGTCCATGGGGTTCTCCAGGCAAGAATACTGGAGTGGGTTACCATGCCCTCCTCCAGGGAATCTTCCTGAACCAGGGATCAAACTCTTGTCTCCTGTGGCTCATGCATTGGCAGGCAAATTCTTTACTACTAGCGCCACCTGGGAAGCCTAGATGGGAGGGGTGATCGTGGCTTTTGTTATGTTAATGAGGCTACTTTTGGAACGTGCCTGTGTGGAGGGGGTGGATACTGGTTGCCCTTGGAGCCTCCCTAGAAAACTTTCCTTTCAGATTGGGACTCTAACCCATGTGGTTGGGACTCGAAACCAGCCAAAACCCTGCGTGGGACTCCAACCCATTTTTTTTTTTTTTAATTAGAATCACTCACCTGGTGCCTGGACTTACTGAGGCTCAGATTCTTGACGTCTCATCACAGAAAGAATTCAGGGAGAGACAAAGTGATAGGTAAGAAGTGGATTTATTTAGAGAGAAACACACTCCACAGAGTGTGGGCTCTCTCAGAAGGTAAGAGGCACCTTGAAATCTGATATCGTTAGTTTTTAAGGGCTGGGTAATTTCATAGGCAGGCTTCTCTGGTGGCTCAGACAGTAGAGAATCTGTCTGCAATGCAGGAGACCTGGATGTGATCCCTGTGTCTGGAAGATAACCCTGGAGAAAGGAATGGCATCCCACTCCTGTATTCTTGCCTGGAGAATCCCGTGAACAGAGGAACCTGGCAAGCTAGTCTATGGGGCTGCAAAGAAGCTTGCAACCCCAAGACTTGACTGAATGATTAACACTAATTTCATAGGCTAATGAGTGGGAGGATTATTCCAATTATTTTAGGGAAGGGATGGAGATTTCCAGGAATTGGGCCACTGCCCATTTTTTGACCTTCATGATTGGCCCTGGAACCATCCTGGTGCCTGTAGGTTGTCATTTAGTGTGCTGAAATGTTAGAATGTGAGTATACTGAGGCTCAGGGCTTCCCTTGTGGCTCAGCTGGTAAAGAATCCGCCTGCAATGCAGGAGATCTGGGTTTGATCCCTGGGTTGGGAAGATTACCTAGAGAAGGGAAAGGCTACCCCCTCCAGTATTTTGGCCTGGACAATTCCATGGACTGTATAGTCCATGGGGTTGCAAAGAGCAGGAGATGATGGAGCGATTTCCACTTTTCATACTGAGGCTCAAGGTCTAGTGGAAGTCCACATGTCTGCCATCTTGGGCCCATTTGGTTCTACTCAGCTTATGTTGTGTCCTCAGGGCTGTGTCATTCTTTTAAAGTTTGCCCTGCACCCGTCCCTCCTGTTTCATTGTGATTAGAGTGATGGACTTTTCAGCCCCACCCCCCTGACCTCTGGGAGGGGAACGTGGGCTGGAGGTTGAATCAGTCACCAGTGGCCCATGATTTAATCAATCACGCCCATGAAATGGAGCCTCTGTAAAAATCCAAAAAGAACCCCAAAATGGGGTTAGAGAGCTCCCAGGTGGGTGATCAGGTGAAAATAAAAGGAGAGTGGAGCCCAGAGCTTGGAAGCCCCATATCTTTTCCCATGCCTCACGCTGTGCATCTCTTCCATCTGGCTGTCACTGAGTTATAGCCTTTAACCTAGTAAGTAATATGTTTTTCTGAATTCTGTGAGCTGACCTAACAAATTAATCAAACCCAAGGAGGAGGTCGAGGAAAGCTCTTAGAGTCTAATCAATAACCGGTTGGTGAGAAGCACAGGTGACAACTGGACTTGCCATTGGTATCTGAAGTAGGGGTGGGGGGACCATCGTGTAGGACCGAACTCTCAACTTGTGGGGTCTGATATTGTCTCCTGGTAGAGGGTGTCAATTGAGTTGAATTGTAGGACACGCAACTGGTTTCTGAGAACTGCTCTCTGATGGGGAAAAACCCACACATTGTAATTGGTGTCAGAATTGGATATTCTGTTAAGAACAGGACACCTGGGACATTTTTAAATGGAGTTTCTAACACCGAGCAGAGCCCTGTGGGGCTCCTGGGTACAAAGCCTTTCTGTGTCCCCTATTTCTTGGATTACAGGAAATAGCCTTCATTCAGGCTCCACGACCTTCCCTGAGTTCCAATGGGAAGATTCAAGCAGTTATTAATTAGGGAAAGTAGGAGATGCAAGACCAGGGAGAAAAAGTCAAGAGTAGCCTTGGGGCAAGGTTCTCTTTCCCCGTCAGTGGATACACACAGTATCTCTGAGCTGTTTTGCAGATACTGAAACCCCCGCCAGGTGGGAGAAATTAATGAGTAATAATGATATGTACACTGCCTGCAAGCATGTAGACTCCAGGCCAGATGGACCTGAAGGGTGATGATGCTGACTTCCGCTGTCTTTACCACCAACCCATCAGAAGAGTGTCCATAAGCTGATCATGCCCTCATTGAACAGTTACTATTAAACTTCTCACTATCCTCTCCAAGTTGGGGCACACGGTTTTGAGGGTACTAGCCCGCTGTGGCCCCTTTTGTCTGGCAAAGTAATAAAGCTTTTTTTTTGTACTTCACCCAAAACCCTGACTTCAAGGTGCGATTGGGCACTGGTGTACAGAGAAGGTGAGCTTTCAGCATCATTCTCAGAAGGCAGAATGAAGAATTTTAGTCATTAAAGACTGCCTAGGAATTGCACTTAAGAGTTTGGGGATGGCGGGAAGAAGTTCTAAAGGGTCTTAGCTGGAGGATGCAGGGGGGTGAGGGTGGGAGGTGAGGTGGAAAGACCAAACGAAAAGAAAAACACCTCATCTTATTTCTCATTCTCCTTTCTATTTTTCCTTTATAATTTTAAAGAAACCATACTCTGAAGAGAAAGACAATTTAGAGATAGAAACTAAATTTACATATATTTCCTTTGAGAGGTGGCAGGTGGCAATGCAAACACATCTGTAAATCGTGGTGGGGGACCTTACCTGTCAATATTCTAACCAAAATAACAGACATGGAACTTCTTTTCACTCAACAGAAAGGCATACTAACTAACCAGCTTCTAGCTACTGGAATATTTCAACTCTGACTAAAGGTTTCGCCTTCCCTCCAAAACTTTGAAGACAGAATAAGTTTAAACATGTAAGTTTTTTCCCAGGTGACACTAGTGGTAAAGAACTTACCTGCAGATGCAGGAGATATAAGAGACTTGGATTCGATCCCTGGGTCAGGAAGATTCCCCTGGAGAAGGAAATGACCACCCACTCCAGTATTCTTGCCTGGAAAATTCATGGACAGAGCAGCCTAGTGGGCTACAGTCCATGGAGTCACAAAGAATCAGACATGACTAAAGCGACTTAGCAGGCAGGCATATAAATTTTACTCTCCTCTTTGATGAGGTTTATTTCAGTCGGGGTTAGTTCCATTTTTGTTTCATCAGCACCACCATCTCTCCAATGATTCTTGCTCTTTTGTCACATTCACGACACAGAAGAGAGATTCTTCTCATCGCATTTTGCTAAATCTCTCATTATTTTAAAAGAATTCTTGAAATAATAATTTTACTTCTCCCACCCAGACCCTACTTTTCTTTCAAAATATTTATTTATTTATTTGGCTGCGCCTTCTCTTAGTTGTGGCATGTAGGATCTTCCATCTTCCTTCTGGCATGTGGGATCTATTTTCCTGATCAGGATTGAAGCCCCTGCATTGGAAGCATGGACTCTTAGCCCCTGGATGACCAGGGAAGTCCACCAGGCCCCACCTTTCTGAATGTTGCTAGATTACCAATACAACAGTTTCAAAATAATAATAATGAAGTTCTTCCTTTATAGTTTTCTTGGCTATTGTCAGTGAGGGTCACTTTGAAATTTGACTTGTTTGAACAAAGCAAAACCAAGTAGTCCACAAACATTTCCCCCTACGTATGTGATCACAGTGGAATGTTTGTTTTTTTCTTAAAATTTACAGCACATGCAAGTTAATGGTGGGGCCGGGGACTCCAAGAAATCAATGAGCTGAAATACTATCGGATAAATGGTGTGCAGACATTAACTACATACTCAATTATAGATAACACAACTCTAAGCAGCTTCCTCTCGAGGTTATTAGTGACTATGACACTACTACCTTTAATTATGCCTCTGCTGTCTCTTTCAAAACACTAACTCCTTAGAAAAGGAATGCATGGAAATTCCTTGTTAATCACCAGCGGGAGTGCCACTTGCCCAAATAGTGGTTGTAGTCTGTTAATGTGTTTAATTCCCAAGTGTTGAAACCTGTTAAGAAATCTGTTTATGGGAAAACAGTTTGACAGCTAACACCAAATCCATTCTAACGGTGTTGGAAAGTTTTGTGGTTACTAAGGGCTGAGATTTTCTGGTGGCTCAGTGGTAAAGAATCCACCTGTCAATGACGGAGACATGGGTTCATTTGATCCCTGGGTAGGGAAGATCCCCTGGAGAAGTAAATGGCCACCCACTCCAGTATTCTTGCCTGGGAAATCCCATGGACAGAGGAACCTGTGGGTGGGATCACAAAAGAGTTGACACAACTTAGCAACTAAACAGCAAAAGCAATTACCAAGGGCAGAGCCTTGCAAGAAAGAGTTGGGGAGGGTAGAGGATGTGAGTCTATGAATCCATTTGCTACTGAAATGGGGACCCCTTCCAGGGCCTGAAAGCAGGCTCTTGTCTAACACTTGGAAATGAATTGTCCAAGGAGACACACGTGCTGACAAAGCAAGAGACTTTATTGGGAAGGGGCGCCCAGGCAGAGAGCAGGAGGGTCAGGGAACCCAGGAGGACTGCTCGGCCCCGTGACTCACAGTCTTGGGTTTTACTGTGATAGGATTAGTTTCCAGGTAGTCTCTGGCCAATCATTCTGACTCAGAGCCCCTCCAAGTGGCGTGCACATCGCTCAGACAAAATGAGTTCCAGGAAGGAGGATTCTGGGAGGTTGGTAGAACATATGAACTGGAGTCTCCTCTTGACCTTTCCCAAATTCTTCCAGTTGGTGGTGGCTTGCTAGTTCTGTGTTCCTTACCAGGACCTTCTCTCATAAAATAACACATACAAATTGTTACTGTGATGCCTGGCTACAGTGGGCAGTTTTAGTCAGTATTTCCCCTGACACATGGAGGGGAAGGCTATCTACTGCATGTCACTGTATCCATGTTGCCGGACTAACAGTTGCTCGGGGAAGGGAGTACAGTCACATTGGCATGCTGCAGACTGAATTCACACCTAAGATTATTTCATCTCCAGTTACGTGGAAGCAGATGTAGGTGAATAAATCAGTGAAGGCTCACCTATTCAGAACCTGAAGGAGCTTCATGTGTGCATGAAACAGGGGAGCGTGAAACAGGAGTAAGGGGGAGCTTGTGGGAAGGTGAATTTATTTCTTCAGAGGAATGAGAAAAATGATCTTTCCTGAAAAGGTAAAAAGCGAATGGGAAATATGAGATGTGACAATTTGATGAGCAAAGCTCCAAGGCACAATTAGGTGCAGCCTACAAGGTAGGGCAGATTTTTTTCCCCAACATGGCCTTAATGACATTTCCTTCCCGTGTGATTGTCTATACATGGTCCTCGCACTTGACACAAGCTTGAGTCTATTTTTTTCCCCTTGGGGTTCAGCTGGGCTTCTGATTGTACAGTGGAAGTGACATGCTTTCACAAAAGGCCACTCCGTTGAAATAGTCACATTTGGAGCCCTGAGCCACCATGGATTAAACCAGCTGGCCGCCATGCTGTGGGGAAGCCAGGAGTAGGCAGGCAGGCAGCCCTCCAGGTCCTCAAGTGCTTTCCACCCAAACACCTTGAGACTTGAGAGTGAACAAGCCTTCTGATAACTCCCTGTCCTGGCCTCAAAGTCTTCCCAGGGGAGGCCCAGATTCGCGGAGCAGAGAAAAGCAATCTGCATGCCACTCACTCCAAATTCCTGGCCTTCAGAACCCATGAACATAGAAAATAGCTTTCAGTTGCTAAGTTTTGCAGTAATTTACTACTCAGAAATAGTAACTGGGGGCTTCTCTGGTGACTCAGTGGTAAAGAGGCCACCTTTCAATACAAGGATTAGAAACCTGGTCTGGGAAGGTCCCACATGCCAAGGGACAACTAAGCCTGTTGTCACAACTACTGAACCTGTTTGCTGCAACTACTGAAGCCAATACATCCCAGAGCCCATTCTCTGCAGCAAGGAGAAACCACTGCAGTGAGAAACCTATCCGCTGCAACAAAGAGGAGCTCCCGCTCACAGCAGCTAGAGGAAAGCCTGCCTAGCAACAAAGCCCCAACCAAAATAAATAAAATAAAATAAACAAAATAAAAAACAAANTAAATCTAAAGTGAAAAAAAAAAAAAAAAGAAATACAAACCGAAAAACAGGGATTTCTGGTCTTCCCAGGAGGGAAGCCCTTGTATTGTTTTGGAAAACTTTGTAAATATGCTCACTTCTCAGGCCAGTAGATTATAAATTCAAAAGGACAATATTGAAGAAAGAGAAGGTAGGAAACATGTTTAAAAAATTTTTTTTAATACTCTAAAAGATACTTGAGTACATTTGGGGAAATTAGAATACGGGCTGAATATTAGAATATATTATGAAATTAAAATTATTTTGATAAAGGGCAATAATAATTTCATGTTCTGTGGTTATAGAGGATGAAATCTTCTATATTATTTTTAGGAGATGCATCTTTAAGGATTAAGAGGTGAAGAAGCCTGTGTCCCAGTGTCTGTAGTTTACTTTCAAGTGGTTCAATATTGGCAACAAATTTGAGAGAGAGAGAAACACACACACAAACACACATACACACAGAAGAAAACAGAGTGAAATGTTGACAGTCCTTGAATCTAGATGGAAGGTATTTGGGATGAAAATTAAAAGTGGAGGAAAAAAAGTGAGGGAACGAAAATATTCAAGTGACCTTTTAGAATCTTGAGAAGTAAAACAACAAAAAAGATTGTGGAATAGAGGGGAAGACTAAAGACTCCCATGGCATTCCTATTAGTCCTGGTCCCTTATGCCGATCAGTTTATTTGGTGACAGATGACAGGTAATTAGCTATATTGATGGCACCAGGAATTTAGCAAAGTAGCCAATTAGTTCAATAATAGTGATCAAAGCAAGGGCAGGACTTTCTCCTCTCACAGTTCCACAGCTGCAAATTGGAATGCCTACGGGGTCTAGGAAAATACTGAAAATGAGGGTACTCAGTGTTTAGATAAGAATGAATGAAGGCTGATGTTCTGTCTACAGAGGCAGCCTGTGTATAGCTCCAGTCCATTGCTGCCATTCAGAGACAGGAGCCAAGCATGGTCTGATCTTCCTTTTTTAATTTTTTTTAGAAGCTAGAGATCAGAATTGTTAGGTGAGAACTGATCATGTTTTTTTGACATTATAAAGCTATTGATTAATTGAAAATAGAGCTAAAACATGAGTATGGACTTCATAGATGAAGTTTTTGCCATCCTAGATATATATATATTTAAAATTTTTATTGAATTATTGTTGATTTAAAGTGTTGTGTTAGTTTCGAGTATACAGCAAAGTGACTCAGTTGTACATATACATATATTCATTCTTTTTCAGATTTTTTTCTCATATATGTTATCACATAATATCAAGTATAGTTCCCTGTACTATACAGTAGGTCCTTGTCAGTTATCTATTTTATATTCAGTAATCTGTGTACATTAACCCCAAGCTCCTAATTTACCCCCCACTCCCCCTTCGGTAACCATAAATTTGTTTTCTATGTCTGTGAGGCTGTTTCTGTTTTGCATGTAAGTTCATTTGTATCATTTTAAAAAGATCTATTTATTTATTTGTTTTGTTTATTGGCTGTGCTGGGTCTCTTGCTGCACGCGGGCTTTCTCTAGCTGCAGCGAGCAGGGGCTACTCTTGGTTGCAGTGCACAGGCTTCCCATTATGGTGACTTCTCTTGTTGTGAAGCACGGGCTCTAGGCACTTGGGCGTCAGTAGCTACAGCGCATGGGATTCAGTACTTACAGCACATGGGCTTAGTTGTTGCACAATATGTGGGATCTTCCTGGACCAGGGATTGAACTGGTGTCCCTTACACTGCAAGGTGGATTCTTAACCACTGGACCACTAGGGAAGCCCTTTGTCCTTGTTTAAAAATTAGATTTCACAAAAAAATGATATCATATGGTATTTCTCTTTGTCTGACTTCACATAATATGGTAATCTTTAGTTCCATCCATGTTGCTGCACATGGCATTATTTTGTTCTTTTTTATGGCTAATATTCCACTGTAAATATGGGATATTTATGGCTAGTATTTCACTGTATATATTCAGTTTTGGACATAGCTAATATAAAAACTGTCTAGGCCAAAAGGGTGCTATTCTGCTCTCATTATGTTATCTTCCTCCCTGACGGTGGGAAGGAGCATGGTTACACTTTCTAGAATCAAAGTCCCCCACATACAGATCCCTGGACTTTCCTCCGCTCCATAACACCTTCCCAAATGTCCAGGACCTCCTCTGGGCCTCTGTAGGGTAAGTTCCCAGAGTAAACTGATCCAAGTCTTAGGGAGAGACAGGTGTCATTGTTGAGCCATGGGTGAGTGATGGGTTGAAGGAAGGACACCAAGGGTAAACATGATATTTCTAGCTCTGTCTGAGAGAAGCTTTGGGCTCATAACTCTGTCTCCCTTGTCACTTCTCTTTGCTCCCTACTTTCCCAGGAAAACGCTATCTATCCCCAAATGGAGCCTGGATGTAATGCACTGTGTACGTTTTATACCCCAACTCCCCTCAGAGACCAGGCTCTAAGGTTCGTATTCTTTCTTCTGCTGCAATGTCCTTTCTCTGAATCAGTGCCAGGGGCACAGACCTCCAACCAAAGGCTAAGCTTGAGAAGGAAGAAAAAACACCATGAAGAAAAAAAAATATATTAAACATATCATCCTAAACCATACCTTGTATAAACATGAACAGAACAGTTGAAAAGGAATAAAGGATTTAGAAGAAGAGAAATATAGAAGAGAGATTAATAAAATTTATAAAGTGAATCCAGGGAAGAGATTAGTCCACAGAAAGACTCCCTGCGATTATCACCTTGGAATGGGCCATCAGTAAGTTCAGTTCAGTTCAGTGGCTCAGTCGTGTCTGTCTCTTTGCGACCCCATGAACTGCAGCACACCAGGCCTCCCTGTCCATCACCAACTCCTGGAGTTTGCCCAAACTCATGTCACCATTGAGTCAGTGATGCCATCCAACCATCTCATCCTCTGTTTTCCCCTTTTCCTCCTGCCCTCACCATCACATTACCTCTAAGCTTCCTTGAATCTACCTTAGCCAACCATGAGGCTAGGTGCATGTCAAAGCTGTTGTCTCTTCCAGATATAAATCAGGTTCTTAGCAGTTTGCTGATTGAAACTCTATGAATATAGAATTGGACAGTGGTAGTAACTTGCTGAGTGTTGTCTTTTCTGTTGTTTTCCTTTGCTTGGAGAAAAAGGGGATGGTTGCCGCAATGGTCATAATGGGGAGTCCGGAGATAAGAGACGACTTGTTCTCCTGCACCATCTGCTGAAGTGGGCGGGAAGGAAAGGCTCCTAGGTCAGTCACCCAACCAAGTCAAACCTAGATTTATCAATTGGCTTTTTGACTGGTATTTGGTGACTTTGTCTTCTATGAGGCCGTGCTAGGCAACAACCATGATTCATGGGATACTGTTGGATCTGATCTGCTGATACATGTAGGCAATGGTTCTATTTGTTCAGACATGAGAGTGACAGGGTTGGTGTGAAGTGAGCCTTTTGCTCATGGTGCCAGTGTCAACGGAACCTTGACTTACACTCACAAACCATAGCTGGTTTCCATGTTCAGGTTCTAGCCCTGGCCCAATTATTACAAGGTTTTCTTCCCTCTGGGAAATTGTAGACGTGGGGTAGGCAGAGACTTGCCTCTGTGCCTTTCTGATGCTGAGTTTATGGTTACATTTCTCATTAAGCATATAAAAATGGACCTTATGAAATTATATTTACAAAGAGATACTAGTTACAGTAAGATACATATATATATATAATATTTCTCTTCCATCTTTCATTACAGGTGGAGCACAGTGTGTGGGCTGCCGTGTTGATGAGGGGGAGGGGGTGGGCAGCCATGATGGTGAAGGCAGAGAATGACCGGCCATGTGAGGTGATGGGATGATTTGAATTAACATTTACAATGTCTCAATCACATTGGGCTCACATCCCACTACCTCATATGTCCCCTTTCTCCTTTTCTTGCTAAAGATGAAGTTGCTGATGTAGCAGTCTTCTTGCAACCACAATATTTTTGCTTTAATCATCTTTTTGAGAGAACAGTATTAGAAGGGCCCTGTAGATACCTTAGTGAAGGTCGTCCAAATGATGATAAAAAGCTCCATAGAAATCATAAAGCTCCTGAGGGAACAGAAAGTTCCAAGCACTTTCTTGCTGAAGGGACTAATAAACCAGTAAATGACTGACCCTGGCCTCATCTCGCCAGCCTATTTGTTGCACAGATGATGGAGAAGTTTTGGTATTTGCAATGATAGTGGCAAACCACAGCCTAATGGGGGCCAGGACAGAGGCTGTGTAGGGCATCGTGGTCTGTGACACTTGGTAGCTGTACTCTGCTTCTAGTAGAGAAAGCCAGCAAAGTTTCTTCTGAGACAGAAGTCAGCAAACTTTTCCTGGAAAGGGCCAGAAAATATGTTTAGGCTTTAAAGGCCACACAGGCTCTGCCACAACTGCTCTGACTGCTGTGGCACAAGAATAGCCATGGGTATTAGGTGAATGTGCATGACTGGGTCCCAATAAAACTTTATTTACAGATACAAGCAGGGGCCCTGATCTGGTCTATTCCTAGATTACTGATTCTTTTTCTAAAGCACCACTAATTTCTAGATATTTTAGGAAGGCAAAATGTGTATTTCCAGGTCTCACCCAGCTGGGCTGCATTGTATAAAGGGTAGACAATTGTTGTCTTTTTATTTCAGTTCAGTTCAGTTCAGTTCCATTGCTCAGTCATGTCCGACTCTTTGCGACCCTGTGGACTGCAGCAAGTCAAGTCTCCCTGTCCATCACCAACTCCCAGAGTTTACTCAAACTCATTTCAATTATTGGCCACTAATTCCCATTTTGAATGCATTCATGCTGTCAGAGTCTCTAGGAAATAAAACTAAATTTTTGATTTTCATCACTAATGCAAAACCAGGCAAGGTGATCAAAATCACAGAGTAGAAATTCAAAATGCCTGGGTCTACATTTTGCTTAGGGGGTGGAAATCTCAGACTTTCTAAGAGTTGCCCAGGTATAAGCTGTCCTCCAAAATTAAATGCCTCTATCCAATGAAATTATTTATTTTTTAAAAAAGGACTTTCCTGATGGTACAGTGGATGAGAACCTGCCTGCCAATGCAGGGGACACAGGTTCAATCCCTGGTCCGGGAAGATCCTATATGTCAAGGGGCAACTAGGTCCATGAGCTGTAACCACTGAAGGCCATGGCTTAGAGCCCAGGAACTGCAACAAGAGAAACCACAGCAGTGAGAAGCCCGTCCACCGCAACTAGAGGCAGCCCCCACTTGTCGCAAGTAGAGAAAGCCTGTACACATCAGCCAAGACCCAGCACAGCCATAAATAAAATTATACATGCCTCTACCCTCCCAGGCAGGATTGCACCCAGCCTGGCTACTGAAATTAATCTCACTGTGGCAAACAGGAAATCCTCAGAGGAAGGCAGCCGATAGCTTCTTGTGTGTGTTTTCTTCTTATTTTATAAAATTAGCCAGCCATGTGCCTGTGTGTGTCATGCCATAACATGGCAATTCATAGGAGAAAAAAAATGTCACTTTTCAGAAATCAGAGGCTTGAATGATCGCAGTGCTCCTCCTAAAGATGAATATTCCCAATCATTAGACAAGCGTAATGGCATTTGACAGATGCACGGGAAACACCACGGAACCGAAGAGTCATTTGTCACTGCTGGCATTTCAGTTGTCAAAGCCTGGGAGTTCTGAGGGACTTTAACATTATGCTGCTGATTAGAAACAATAAAATGAAAAGTGCTGTGTTAAAAGAAGTACAGGAGCCCATAGAAATGTACAGGTATCCTACTTTTTCAAAAACTTACCAGGAAAATCCACATGTCCACGTGGGGTTGTCCCACTTTGGAGTTCGAATGCTGAAGGCATTGCTAACATTGTTCTTGGTGAACACATGGGTCCTTTTTGAGTCAGATCAGGAATATTTTAAGCTGTGGCCACCAGTGATCCCAGAAAAGACTCCCTTTACAAGTAGGGGACTGATCCTGGGATCTAGGGCTGGAAAGAGCCCTAGTGTATGTTTACATATTCTGGGAAAAATGGAGGAGAAGGCTGTATAGGATCGCCTTGGCAATAAGGGCCTTTCCGTTTACTATTTCTGTGACCTTGAGAAATTCACTGTTTTCAACTCAATCAGGCCAAGTACTTGAAGAATATAGTTTTAATTCTACACCACTCAAGATTCAAGTTTTTTGTTCCCTTCTCTGCCTCACAGAAGCAAAAATATTATCCTTATAAGTCAAATCAGCTACTGCTTCTAAGTCACTTCAGTCGTGTCCGACTCTGTGTGACCCCATAGACGGCAGCCCACCAGGCTCCCCCATCCCTGGGATTCTCCAGGCAAGAACACTGGAGTGGGTTGCCATTTCCTTCTCCAATGCATGAAAGTGAAAAGTGAAAGGGAAGTCGCTCAGTCGTATCCGACTCTTAGTGACCCCATGGACTGTAGCCTACCAGGCTCCTCTGTCCATGGGATTTTCCAGGCAAGAGTACTGGAGTGCGGTGCCATTGCCCTCTCCAAAGTTAAATCAGCAATCATCTTTAAAAGATGAGCATTCAGTGATGGCAAAGAAGTGAAAACTGCATGACGGAATTGTTCTCTGTTCTCAATAGGGCTTCCCAGGTGGCTCAGTGGTAAAGAATTTGAGTGCCAAACAGGAGACACAGGTCCGATTCATAGGCTGGGAGGATCCCTTGGGAAGGAAATGGGAACCCATTCCAGTATTCTTACCAGGGAAACCCATGGACAGAGGAGCCTGGTGGGCTACAGTTCATGGAGTCACAAAGAGTCTGATACAATGTAGCGACTAAAAAAAAAAATATTCTCAATAAAAATGGCCTCTCTAGGTTTGACTGATAAATTTAACTGATTCATCAAAAGAAAAATGACAAAATGAGGGAAAATTTGTTTCATAAATATAAAAATAAGGCTAAATCTCTGACATGTAAACATCTTTTACAAATCAATAACAAAAAAAGTCCAAACCCCCATAAGGCTATTCCACAAGAGCGATTCAAGTGGAGAACACATATGTTATTTAGGACCACACATGAGGCACCATATATGAGGCATATGCTTGCATCCATGTACATACGATGAGAGTTATCATGGCTTTCCTTTAAGTACATGGGTCTTTGTGTAAGGCAATACGGGGTGGACAAAATCAATTATTCCTCCTGTGAGGATGCTTGTGCTGTTGAAATTTTGGCTACTCCACTGGTTTCACAGACAGAAAAATCTCATCTTAGGGCCACTGAGAAGTCCAGCTGCCAGAGCTAGACTTTAGAATTGAGAGTTTTAGCCAAACTAGTTATTATCCATAAGGCATACCAGCTGACTTAACTTGTCTCTTGGCCAAAAGCATTGAATGATTAGATGCTGTGAAATACAGTCTGAGTTCCACCCAGGGGACAAAACCAACCAGACAGCTGTTCCAAGGCAAGGGGATGGGAAAGGTAAAGGGTTCATGGACATCTGGTGTCTCAATGACAGAACTCAGGTGGAAATGTGAGTCAGATCGCTTGGTCTCTGATTATCCGTAAGGTGAAAGCATTGTCTCAGTCCTTTGACCTACCTGAGAATGTACATCAAAATGACCCAGAGAGCTCTTTCAAAATCTGATTCCATTTTTCTAGATTCCACATATATGTGTTCATATATGTTATTTGTTTTTCTGTTTCTGACTTACTTCACTCTATATAACAGACTGTAGGTTCAACCACAATACTACAGATGACCCAATTTCATCCCTTTTTATGGCTGAGTAATATCCTATTGTACACATGTACCACATTTTCTTTGCAAGGCAGGAATAGAAATGCAGACAGAGAGAAAGGACTTGTGGGCAAAAGCAGGAAAGGAGAAGGTGGAATGAACTGAGAAGGCATTCACCTATATCCACTACCCTATGTAAAACAGATAGCTAGCAGGAAGCTGGTGTTTGGCACAGAGAGCTCAGCTCCATGCTCTTTGATGACCTAGAGGAGAGGGACAGGGAGGAAGGAGGGAGGCTCAAGAGGGAAGGGATGTATGTACAAATATAACTGATTCACATTGTTGTACAGTAGAAACTAGCACAAGATTGTAAAACAATTCCACTCCAGTTTAAAAAAAAAAAAAAAATCTAATTCCAGGAAGCCACCAGGATGGAGACATTGCATTTCTGATTTCAAACCTCTTCCTCAGTGATTTTTAGGCAAATTGAGGTTGAGAAAAATTGAACTAGGTGATTTCTAAACCTTCTCTCATCTCTATGTTCTTTACTTCTGTGCTTTTCTTTTTTAACCTACAGGTAAAGAAACACATGGAGAAGACTCATGCTCTGCCACTCCTCTGCCATCCATCAAATTCCCAGAAGACTGAAGTCTTACGATTCTGTGTTCTTTCCAGTAGAAGCTTATTGAGATTTCCATGTCAGATCCTTTCCTGACCTCACTCTGTTTTATATTTTGCTTGAGTAGGAAATGGCAACTCACTCCAATATTCTTGCTGGGAAGTTCCATGGTCAGAGGAGCCTGGCAAGCTACGGTCCACAGAGCCGCAAAGAGTCAGACATGACTAAGCACATCCTTCTGTAGTTTCTGATTCATCAAAGCTCTGCCCAGTGTCTTTGCACCAGAATCCTACCTGGAAAACTAGTCCTCTCAACTCCTACAGTTTTTCCTGGGACCTTAAATGAATTTACTTCCCTCTCTCCCTTTGAAGAGTCTCATAGTTATCAATAGGCATTTAAGCCTCTATATCTAAAATATTGAAATGTCTGTAATGTTTTGTTCAATAAAACACACAGAGAACTTTCTTACTGTGTCAAGGTTTGTAAAACTTTACTTGAATTGATAGATCACTGGCACAAACTGATAAAAGTGGTTGTGCTGAGTCAAAAGAAAATGGTGTTTGTTTTTTTTTTTTGACTTGAAACTTTCTTTCTTCCTCTTTTGAAAGAGTTTGGCTTATTCTCTTCAACATTTTCTTTCATGAAATTAAATTATGCAGACTATTAATAAATAAATGACCAAAACAAAAAACATAGGGGTTATGAGAGTTAGGAAGGGGATGCACAGGCTAATTTAGGAATATTTAACAAGAGGACTTGGGACTTCCTTGGAGGTTCGGTGGTTAAATCTCTACCCTTTCTACTGCAGTGGACACAGGTTCAATTCTTGGTCAGGAAGCTAAGATTTCACATGCTGCATAGCATGGCCAAAACAAAAACAAACAACAAAACACAAAAAACCCTAAACCCAAGAGGACTTGTCTGGTCTCTGGGTTCTAGGATGCCCTTTCTGAAAAATCTAATCTGAGAATTAACGATGAGAAGTTGGCAAAGGGAAAGGTGAGGCTCGGGTGGGATAGAACATAGGCTGGTTTTCCTTGATCTCAGTCCTATTCCTACTCTCCCATGCTCTGCTCCATTACAGGGGGCTAAGGGTCAGAACCACATTTCCCAACTTCCACACCCAGCCCCTTCCTGTTAGCTTCCACTAATGGGAGCTGAAGTTGTGAGACTAAACGGAAGAAGGAGAGGAAAATGATTCTCCTCCTGCTTCTTTTCTGCTGCAGTTAAAGACAGGACAATAGTGGCAAGAGCGCTAGGGGCAACCAAAGTGCTGGTCCAGAGAACATCTCTCGGAAAGGGGCCTTTAGGGGACTGGTAAGCATTGTCAAAGATAACACCTTTGAATGATGATTCCCTAAGTATCTGAAACAACATTCAAGGAACAAGAGGGCATCTTCCAATCAGTGATGGGAAAGAGCTGAATTCCTTCCACCAACCCTCCCACATAGTCTAATCTTCTATGTCTGGTTTCTGTAGAGCGAAAAGAAGACATTTCTCGAAAGATATCTCAAACTAGAAGAAAAAAAAAGTATAACGTATATGGACTGGAAGTAGCAGATATGCCTGGAATGGAGGAAAAAAGTGTGTTAATTTGTCTTGGACTAACTAAAGTTTTAAGATAGCTGTCATAGAAACAGTTGATCTTGTGTGTGGATTGGCAAGACATGAGCCTTCTCTGTGTGTTTTTTTACCTGTAGATTAAAAAGAAAAAAGAAAAAAATCACAGAGTTAAACACATGAGGTGGAAGAAGATTTAGGAATCACCTAGTTCATATTTTCTATTTGTGTGTAAAGATGGAGAGGTGTTTAGTCTACAAAAATCTTAGTTCTCACTCTCCTCCTCATCTCTCATTTTGACATATGTAATCTTCTGGTTGAAAAACATGGATGGCTGGCAAATAGGCATATTTTATCGTTGAACAGGAGAGCTAGATATCTCCAAAACAAGGAAATGATGGAAGCAATAGGGATGCAGCTGGAACTCAAGAGAAACTGGAATCAAGGACTTGAATCCTGCAGGGAGACTCATTTTTCTGGTTGCTTCTTGTCCTTATCTCTATTTTGTGAGCTCTGTCAGCTTTATTTGTCATTCTTCCTGCCTACCCAGTTGTACCACTCTCTGAGTCCCATTCCTTCATCTATTGAAATGTAAAATAAAACAACACTCATGACTAATGTGCGGATTGAATGTAATAGCACATGCAGAGAGCTAGGCATACAGCAGATGGTCAGTAAATGACAGTTAATCACTCAGTTGTGTCTGACTCTCTGTGGGCCCATGGACTGTAGCCCACCAAGCTCTTCTGTCCATGAAATTCTCCAGGCAAGAATACTGGAGTTGGTGGCCATTTCCTACTCCAGGGGATCTTCCTGATTCAGGGATCAAATTCAGGTCTCTGGCACTGTAGGAAAGGTGAGTTATAAATCACTTTATTATTTTTGGCTGTGCTGGACAGTTTGTGGGATCTTTGTTCCCTGGCCAGGGATTGCACTCCTCAGCATGAAAGTGCGGAGTCCTAACCACTGGACTGCCAGGAAATTCCCATAAATCTCTTTTTAAAAAATTGAATGATTGTTCAGTTCAGTCGCTCAGTCATGTCCGACTCTTTGTGACTCCATGAATCGCAGCACGCCAGGCCTCCCTGTCCATCACCAACTCCTGGAGTTCACTCAGACTCACAACCATCGAGTCCGTGATGCCATCCAGCCATCTCATCCTCTGTCGTCTCCTTCTCCTCCTGCCCCCAATCCCTCCTAGCATCAGAGTCTTTTCCAATGAGTAAACTCTTCGCATGAGGTGGTCAAAGTACTGGAGTTTCAGCTTTAGCATCATTCCTTCCAAAGAAATCCCAGGGCTGATCTCCTTCAGAATGGATTGGTTGGATCTCCTTGCAGTCCAAGGGACTCTCAAGAGTCTTCTCCAACACCACAGTTCAAAAGCATCAATTCTTCAGCACTCAGCTTTCTTCACAGTCCAACTCTCGCATCCATACATAACCACAGGAAAAACCATAGCCTTGACTAGACAGACTTCTGTTGGCTTTTGTCTCTGCTTTTGAATATGCTATCTAGGTTGGTCATAACTTTCCTTCCAAGGAGTAAGTGTCTTTTAATTTCATGGCTGCAGTCACCTTCTGCAGTAATTTTGGAGCCCCCCAAAATAAAGTCTGACACTGTTTCCACTGTTACTCCATCTATTTGATATGAAGTGATGGGACCAGATGCCATGATCTTCGTTTTCTGAATGTTGAGCTTTAAGCCAACTTTTTCACTCTCCTCTTTTACTTTCATCAAGAGGCTTTTTAGTTCTTCTTCACTTTATGCCATAGGGTGGTGTCATCTGCATATCTGAGGTTATTGATATTTCTCTCAGCAATCTTGATTCCAGCTTGTGATTCTTCCAGCCCAGCATTTCTCATGATGTACTCTGCATATAAGTTAAATAAGCAGGGTGACAATATACAGCCTTGACAGACTCCTTTTCCTATTTGGAAACAGTCTGTTGTTCCATGTCCACTTCTAACTGTTGCTTCCTGACCTGCATATCAGTTTCTCAAGAGGCAGGTCAGGTGGTCTGGTATTCCCATCTCTTTCAGAATTTTCCACAGTTGATTGTGATCCACACAGTCAAAGGCTTTGGCATAGTCAATAAAGCAGAAATAGATGTTTTTCTGGAACTCTCTTGCTTTTTCGACGATCCAGCGGATGTTGGCAGTTTGATCTCTGGTTCCTCTGCCTTTTCTAAAACCAGCTTGAACATCTGGGAGTTCACGGTTCATGTGCTGCTGAAGCCTGAGGTCAGTTAATTGAAAACTCAATGGATATATTGGTGTCGGGACTTAGGAACTCCAAAAGTGTCCCGACTTAGGGACTCCAGTAGTGTCCCCAGAGCTCAGTTTTTCTCTGTGCTATAGCTCTCCTGTCCCCAGAGGGGCTTCATTTTAAGATTTCACATGGAGGCAAGATGGCAGCCAGCAGCTCACAACTAAAGCCATCCAGGTCAACTCTGGAGAGAGGTATATGGGATGGTGAGAAGTTCGAGTGTATGTTTCTTTTTCTGTAGTATCAGAAATACCTCAAAACCAAAACAAAATTATTTCTTTCAATGGCATTCTTTCTGATTGATTACCTTGCTTATCTCTGAACCAATCATTATCCTTGGGAGTGTGATGTTCTGATTGGTCAGGTCTGAGTCATGTGACCAGCCCTGGTGAGGGTCAACTCAAACCAATACACATGAACAGAGTGAGGGAGAAGCAGAGTGCATTCCACACAGATAAGTCACATCCATCCTCTCTGAAGAAAAGGAAATGGATGGTGGAAAACCAAGCACCTATTATCTGCTATAACCAACCCTCCACAAAACACACCAAACACACCAAAACAGGAGGAATGGTATAGATATACATTTTTGTCTACTTAGCAATCCCCTCTGCCTAAGAACAGTAATCCTTTGGGAATGTTAGCCCTTTTCTGAAAATGTTCTCTTTGTTACCTGCAAATGGCTTTTGGCTTACATGGGAGTTGACAAGTTCATTTTTTTTTTAAACAATTTTTTTTTAAATTGTGGTAAAAGTCAAGTAATATGAAACATACTATTTTAAGAATATTTAACTGACTGCAGCCGTGAAATTAAAAGATACTTGCTCCTTGGAAGAAAAGTTATGACCAACTTAGACAGCTTATTAAAAAGCAGACACATTACTTTGCTAACAAAGCCCATCTAGTCAAAACTATGGGTTTTCCAGTAGTCATGTATGGGTGTGAGTTGAACGATAAAGAAGACTGAGCATTGAAGAATTGATGCTTTTGAACTGTGATGTTTGAGAAGACTCTTGAGAACCCCTTGGACAGCAAGGAGATCCAACCTGTCCATCCTAAAGGAAATCAGTCCTGAATATTCATTGGAAGGACTGATGCTGAAGCTGAAGCTCCAATTCTTTGGCCACCTGATGTGAAGAGCTGACTCATTTGAAAAGACCCTGATGCTGGGAAAGATTGAAGATGGCAGGAGAAGGGGATGACAGAGGATGAGATGTTGGATGGCATCACTGACTTGAGGGACATGAGTTTGAGTAAACTTTGGGAGCTGGTGATGGACAGGGAGGCCTGGCATGTTGCAGTCCATGGGGTTGCAAAGAGTCAGACACGACTGAGCGGCTGAACTGAATTGAACTGCACTGTATAGTTTCTTCTTAAAATTTTTTTAATTTTTATTTATTATGTTTTCATATGTAAATATTTATTTTTTGACTGTGCTGGATCTTAGTCATGACCTTGGGATCTTTAGCTGTCGCATGTGGGATCTATTTCCCTAACCAGGGATTGAACCCAGGCCCCCTGCATTGGGAGTGTGACGGCCCCTGGACCATAAGGGAAGTCCCTTAACGTATGGTTTCTTAACATAACCCTACACCCATGGATACCTGGTTGTAGCTATGCCAGTAAAGTTCCTCCTACAAAATTTTATCCTTAAAAGGAAGAAACTTCAGTTCATTTGTCTTGAGGTGACTAAAGTTCCAAGATATTAGTCATAGAAACAGTTGATATCCATTTGGAGAAAGTATGTATGCAGAAGGAATAGCAAATAAAGCTGACACACAGCTCGCAAAGAAGAAACAAAGAAAAGCAACGACAACAAAGATAAATCTCCCTGCAGGATTCACGTCCTTGATTCCAGTTTCTTGGAGACCCAGACGTAACCCTGTTCATTCATCACTTCCTTGTTCTAGAGATATCTAGCTCCCTTCAACTATAAACATGTCTATTTTCTGGCTACCCATGTTTATCAACCAAAAGATTATGTATGTTGAAATGAAAGATGGGGAGGAGGGCTAGAACTAAGATTTTATAAACACCTTTCCATCCTTAGGGACGAATATGATTTTTATCACTGGCTTCTGCCTTCTAATCAATGTCCACAAACTGGTGGATAAACGCAGATCACCATGGAGGTGATCTCATTTGTATCTTGACCCAGTTTTGAGTCCATGACTCAAACTTCCACATCTTTAACTTAGTCTGTGGGGAAATATATTTAGCACACTCTTCTCTAAACTCCGCTTTGTAAAGAGAAACGTTCTCCATTCAGGCGGTGGGAATATTTTTAATGTATTTTTACATTTTGTTTATTTCAAAATTTAGAGACAGGAGAAATCCTGCTTACGGTGTACATTTCTAAGAGTGTGACAAAGGCGTGCAGTTGAATAGCAATCACTATACACAAAACACAAGAGTTCCATCAGCTTCGCCATCTCCCTTGTGTTACCCAGTTAAAATCAACTCCTCTCAAGTGCCTGGCAAACTCTAATGTTCTTTCTTCTAATTGTGGCTACGCATTTACCTTTCCCAGAAGGTCATATAAATAAAAGTCTACAGCATTAGCTTTTTCCAGCCTGACATTCACATGCAATGCATTTGAAACTCGTAGGGCTGTCATGTACATAAAAGTCCATTCTTCTTACAGCTGACTAGTGCTCCATGTCATGCATGCATCATGGTGAGTTTATCTACCCATTAGCTGAAGAGCATGAACATGGAAATAGGAAGCAGATGGATCAGTCTTGGGGAGGTGGGTGGGGGGTGGGGAGTGGTCCTAGCAGCACAGAGGGAGTTTGAATTTTCATAGAACCACCCATCACAGTTGTGGCTGGAGTCGGAAGTGGGCTGGGAGTTATGAAAAGGACACCAGTGATGGATGGGAGTCTGGGGCAGACAATGTGGGCTTCCCATCCAATATCCATCCCTCTCCCCTTTCTTTCTCTCTGCCAGAACCCACCAGATATTCAGTTAGAAGTTCAAGGTTTTCACAACTTCTCCCATTGTTTCCACTGGTCGTGGACCTTACTTAGCCACTGCTGCCTACTCATTCCTTCCACAGCTATTTATTAAGCTGTAGCATGCCTAAAGCAGCAGAAGACACAGACACAGAGAACAAAAGAGTGGACACCAAGCAGGGAAGAGGGGGTGTGATAAATTGAGAGACTGGGATTGACATATATACAGAACTATGTATAAAACAGATAACTAATGAGGACCTACTGTAGGGCACAGGGAACTCGACTCAGTGCCCTGTGGTAACTTACATGGGAAGGAAATCCAGAAAAGGGGATATATGTATACCTATAGCTGATTCACTTTGTTGTACAGCAGAAACTAACCCAACATTGCAAAGTAACTCTACTCCAATACAAATTAATTTCAAAATATGCCTAAAACATGACTGGAGACTCTGGGGGGCAAAACAGTGACTAAGAGAGGTTGGGAGTCTGCCTGCTCGATCACACAGACTTGCACATTGGGGACATTTAACCTGGCTAGGGGTCTTTGTTGGTGGCTCGGTGGTAAAGAATCTGCTTGCCAATGCAGGAGACGTGGGTTCAATCCCTGGGTTGGGAAGAACCCCTGGAGAAGGAAATGGCAACCCACTCTAGTATTCTTGCCTGGGAAACCCCATGGACAGAGGAGCCTGGCAGGCTACAGTCTATGATCGCAAAAGAGTTGGATACAACTTAGCAACTAAACAACAGCAACTAGGCAAGGGGTCATGACAGCTGGCTCCATGAGCTACTACAGGGAGAGAGACGTCACAGGAACACCTGTCCTTATCAATGACATGGGCACAAGGGAAAGACATTTAAGCCGAGCCTTACAAAACAAAAACAGTTCCCCAGGGAAGACAGGTCCTGGGGTCATCTGGTCCACTGGCTCAAAACATCTTTTGTTTCCTGAGAGAAACGAAAATGCTTTTAAGGGCAGCGTTTTAGGAAGCTGGTAGCCCCGTCTGCTCTGTTCTTTTGAAGAGCTGAGGAAGCACATTTTGTTTCCACGCGAATGATCTGACAACAATCCACCCAACAGTTATTTTTTCTTACAAGCGTCATAAAGGAACTGAGCTCGGGTCGTTATGGAAACTCCACCTGAAGTTTTATCGCATCCCAGGTGGCAAGACAGGAGTCAGAAGCCGCCTGGTGACTGGTTCCTGGAACAGGATGCGCTGGGAGGGGGCGATGGGGCCAAGGACCAGAAGGGCAGGGGCGCGGCTCTCCCCAGGCCACGTCTGGAGAAAGCCTCCTCGTTGTCCAGAGAGGCTGAAGCGCTCCAGATCCTGATCCAGCAAGAGTGTCAACCAGCTGCGGGCCTCAAACGTGTGCATTGGCTCTGGGGACTGACTACTCATCCACCTTACAGTCCAACACACACGCAGAAGCCAAAGCACAGTAGAATGAACCTTCTCTGGGCAAAAAGCCCAGGCTGACTACTGCAGAGCCAGGCCAGGGGACCATTTTCAGAGACAATTAGGAAGCGGAAACCAAATAGCCACACAAGAGCATCATTTCCAGAAGTGCTTTGGGACTGAAAGTACTCTCGGGTGTATACGAGTCCAAGATAACGCTTCGTTAGTCACCTAAGCAGTATGTGGGGAGCCTTGACACGTGCCCAAACCTTCCAGACACCCACCCCCAGACTCAGCAACACAGAGTTCCAGACAACACCGTCTTAAGAGCCTTTCCAAGCACTTTCTTCATTCCTGCAGTCTGTTAAACCTTCTCTGTGGAACATTGTCTCAATCTTGGCCTCCATCCTGTGACTCAGGTATCACCAGGATGCCCATACGGCCTTAGTTGCCCAGGGGTAGGGAATCTTCCATTTACACCTGTTGTCTCAGTGTCATTATTTTTTAATTGATTTATTTCATTCCCGTTTGGCTGTGCCTGGACTTTCTCTAGTTGCGGCGAGTGGGGGTTACTCTCTTGTTGCAGAGCACACGCTTCAGTAGTCGCAGCTTGTGGACTCAGTAGTTGTGGCACACAGGCAGAATTGCACCCCCCTCCCCCCCAACACATGTAGAATCCTCACCGACCAGGGGTCGAACCCATGTGCCCTGCGTGGCAGGTGGATTCTGAACCACTGGACCACCAGGAGAGTCCTCAGTGTGATTATTAACAGTGCTCCCTTTATCTCGCAGAAGTGTTCCAGTTTGGATGATAATTTGTATGTCCTTCTAACTATCATCTGATTTTATTAATACATATGAGAACATATGAGAATACAGAGCCCCGGAGTTGTCTCTAGGAAGCAGTGCCCCAAGCTAATAGTATGATTTGGATGGAGAGGTCCTTGGCTCCTGAAATGAGCACTGTCCACTCAGAATTTCCATCGTCCTGGCCCCAAGGGTTGTGCATAAAGAGGACTGGCCCTGGACTGAAGCCCACAGAGGAAAACAGAGCCAAGAGAACCAGAGACTTCCAACACCTCTATACAGCATCCCCTCAGGTCATTAACCCCTGATCTTTTCAGTTAGGTGTGCCATTTAACCCACACCACCAGTTTGATTGGGTTTTTGCATTTGACAAACCTAGACAGCATATAAAAAGCAGAGACATCACTTTGCTGACAAAGGTCTGTATAGTCAAAGCTATGGTTTTTCCAATACTCATGTACAGATGTGAGAGTCGGACCATAAAGAAGGCTGAGAGCCCCAAAATTGAGGCTTTTGAACTATGGTGGTGGAGAAGACTCTTAAGAGTTCCTTGGATAGCAAGGAGATCAAATCAGCAGATTCTAAAGGAAATCAACTCTGAATATTCATTGGAAGGACCAATGCTGAAGCTGAAGCTCCAATACTTTGGCCACCTGAAGCAAACAGCTGACTCTTTGGAAAAGACCTTGATGCTAGGAAAGATTGAGGGCAGGAGGAGAAGGGGGAGTCAGAGGATGAGATGATTGGATGGCATCACTGACTCAATGGACATAGGTTTGAGCAAATTCTGGGAGATAGTGAAGGACAGGGAAGCCTGGCGTGCTGCAGTCCATGGGGTAGCAAAGAGTCGGACACAACTTAGCGACGGAACAACAACAACTGCATTTGAAACTGGAGGCATCATGAATAATGTAACGATGTATACAGAGAGGACCAGGGGCCACAGACTCCACCCCTGACCCGCCTGAGGATCCTTTCCAACCCACTACCATTCAACCTCTTGGTTCGCCAGCCCCAGGTTCCCCTCTGGTGTCCGTCCAGCGCCTGCCCCACATCAGTGCATGAAGGCTGCTGATTGGGATTTATTTTTAAGGGAGAAGGACGCGTACAGACCCCCTCTGGCAGAAGCTGCGGTCTGAGCATCTCAGCCTCTGTCCCCTTCCCCTCCCTGCCCCCGCCCTCTTGTGTACCAGGCTCCAGATAACTTGGCAGCAACGTTTGACTTCCAAAGACAGCCCAATCAGGTCCCTTTCTTGAGGTAATAATGCTTCATTTTCTCTCTTTTTGTAGGAAAGAGCTCATCTCCTACACCCTCCTTACCAGCTAAGCACATCATCAAAATTTAACTTCCTGCATCTGCATGAGATAAATAAGGCTTTGCAGAAATGGGCTGCAAACCAATATTCATCTCTGTCTCCCCCTCCCCGCAAAAGGACACCAGCCAATAATTTCCTTTTGAAGGGAGAAAAGGAAAGATGAGATGAACAAGCCGCAGGAAACTCACAGTTGATCTGCACTCTCCAAGTCATGGGAAGGGGTGGGGGAGAAAAAAAAGGGTGGTCATGAAGACCACCAGAGTTATCATGCAAGAGAAAACAAAGACTTTTATTTTCCTGAGCATCATTTAAATGAAGTGGATCATCTCTATAAGTTTTACATATTGTAATTATCCATCAGCTCCTAGAACTATAGAATGCCACTCCAGCGTCATTCCCTGAAAGAGATAACACACTTGATTTGATTTTTTGCTTCTTTATAATCATTTATTTTAAAGATTGAAAACATATCTATCAGGCTCACAGACTTAGAAAACAAATGTATGGTTACCAAAGGGAAAGGTGGGGGAAGGGATAAATTAAGAGGTTGATATTAACAGGTTCATACTACTAAATATAATATAGACTATCAACAAGGACCCATGTGTATAGGGAACTCTATTCAATGCTCCATAATAATCTATATGAGAAAAGAATCTGAAAGAAAATAGATACAAACTAAACAACTTTGCTGTACACCTGAAACTAATACAACATTGTAAATCAAACATACTCCAATATAAAATAAAAAATAGCTGGAAGCTGCTGTATAGCACAGGGAGCTCAGCTTGGTCCTCTGTGATGACCTAGAGGCTGGGATGGTCGGGGGAGGCTCAGGAGGGAGGGGATATATGTATACATATAGCTGATTCATGTTGTTGCATAGCAGAAACCAACACAACATTGTAAAGCATTATCCTCCAATTAAAAATAAAATTTAAAAAAATCAACAAAGCATGATCCAAGAGATAAAAGGTGTCACCTGCCCGCCACCCAGTTCTTCCAAATGCTGGTAAAAATTTCAAATTATCCAGAAGCATAGAAAAGAAAAAAATGGGGACCCTCTTTTCCTCACTTCTGACACTCCCCCTACCCCCACAGTTACTCAGGTAACTGCCTTATTTTAAGGGCTCGCACGGCAGTGAACTCAGTGATGAAAGCTGAGCCCCACTGCAGGATATTTGCAGTTGAGGTGTCCCAGGGCTGATTTGAGAAGAAAAATATGAAATATGAAAGCCCCAAGTAGATGGTGAGGCAGAAACGGCTAGATGTTAAAATCTCTCCTTCCTCTTCCAATGTGAGCCACCGCTACCGCGGTGCCTGGCTAACCTTCGACATCATGCTCTTGCTAGTAAAATGGGCCAGCATGTCTGGGAGTGATCTGTTTCTCCTCCACCTTCTCTCATGGGGCTGTTGTCCAAGGCCATCCTTAGTCCCGTTGCTATGAGTCACAAGGCAAACTCCCACTGTGAGAAGCCCCAGGGGCCAGCTTGTTACAGCGGCGAGTGCAGCCATAACCCACCAAGGTGTTGCCTCTTCCTCCCTCGACACACAAGTGGTCCAAGCACAGGTGACTTTCCTTAAGTCTCTAACAGTGCGTACACAATCCATTTATTTTATGTTTTTGGCAGTGCCC
>SJYQ01001156.1:925562-970737 GCA_006410935.1 Redunca redunca | reverse complement strand
GATTCCCAGGAGGAGGGCATGGCAACCCACTTCAGTATTCCTGCCTGGAGAATCCCATGGACAGGGGAACCTGGCAGGCTATGGTCCATAGGATCGAAGAGTTTTGGCCATGACTGAAGCGACTTAGCATGTATGCAGGGAATCAAACTAAGTGCCCATCAGGAGGTGAAAGGATGAAGTTACCATTCCACACAATTGAATATTCGCCATAAAAAAAGAATGAAATCCTGCCATTTGCAGCAATATGGATGGATTGAGAGTATCATGCTTAGTGAAATGTCAGGTAGTGAAAGACAAATACTGTATATTATCACTTATATGTAGAATCTAAAAAATAAACCCAATATATATAACAAAACAGAAACAAACAGACATCGAGAACAAACTAGTGGTTACCAGTGGGAAGAGGGAAGAAGGGAGGGCTGTGATAGGGGTAAGGGATTAGAAGGTACAAAGTCCTATGTATAAAATAAATAACCAACAAGAATATATATCACAGCACAGGGAAATGCAACTGTTATTTTGCAGCAACTTTAAATGAAGTATATAATCTATAAAAAATATTGAATCATTATGCTGTACACCTGATGCTAATATAATACTGTAAGTCAGGTATCATGCTTGTATGCTCAGTTGCTCATTCGTGTCCAACTCTGCGACCCCATGGATGGTAGTCCTCCAGGGTCCTCTGTCCATGGAATTTTCCAGGTGAGAATACTGGAGTGGGTTGCCGTTTCCTTCGCCAGGTGGTCTTCTTGACCCAGGGATGGAACCTATGTTCCTTGTGTCTCCTGCTTTGGCAGGCAAATTCTTCACCACTGCACCACCTGGGAAGTCCAAATCAAGCATACTTCAATGAAAAAAAGAACAACTCTATATTTGGTACAGATTTTCTGATGACTTGTGAGTCCAATCAAAACTGTGTGAGTGAGCACTGATTTGAGACTTGTGATTTTAGGTTGTAAAGTTTAAGAAAATGTAAGTGTAAACCTAGTTAGATGATTTGTTTGTTTGTTTGTTTGTTTTTTGAGAACCTAAGATTCATTTTACTTTTAATAGTCACTTAATTCCCTGAAAAAGTATGTTAAGAAAACTAAAGTATTCTTTAAAATATGAGATTATTCTGTTTACATGTGCTGTTGAAATATTGAATGAAATTTACTTAATAAAGGTGCAAATGTTTATTTAAGATATAATGTTGAAATGTGCTCCAGTATTCTTGCCTGGAGAATCCCAGAGACAGAGGAGCCTGGTGGGCTGCCGTCTCTGGGGTCGCACAGAGTCGGACATGACTGAGTGACTTCACTTTCACTTTTCACTTTCATGCATGGAGAAGGAAACGGCAACCCACTCCAGTGTTCTTGCCTGGAGAATCCCAGGGACGGGGGAGCCTGGTGGGCCGCCGTCTCTGGGGTCGCACAGAGTCAGACGCGGCTGAAGCGACTTAGCAGCAGCAGCAGCAGTGCTAGGTTCACATATAAACTAATACGATTTATAAGATGAACTTGCAACACTAAGGAAAAAACTGGGTTTTGTTGGTGGTGCTTTTTAATTTATAACATTAAAAAGCCAAAAAGCTGCTTCAAAGACACCACAGTAAATCCAGGCTTAGGTATTGACAGATCCTTACTCCCAAATCCACCTCGCCTCCTGAAAAACTAAAACAAGACCCATAAGTATTACCGGGTCTGCCAAAAAGTTCCTTTGGTTTTTAAGTAAAAATAATAGACACATTTTTCAATTTCACCAAGAACTTTATTGAACAACAGGTTCACCATTTTGTCCCAGTATTTTCTGCGGTTTTTCAGGCAATTTCATAATTTCATCTTCCCAAAACTTTTCATCTTTTTGAGCAAAGAACTATTCCAGGTGCCTTTTACAGCCTTTCAAGGAGTTGAAATTTTTTCCATTAAGAGAATTTTGTAAAGGCTAAAATAAATGGAAATCCAATGGTGCAATGTCTGGTGAATATAGTGTGTGAATCAGAACCTCCCAGCCAAGCTGCGCTAGTTTCTGCCTGGTCATCAAAGAAACATGTGGTCTTGAGGTAATCTGATGGAAGATTGTTCGTTTTCTGTTGACTCATTCCTGACACTTTCCGTTGAGTGCTGCTTTCAGTTAGTCCAACCGGGAGCAGTACTTGTTGGAATTAATTGTTCATTTTTTTGAAAGGTGCTCACAAAACAGAACTCCCTTCCAACCCCACCATATATACAACATCACCTACTTCAAGGAAGACTGGCCTCCGGGGTGGTTGGTGGTGGTTCACTTCACTTGCCCCATGATCTCTTCCATTCCACATGATAGTACAGTATGCACTTTTCATCACCCAACACAATTTGTTTTAAAAAACAGAACAAGAACATTTCATTACATTTTAAGTAGAGAATCACATGCGGAAATAGAGTCAAGAAGTTTTTTTGGGTTTTTTTTTTTGGTTGTTTGTTTGTTTGTTTTTTTTGCTTAACTTATTTGGAACCCAAACATCAAAACAACTAACATAACCAAGCTGATTTTCATCTGATTGACTTGGATATTTTGAGTATGTCGGCTATCTCTTGCATGGTATAAAATTAATTCTTCTTAATTAATGCCTCCATTTGATTACTATCCTCTTCAGTTGATCTACCTGACCACAGAGCATCCTCCAGTGAGAAATCTCCAGCATGAAAATTCACAAACCACTTTTGTCTCTTTCCATCAGTTACAGCACCTTCTCCATACACTGCACAAACCACTTCTTTTTCATTTCAGTTGCATTTTTACCTCTCTTGAAATAATAATGCATAATATGCTAAAAATGTTGCTTTTTTCTTCTATCTTCAATATTAAAATGGCTACACAGAAGCTCACTAATTTGCTAAGGTTTTTTTTTTAATGCATGGTGATTTGACAATTTTCACAATACAATCCAAAAAAATTGTTTCAAATGAAGTTAAAGACAACTAAGGGCTGCTGCTGCTGCTGCTGCTAAGTTGCTTCAGTTGCGTCCGACTCTGTGCGACCCCATAGACAGCAGCCCACCAGGCTCCCCCGTCCCTGGGATTCTCCAGGCAAGAACACTGGAGTGGGTTGCTACTTTCTTTTCCGAAGCATGCATGCATGCTAAGGCGCTTCAGTCATGTCCAACTCTGTGAAACCCCACCAGGCTCTTCTGTCCATGGGATTCTCTAGGCAAGAATCCTGGAGTGGGTTGCCATTTCCTTCTCCAGAACTAAGGGCTACTAGAGCCATTTTATGGAAAAAAAGAAAAAAAGAAAGAACGTTTTGACCAACCCAATAATAAAGTAAATGTATTTTAAGGAGGTTTAGAGGGAGAAGTAAGAGAGGGATTTACATCACGATGCTGAACGATGCTTTAATATAATCCTTCTTGGACATCTATGTTCCTCTCCTCTGTGTTTCTTCCCTTTACAACCATTTCACCCCACACTCTCTTTGTGTGGACTTCCACATAATTTTCAAGAAAGTTCATCTATTTCCTTGAACAGAGATTTGCATTGGAATTCCACTGAATTTAATTTGAGAAGATGATCTGTTATCTCTGTCACATGCAGCCTACAGAATCCTAGGGAAGACACATCTCTTGTTCAAAGGTAGTTCTTCTTTGTATTCTCAGAATTTAGCCCAGTGCCTTGTGTATAATTTGTGCTTGATAAATACTGGTGGTCTGAGACAGGCTGAAACCTGGGACCTGGGACCTTCTGCTGCAATACTTGTACCTGGACAAACATCTCCTATAGCAGCAAACTACAAACTCTGTGTGTGTGTGCTCACGTGGGGTTTTTGCAGCCCCATGGACTGTAGCCCGCCAGGCTCCTCTGTCCATGGGATTTCCCAGGCAAGAGTACCAGAGTGGGTTGCCATTTCCCTCTTCACGGGATCTTTCGTACCCAGGGATCAAACCTGCGTCTCTTGCATTGCTGGAGGATTATTTACCACTAGTGCCACTTCGGAAGTGTCTGCACAGTTGGAGAATATTCTGGACAACAAGATACAAAAAGACAAAAAAAAAAAAAAAGCCCAAAACCCAACTGCCACTTCTGAAGAGCCTGGAGCAAAAACAGGCTGTCAGGAGCAAAACAGGGTCCTGCGCGTGTCCCTTGCACTCAAGACCACAAGGGGTGGGCAGATCAATGAAATCATCCCTTTGGCTCAACCCTTGGACACACCCCTGCCCTCACCGCATGTAAGGAACCAGCTCACCCACACTTCAGTGAGCAAGCAAGGGAAACTCTTCCTTGTTCTCGCTCCTGCTTGCTACAGCAGTAGCCCTAATAAAGCCCTGCCTGAATTCCTGACTGGCCTCATCAATCTCTACTGATTGGGGAAGGCCAAGAACCCCGGTCAGGATCAGACTGAGTTAATTTAGGAGTCGGTGGCCTGGTGCCTAACCCCATCTGACAAGAAGTCGAGGTTTTGGATAAATCCCTCTGCACCTTTGATAACTTATTACAAGCAGTTTGGCCTCTAGATGTCTGTCATTCACAGCCCGACACCTGAAAACACAGCTCACACTAAGTAAGCCATCTGAGAAGAAAATTAACAGGGAATAATTTAGGAGATGAAACGGGCAGGGCTGTGAACACTTATCCCTGTGTCTGAAATGCTTCTTCTCTGGGACTGGGGTGAGGATGGGACATCTAAGTTTAGGAACGCAGGGACCATTTATCAACTCTGGACGTTGACGTAAAGTGAAATAATGTCGTTAGCTTGTAAAATAAAAGATTTTGTTTTTCCTATATCTGTCCATCTATTTTATGGTTGGTTCAGCCCCGCAATCAAACATGAAGGATTTAGGATGACGGCTGGATTCACTGCTCTTAGAATACACTTTCTGAAATTATGGCCATGTGATATGGGTGCTGGTCCCAGTCAAGAACTTTTTATGCAGATTGTGCCTTCCAATAAGCCTTCTAGTTCTTGAGCTTGACTATGGGATGCTGCCTGTAGCCGGAGTACCATGAGAATGTACGTGCAGCCCATTGAGTTCTACCTTCAAGTGACCTCATATATAAGAGAAAACTCATGACAACGTTGTCTGATACAGCATGGATTTAAAAAGAGAGAGAAAGAAGTTACGCATATCGGCATGAATTAAGCTCAAAATGTTATTCTGAGCAAAAGCCATCAGACCAGCCAGAGCATACATATTTTATGATTCCATGTAAACAAAAATCT
This sequence comes from Redunca redunca, assembly GCA_006410935.1. Taxonomy (NCBI): domain Eukaryota; kingdom Metazoa; phylum Chordata; class Mammalia; order Artiodactyla; family Bovidae; genus Redunca; species Redunca redunca. The sequence continues at coordinate 965,556 of SJYQ01001156.1, read as the reverse complement.
AGAAAAGGCAACTCTAATCTATAGTGAGAGAAAACATACTGAGTGATGGGCAGGGACACTGCCCTGGTGGCTTGGTGGTAAAGAATCCACCTGCCAATGCAGGAGACACAGGTTTGGTCCCTGGGTCAGGAAGATCCCCTGGAGAAGGAAATGGCAACCCACTCCAGTACTCTTGCCTGGGAAATCCCATGGACAGAGGAGCCTGGTGGGCTACAGGCAATGGGGTCACAAGGAGTGGGACATGACTTAGGACTGAGCAGGAGCATGATGGAGAAGGAATACAAGAGAACTCTGAGGTGTTGGGAATGTTCTTCCATATCTTAAAAAAAAAAAATTTAATTGTTTATCTGGTTGGCTTTGCTGGGTCTTAGTTGCAGCATACAGGATCTCTAGTTATGGCATGTGGGATCTAGTTCCCTGACTAGGGATCAAGCCTGGGCCCCCTGCATTGGGAGTCCAGTTGTAACCACTGGACCACCAGGGAAGTTCCTCTTCCATGTCTTTGTTGTTAAGATAGTTCCTTGAGTGTATTCATTAATCAAAACTCACTGCACAGGAAGAGAGGTGCAACATGGCTGATCATCAGGAAAACGCAAGTCAAAACCACAAGGAGATGTCACCTTACACCTGTCAGAATGGTTCTTATCAAAAAAGAACACAAGCAACAAATACTGGAGAGGGTGTGGGGGGAAGGGAACCCTTGCACCCTGCCGGTGGGGATGTAAGTTGGTGCAGCCACTGTGGAGAACTTTGCTGTTTTGACTGCCTGGATCGTTCTTCCTCCGATTCCTCCCAAGGCATTGGGAGTGTGGAGGCTTAGCCTCTGGACCATCAGGGAAGTCCCTGGGTTGCTTATCTATTTCAGTTGTCGAGGACATGGCTGGTACATGGTAGGCTTCACTCAATATTTATGGGTGGATGAAGGAGGGAATGAATGATGAAGAAATGCTGCAGGTCTTCTCTGAGGTCACTCAGAGCTTCCTAGGAAGTTGGGAAGAGGGTCTTTAAGCAATTTTTCAGCCCCAGCATCATCCTGCACCTTTTCCTTTTAACTCTACACATGGAGAAAGATCTGGTGCTTCTGCGTGAAGCTGTTGCAACCTGGGTAGGGGAACCCCTCCTTGGTCCACCCCTTTTGCTGGCCCATCACAGCAGCCCCAGGCCAGGTACCCTAGTCAGAGCCAGCACTGGTCGGCCAAGTCCTTATGGGTTGCAATAAACTGGATAGTGAGGGGCTTATGGGCCCCCAAAGATGATGAATCCAACAGCTGCGTATTATGTATATTACAAAGCAGGCAACTGACAAGCCTGATTTGAAACCCAGTGTCCCTGGCTCTTTCCTGCACAAAATCCAGAGGGTTCTTGCGATAGCACAAAGATTGCATGCCTGGAAATGAGACTATGAGAGGGGCCTCTGAGACTCTGAGACTTGCCCAGGGGATGTGTCTGGACAAGGACCTCTTCCAGGGTGGTGGGGCACATTTCATATACACTGAGACCCTACATACAAACAACCTACATTCCAAGAGTGCATTTGTTCGTGAGTGCATTTGCTCATAAGTCTAATTTGTTCGTGAGTCCAACAAAGTTAGCCTAGGTACACAGGGGCTGACCCAGGGAGGCTGTGCTGATTAAATGAGCTGGTGGTGGTTATGCTCTCGGAGCTGTGCCTGGACCAAACGTGCACTCACTTGCTGCTGGCTTTATCATCAGGATGCACCCATGATGGTCTGTGCTTTCATTCCTGTCCACCGTCCCCTGGCATTTCCTCTGCTGCAGCCACACTCCCATCATTCCCCAACCGCTTCTCCATCCCCAGGGCTTCCCTGGTGGCTCAGAAGGTAAAGAATCTACCTGCAATGCAGGAGACCCAGATTCAATCCCTGGGGCAGGGGGAGATCTGCTGGAGGAGGAAATGGCAGCCCACTCCAGTGTTCTTGGATATTCCTTGGATAGAGGAGCCTGGCAGGCTACAGTCCATAGGGTCACAAGGAGTCAGACATGATCGAAGTAACTTAGCATGCAGACCCACCTGGAAAGAGAATCAGAGCAAATACAGTCTGGGATGCCAGGACATGCTGATCCTTCCCCTTTCTGCCAGTCTGGAAATCCAAGGCAAAATGATTCATATAAGATTAACATCTACCTGACGGGAGCCCCTGTGTGCCCTGTGCTGCTTTAACTGCTTGGGATTTATAAATAAGCCATTTGACACCATCTTTTGACTTATGCTCACTAAGCACAGAATCAGGAAACTTGTCACCACCTGTCACCATCACAAGAGACTGTCCACATTGATTAATATGGGGGAGGTACCACTATGAATCATAAGGTAATCTACAAACCTACTTTTGATCTCATAAAAACATAAATGAATACATAAATGACTAGGCCTGTGGGACAATGCTTCTGGATTTTAAACTACCTACCAACTAGTCTGAAATCTCTTGCAAGTGGAACTAGAAAATGCCTACTCTCTCTCCTCCTACTCAAAGAGGGAATTGTTAGCATATTCACTCCAGGGTGCAGAGCACTCCTGATTTCTAGTCATGGATCTGCAGTGGACAGCACAGGACATTTCTTGTTTCTGTAAGTTTTTAAAAACAAACTTTTAATTCTGTTCCAGTATATCATTGATTAATAATGTTGTGTTAATTTCAGGTGAACAGGGAAGGGACTCAGCCATGCACATACATATATCCATTCTCCCCCCAAACTCCCCTCCTATCCAGGCTTCCACATAACACTGAGCAGAGTTCTCTGTGCTACACAGTAGGTCCTTGCTCATTATCTATTTTAAATACAGCAGTGTATACAAGTCCACCCCAAACTTCCTAACTATCCCTTCCCCTAATCCACCTCCTACCCTGGCAACCATAAGTTCCTTCTCTAAGTTTGTGATTCTCTTCTGTTTTGTAAGTAAGTTCATTTGTATCATTTCTTTCTAGATTCCACATAGGAGGGATGTCATACAATATTTCTCCTTCTCTGTCTGACTTACTTCACTCAGCATGATAATCTCCAGATCCAACCATTTTGCTGCAAATGGCATTGTTTCATCTTTTTAATGGCTGCATAGTATTCCTTTGCATATATGTACCACACCTTCTTTATCCACTCCTCTGTCAATGGATATTTAGTACAAATAAAGACTTATTGGAACACAGCCACCCTTTCATTTCACGTGTTGTCTGGGGCTGCTTTTACCATACAATGATGGCAGGGATGAGTAATTGCAGTGAGGATGGCAAGTCCCACAAAGCCAAAATTATTGACGATTTGGCTCCCTGCAGCAAAACGTTTGCCAACCCTTGATCTGTGCTGCTTGTCTGTTAGAGTCAGGACTCACTTACTGGAAACAGAAACCACCCTAGTTATTTCAGGCAGAAAGGGACTTCATGCAGGGAATCGGATACCTCTGAGAGCATTGCAAGGGGCGGGGAGCAGCAGATAGGAACCAAGACTTTCAGAGCAACCCACAGACCTGACCCACGAGGGGAGTCCCTACCTTAGCTACATTCAGCACAGGGAGCAGCCAGGACACAGTCGAGGGTCGGGAAGCCATTTCTGTTGCCCCAGAGCTGCCTCGGGACAATTGTGAAATCAGTGACGACTCACTGGCCACAGGTGCAAAAACAAACAAACAAACAAAAAAAAACCCATAAAAAGCAAAACAAATACATAAACATGCCACCTTATCTTCCCTCTCATCATGCTTGCCAGTAGAAACAGCAGAAGCAGGGACTTCTCTCGTGGTCCAGTGGCTAAGACTCCAGGCTCCCCGGGCAGGGGGCCAGGTTCTATTCCTGGTCAGGGAACTAGGTCCCGCATGCTGCAACCAAAAGGTCCTGCATGCCAGGACCTAGTGAAGGCAAATACTTAAAAAAGAAGAAGAAGAAGAAGGAACAGCAGGCTAGCATCAGGAGGCTAGCCTTGCAGATCTAAAATACATCCAGACTCCTTGCAACAGGGAGCTAGGGGTTTTCAGCCGTGATACAGGATACAGTGGGTGCTGAGTGTCCATTCAAAATGGGCTTCCCAGTGAGAGAGTCAATTCCTAGGCAGGTTGATAAGAAGTCCAGGGTCCTTGAGGAGGAGAAAAGGACAAATGTTATTTTTCTACATTGCTTTATCTTAGTCAATATAACAATGTATCCTGCTTGAGGACATGTTTCTCCTTCTTGAGAACCTTCTGACTAATCCTATTATCTTAAAATGTATATTCTGGGAGTGGGTCTGGTAAAATCTTCCTATTGTTAGGTCTAATCCTGTCATCTTAAAATGTAAATTGTGGGAGTGGGTCTAGAAAGATCTTTACAAACTTGAGACATTCTTTTGGTTTATTGTAATAACCAGTTTAAAAAGTATATAACTCCCTTTTCTCTGCCCCTCTTCGGATGTCTATGTAAGAAGCTTTCTCTGTCCCTTTTTGTACTTTAATAAAACTCTGCTACACAAAAGCTCTTGGGTGATCAAGCCTGGTCCCTGGTCCCAACCTTCCGAGATCACGAACCCAACATCATTCACCGTAAACTATCACCAGGTGGCGCTAGTGGTAAAGAATCCGCCTGCCAAAGCAGTAGACAGACATGAGTTCACTTCCTGGGTTGTGAAGATCCCTGGAGGAGGGCATGGCAACTTGCTCCAGTATTCTCGCCTGGAAGACTCCATGGACAGAGCAGCCTGGCAGACTGCTATCCATGGGGTCGCAAAGAGTTGGACGCCACTGTAGTGACTTAGCATGTGTGTCTATCCAAAATATCTATAGCAATGCTGATGAAACAAAGCACAAACCATCTTCTTGTGAGAAGATGCCCAAACGAACACAGATACTAACACGAGGCAGTTCCCTTCCTTCTGTCTCCTCCAAGAAAGTTTGCCAAACTTGTTCTGTGCCCACGATGCAATAAAAGGCACAGAATGAACCACGAAAGGTGATGGACCAGAATGCCTGGCCCAAGAGTGGTGTCAAAAACACAAAATATTTCAGCAAAGATACTGGTTTGACACACTTTCCACATTTTTCTTAACAGAACTGACAAGCTATAAACACACAACTAATCAGAGGTAGAGATTAAGTTACAGTCCAACGTTTGGATTTAAATTCACGACTGCCATAATGCATGACTCATAAGCAACATCATGGTAAGTGTGATCTTAGATTCAAGCTTAATGTTACCCTGTTTTGAAAGAATGGGTAATAAAGCTATTCTTCAGTCCACCATCAATCTGAAAAACAAGGGACTCTCTTTCCACCAGTATCCTTGAGTCCTAAGCATCTTATAGATGAATAAACACCAAATTTAGAAAACTATTGAGGCTGCTGCCCCCTAGAGGGAGTTCTCGGAACAGGAACTCTGAAGCCAAAGTAGTTTCCTATCCTATTGGTGACGCGAAGTTAGATGATCACAGCTGCAAATACGCCTGGTTTCAGTTCAGTTCAGTCGCTCAGTCGTGTCCGACTCTTTGCGATCCCATGAATCGCAGCACGCCAGGCCTCCCTGTCCATCACCAACTCCCGGAGTTCTTTCAGACTCACGTCCATCGAGTCAGTGATGCCATCCAGCCATCTCATCCTGGGTCGTCCCCTTCTCCTCCTGCACCCAGTCCCTCCCAGCATCAGAGTCTTTTCCAGTGAGTCAGCTCTTCGCATGAGGTGGCCAAAGTACTGGAGTTTCAGCTTCAGCATCATTCCTTCAACTGCAAAGCCAGGAAGCATTTCTCTTGGGATGGATTAAAGAGTGAAGTTTAGAATGCCTCTGATAACCTTTAATATTAGGTTGTTGTCTCACAAGTCTTCACTCCATTTCTTCGGAACAGGGTATTTTTTTATATTTCTTGCTCCTATATTTCATCCCCCTCCCCCAACCCCTGCACCCACCATCCTACTTCTTGTCTCTATGAATATGACCACCCTAAGTACCTCACATGAGTGGAATCACACAGTACTCATTTTTTTGATTTTCTTATCACATATGCAGACCCATGGTAAAGCATGAATGAACTTTGAGGGTCCTTTTTAAGATCGAGTTCATATTCCATTTTATGAACTGACCATATTTGCTTATCCATTCATCCATGGTCTTGGTTATGTGACTTGCTTTAGTTAATGGAATGTGAGCAGATATGATGCAAGCAGAAGATTCATAGGGTCACACAGTTGGCATGTGCCCCTGCCTTCCTGCCACCCACTAGGAGAAGACAATGCCAGGGCTCATCCCAGGGAAGACCCAAACTCACAGCCTGAAGTCTGAGGCTCATCCCAGCCTAGCCTAACTGAGATCAGTCACCCCCCTATATGAGCAAGAGATATTATGTATGTTCTTGGAAATCAAAGAGGTTTGGTGCTTGGTTGTTACACAGCCCAAACTGACTGATACACTTCCTATAACACTAAGCAAAATCATAATATGTCACCATGCTCTGCATGATGTGGTCCTTGCATATGTCTCCAACTCATGTGCTATTCTGTGACTCTGTTGGCTTCTGCCTGTTACCTCAATTCACCAGTTCCTTTCTGCTTCTGGATCTGTGCGCTTGCTGTTCCCTCCTCCCAGGAAAGCTTTTCCTTACATCTTGCCTCAACTGGCCCTTTCTTATGATAATGGGTCCCAGCTCAGTCATCTTCCTCCTCCGAGAACTCTTCCATGACTCCTCTGTGTAATGGTGAATCCTCTAGTTCCCCTCTGTCCACTGCTCCATTTCAGGTCCTCCATGGCCCTCATCACTAGCAATCTTTAAAATGTATTCATGTATTTACTCTTTGTCTTCTGTCTCCTCCCTACAGACTATAAGCATCAGAGAGCATAACAGGGCTCTGTCTGATCCCTGCTGCTATCTCCTGGGCTCATAGTAGCTGTTTAATAAACTTATGTTCACCTGGACCTTGACTGATTTCCATCTCAAATTTCATAAGGAGAGGATACGGTTATTACACCCATACATATACCCACCAGATCAACAAACACCCTAGTACATGTGCGTTTGTAAAGTCCAAAGAGGGAAGATTATAAAAAGAATCAAGACAAGGAGTTCCCTGGAGAGGTGCCATGATGTATTTGGAAGAACTCACCCCACGAGATGGATGGGTGTGGAGTTCTGAAGGCAGGATGGGAACCTGCCTCCTAGCAGGTTAGGGCCTCCAGATCTGTTTTCATGCAAACTGGTGAGTGACCTGGAATGAACTTCTCAGATCTCTATCCTGTCGGAGAGCTTTGATTGTCTGGATCAGACAAGGAAAAAAAAACTGATTGATTGGTTGATTGATTTATGGCTGTACTGGGTCTTCATCGTCACATGGGCTTTTCTCTAGTTGTGGTGAGTGGGGGCTACTCTCTAGCTGGGGTGCACAGGCTTCTCATTATTGTGGCTTCTCTTGTGGAGCACAGGCTCTAGGGTGTGTGGGCTTCAGTCGTTGTGGCCCACGGGCTTAGTCGCTCTGTGGCGTGTGGGATCTTCCGGGGGCAGGGATTGAACCTGTGTCTCCTGCATTGGCAGGTGCATTCATTACCACCAGGCCACCAAGAAAGCCCCCCTAAATCCTTTCTTGATGGGAACCCAAGAGACAAGGCAGCCTTCAGACCGGGCATCTCACTGTACCTGCCCCATCAGTGAGAAAACATGAGAAAGTCTCTCGGGAAGTCATAATCTAGTTAATAACATGCTTGCCTGATGCTGTTCCTTTCATCTGAGCATCTCGGAGCATTTAGAAATATTAATGATTTAATGAGCGCCACTGGGATGGGAAGGCATTCTAAAGCAGCCTGTATCTTGATTCTACATCTGGGAACTGGCTTAATATGATCCATTATAATGACAGCCCGGCAGGAAAGGTGTCATTAGACTGTTTCACCGCTTTGGGGGAGGGAGACAGAGATGATGTTAATAACCATGTCACCTACTCTCTGCCTCACAGGGAAAGTCGTACTGGCCAATATGTCATGGGAGTCCCTGGCTTGGGGGGCTAGGGAGTTAGGGTCGTGACTTAAGAAAGAGAGAGCCAGGACTTAGTGAAGTCCTGTGGGTGGCATCCAAGGGGCGATTGATGTGAACAGCAGAACAAAAGCAGCTCATTCGCTCCATAGGATGCGCTGAACAAGAGACACACAACCCAAGTTAAAGGCGGGCAAAGGATCTGAATAGGCTTCTCTCCAGTGAAGATGGACAAATGGCCAATAAGCACATGAAAAGATGCTCAGCATCATTAAGTCATCAAGGAAATACGAACCGAAACCATTGATTAATCACTGAAGACAGCTGCTCTGCCTTGCTGTTTGAATCATCCTGAAACACTCCCCGACTCTGTGGAAAAAGTGTCTTCCACAAAACCGGTTCCTGGTTCCAAAAAGTTTGGGGACTGCTGCACTAGAACAGATATATATATATTGGCTGCATTGCATGGCATGTGGCATCTTAGTTCCCTGACCAGGGATCTTAACCACTGGACATCCAGGGAAAGTGAAAGTGTTAGTCGCTCAGTCATGTCCAATTCTTTTCGACACCAGTGAGTGTAGCCCATCAGGCTCCTCTGTCCATGGGATTCTCCAGGCAAGAATACTGGAGTGGGTTGCCTTTCCCTTCTCCAGGAGATCTTCCCAACCCAGGGATTGAACCTAGGTCTCCTGTATTGCAGGCGGATTCTTTACCATCTGAGCCATCAAGGAAGTTCCTATAATTTTTTTTGTTTTTTTTTTTTTATGAAAATAAGAAGCATTGGGAGAAAGGATCTGAAGAAATTAGAAGCCTCCTATGGCTGGTGGGAAGGGAAAAGGGGCAGTTGCCGTGGAATGTAGTTGGTGGTTTCTTAAACACTTAAACGCAGAATTATCCTCGGACCCTAAGTCTCCACTCCCAGGTATAATCCTCCCAGATTGAAAGCCAGGTACTCACACAAATGCACGAGCCCACATGCTCACAGCAACACTTCACCAGTCGAAAGGTGGAAACAATCCACGTCATAAACAGCGATGCACCCCCACAATGGGGGAGGCAGGAACGCTGTCCTGACGCTTGCTCTGTGATGGATAGACCTTGAAAACATTACGTTAAGAGGAAAAAGCAGACACAAAAGGCCACCTATTGTACGATTCCACTTATATGGGGTGTCCGGGATCACTTAATCCGCAGAGACAGAAAGCAGATGGGCGGATGCCCGGGGGCTGGGGGCAGAGGGCACTAGGGAGTGACTGCTAAAGGCTCAGAGGTTTCCTTTAAGGATGGGGATAATGTTTTGGAAATAGTCGGCGATGGCAGTTGTAAATGTACTGAATGCCACTAAATTGTTCACTTTAAAACAGTTAATTTCACGTTACACGGTTTCCATTCCATTCATCAGAAAAGACGGCATTGAGCTCCTTTACAATAAAAACTGTAACAGCTGGCATTTACGGGCACTGACCACGGGCCAGGCTCCATCCTGGGCTGGGGAGGCGTACTTAAGCCTCATCCCAGCCTCTGTCAGTCCCACTTACAGATGAGTGCATGGGGGCTTGCAGTGTTAATAAGGCGCCCAAAGTTAATGAGTGGTGCAGCCTAGATGGTACTAGGCATCTAAAAGCCAGAGGTCCTACACTGAAGCTGTGACCTCTGCCGGATGGGCTCCGGGCACCGGAAATTCACCAGGACCACAGCGACTTGGGGGCTGCTTTTGAGTTCCTTCTATCAGAGAGGTGGCGGGGCAGAAAGTGAGCTAGTTAGTCACCAAGAGCCCTCCACGTGGTCAGCCCTGGGATGTGGGGGAAGACGGGGAGGAGCCCCAGATGACTGTGGCCCCCTTGGGGGGCTCCCCTCAGGTCTCCACTTGGGCTGAACCCCAGATACGGAGATGCTACTCTATGGGGTGGGGACTAGTGGACCCGCAGATAAGACCCCGGGCGCTGAAAGGAGCCTGGCAGGCTTGGGGAAGCTAAGGAGAGGGCAGCAGCAGGGGCTGGGCCGCCCAGCCTAAAGAGATGGGTCAGGGGAATTGGGTCCATGGGCCTTTGGACCAGGCAGATCAACAACTGGAGTCAGAGGTCTTATTCGGATCTGGGGGTGCAGGGGGGGTCTGACCTCAGAGGATGGACAGACAGCTGCTCTTTCCCACTTGCCTGCTTGCCTGGGGGCCTCAGTCTGTCAGGGCAGATGGCTGTCTGATGGTTCCTCTAGTGCACCCAGGCTTCCCTGAGGGGAGTTAATGGTACCCAGACCTCTAGACGCTGATCCACAGGGATCCTCCCCAAGTGGTCCCCAGTGTCTGCTCATTAACAGACTCAAGAATAGCCTGGTCCCCCTGGAAGGAAAGGGGGAGCAGAGAAGGTGGAAGAAGCTGGTGGGAGGGGCAGGTTGAGAGAGTCAGTTGGGAACCTGGCAGCAAGCAGCCCAGTGCCTGGCTAGCCTGGCAATGATCGGGACCTCCCTCAGGCTGGGACCCCGGGGAGCTCTTCCCCCGAAAACCAGGCTCCACTTTAGATCCTGAGTTCCAAGCTTCCAGCCCCTGGAGCAGGCCAGGAGGTCAATCCCCTGTTTCACACTCACCGTACTCGCTCACATAAAGGAAAAAAGGAAAACACCAGCCAGGGCTCCGCTGGAAGCACACTTTCTCAGTCGCAACCAGAGGCTGGCGAGGGACTCAGGAGTCTGGTGACAATGAAAAGAATTCTATGAGAGTTAATTGTTTTTAATGGAATTTATAATAATAGAATGGTGTATTCTTTATTCTTTGTAAATTGTGTGCTACACACTTATTACATCTGTAAAATTATTATATATGTGTATAATGTGTATATGCATGATGCACATAACATATAAATTGTGTGTATATATGTGTATAAATACACACAAATATGAATGGGTATACACACACACAGAGGCTTCTCTAGTGGTTCAGATGGTAAAGAAATTGCCCAAAATGCAGGACATGTGTTCAATCCCTGGGTGGGGAAGACCCCATGGAGTAGGGAATGGCTACCCACTCTAGTATTCTTGCCTGGGGAATCCCATGGACAGAGGAGCCTGGTAGGGCACACTCCGTGGGGTTGCAAAGAGTGAGACATGAATGAGCAACTAACACTTTCACTTTCTCTCTCTCTCTCACACACACACTTATAAATATATCCATATATATATATTATTTCCCCCAGAGAGCCTGTTATTAAGCATTATCCAGCAAGAATATTGCACAGGAACCTCTACCTTCATGGAATTCACAGAATTTTCATTCTGCTGGAAAACACAGGGTGATGGCCTAGGGACAATGCAAGAAAATTCAGTCTAAAGAAAAATACGTGGATGTCAACCCGATGGAGAAAGTTGGAGAGAAAAATCAATTAGTACCGGAATCCCTGGATTGCCATCCTGACTCTGCAGTCAACCCAACAGCGTGAGCTTACGCAACTTACTGGATCTCTCTAGGACTCAGTTTCCTCCTCTGTAAAATGGGAGTGTGAATGTAACCACTCAGAGTCATCATAAAGATAAACAGTCATTAAAACTAAGAACCTGACTCTGAACTCAGCATGGCAGATGAACTCATTGTCTTCTATGAGGCAGGGAGAGGCAAGGACAATTTGCCTCCAGGACACAGAGCTATTGAAGAGAGGATTTAGGCTCTGAGTCCCAGAGTCAGCACTCACACCCCAGATCTCTGTGTTCAGCTGCCTGGGAACATGCCCAGCTCAGAACAGGTCTGATAAACATGCCTGTTCACTTTCTCTGAACTCTGTCACTTGCTTCCTAAACATGAAATCCACAAAAACACTGATAAACGTGGCTCATCGGAGGTCCAGGAAGATGCCAGCAGCCTCCTGGGAGACCCAACAGCCAGAGGAAGAGGATTTTCCCACCAGGCATGACAAGGAGAAGACTTCCCAGGTGGCACCAGTGCTCCAGAATCCGCCTGCCAATGCAGGAGATGGAAGAGATGGGGGTTTGATTCCTGGGTCCGGAAGATCCCCTGGAAGAGGGCATGACAACCCACTCCAGTATTCTTGCCCAGAGAATCCCATGGACAGAGGAACCTGGTGGGGCTACAGTCCACAGGGTTGCAAAGAACGGACACGACTGAAGCGACTTAGCACGCAGGCAGGCACGCATGGCACGCATGCCGTCGTCTGCCCTGGCCTCTGGCAGTGTCTCGAACAGACCACCAGGTGGCAGCATTTGCACGAGTTACACGAAAGTTGGCCCTGGGAGCCACCGCAGAAACTCCTGAAGTTGAAAACTTGCTTTTTCCCACTCTGCCCTCTTTGTTCACCAAACCATACTCTGGGGAAGCTTACCAGACCCGGTGCTCAGCGTCCCATTTGTGACGCCCAGACAAGCTCCTCTAGTCCCTTGCTGTCTCCACCCTCAGAGGTCTCCTCAGTACTCACATCTCTGCTGACTCACTCCAGCCCAGGAATCCCTTACACCCAACAGCTGGCTCCAAAGGAAGACTGGAGCCTGACGTCCAGGGTTACCAGCGCCCAAGAGAAGCATCTGCTGCGGAGCCACACATGGCCAGAAAGACCTGGAGGGGCTGTTGTTAGGAGATCACCCATCCCCACATGACCTCCCATGTACACACGTGTGCATGTACACGCATGTGCACACATGTATGGTCACACACGTGCACATGTACACACATGCAGATCATAGACATGCATCCACTCTTATGGATGCATACACACTTGCACACAATGCACACACAAATGGTCATATACACATTCACACTTGACAGGTACGCATGAACATATGACACAAGGGCACAGACGGACACAAGGCAGACATGCATGCATATGCGTGCGCACACACACACACACAGCCTCCTAAACAGCGGGCAGAACCTACAGAGTTGAATAAACAAATTTTTTCTAGTCTCAACAGGTGAGAATGACTACTTATTATGTAAGGGTACAATCTCTGTCGTTAAGAAATAGCATTAGTCGTGCAACTGTTGGTAAAGATCCACAGTGTGTAGACACTACTATATGCAAAGCCAGCTTTTCATTTGTTTTTGATTTTGTTTGTTTTCAGTGGTGAACTCCGTTTGTTGTTAGAATGTGGTTTTATCACAGCATTTTCCAAACACAAGGTCCACTTATTTTAAGCTGATAGGAAGCTACCTATTCTAGAACATAACTAAATGCTTATTTTCCAGGTAAAACCTAATTTTGCATTTTAAAATATTAAGTACCATATATTTTTAGTTAGATAATTAGGACAAGTCATGAAATGCGGTCAAAACCATCACTTCTTCCATAGTTACCTTAGGAAAAGAAATTGTCAGATGCTCTATTGAGTGAACGGAGATCTACATGGAGTCACTGTGGCTGCGCCCCCTCCTCCCCAGGGCCTTTGAACCTGCCCTTTTCTGGCCTGTTTACTACATTCTCACCTGGCAAATTCTATTAGACCAGCTCTGGCAATGTTGGCCCTGCAGGATGCACTTACCCACAGATTCTTCTACTGTGGTCCATCGTGTGCTAACAGTTGTGTACATTGTCAACAGTTACAAGCTGGGAGATTCCACACACACTCACAGAAGTCCTGTGGTCTCAGAAAATCAAAGACCTGGTGAGATGAGTTGATGTCCTACCACCCAGCAGTGGAGTGAGCTGAGCAGAGGCCATCTCTCTGGACAAGGGCTCACCTTTCCCCCAGGATATGAGCCCTTCGTCCTACTGGACTTCATCCGTAGGACTTCATACCTGCTTGTTGCCTACAAGCTTCTGAGTTTGCAGCCCCTGATTTCCACCTTACTTCCTCTTCCAGGAAGCCCACCATGAACACATACTCCAGTGAGCTTTTTTTTTTCCATCAAAGAAAAGTTTTGTTTACACAGGCAAACCTTGGAGATACTGGAGATTCATTTTCAGTCTACTGCAATAAACTGAGTCACCCATTTTTTTGTTTCCCTGTGCTTGTCAAACTTCTGTTTACACTAGACTGTAGTCTCTTAAGCATGCAACAGTCCCATATCTTGGGCTTCCCTGGTGGCTCAGACAGTAAAGAATTCCCCTCAATATAGGAGACTTGGGTTCAACCCCTGAGTTTGGAAAATCCTCTGGAGGAGGGCATGGCAACCCACTCCAGTATTCTAGCCTGGAGAATCCCCGTGGACAGAGGAGCCTGATGAACTATGGTCCATGAGGCTGCAGAGTCAGACACGACTGAGTAACTGAGCACAGCCAAGTGCAGTATGGCTCTGCCCTGTATCTTACAAAAGCAGTGCACGTTCCTTAATTTAAAAATCACTGATTGCTAACATATGCTAACCATCCTCTGAATCTTCAGCTAGTTATAGTAATCACACTGATCACAGATCACTGTCATGAAAGTTTAAAACACTGGGAAAATCACCGAAAATGTGACAAACATGATGTGAGCAGAAGTTGTTAGAGATATGGCACCGATAAGCTTTTCAATACAGAGGTGGTCACAGACCTTCAGTTTGTAAAAAAAACACGCAATTTGTGAAATACACTAAGTGAGGTCTGCCTATATTTCCTTTCGTTTTCTACAAAGGGGACTAATGTAGTGGTGTTAACAATAGCATCAATCCCCTGCCTACCTGTCTTCTGTTTCCCTTCTAGGACCTGGCAAAGCGGAAGACTAGCCTATTCACAGCAGGGAACACCCGGGGGGAACCCACACCTCCCAGGCTCTGTTCTAAGCCCTTTCCAAAAGTGGGAAAGTTTACAGAGAACGTGACAGAGTGCAGAGAGGTTAAGCGACCTGGCAAGGCCAAAGGGCTCTGAGCTATTGCCTTATCTGGCTCTTTGCTGACCTCAGGTGCACCTGGGGGCTACAGTCCACTCCAGTATTCTTGCCTGGAGAATCCCACAGACAGAGGAGCCTGGTGGGCTACAGTCCATGGGGATGTAAGAATCGGACATGACTGAAACGACTTAGCACGAACACACATGCTATAAATACTCCCACCATGGCCAATTTCAGTCTAACTGCTGAGACATCACTGAATGAGGATTAGGAAGAGGTTTTCAAAAGCACGGCTTCAGCTTTAATTTCACCACGTGGATTCAATGGACAGAAATCACCTCGAGAGAGCAGAGAGTAGGAAAATGTAGCAAAATAGTTAGGCGCTGATAAGTTTCAATATTGATCACCTTCAGCGAAAATAAAATTCATTTTTGTAAGTTAATATCATTGTTTTTTTAATGAGACATGTCATCTTTTTCTGCTTCTGCTTTTAAAAAATGTTTTATTTCTATTTTATTGTCTTTTTAAAAAATATTTACTTGGCTGTGCCAGGTCTTAGTTGCAGCTAATGGGGTCTAGTTCTCTGAACAGGGACGGAGTCTAGGCCCCCTGCACTGGGAGTGTGGAGTCTTAGCTTTGGACTGCCAGGGAAGTCCCCCTTTTTTAAAATTAATAAGGACTGTGCTTAACCAGTAAACGCTAAAGGAAATCAGTCCTGAATATTTATTGGAAGGACGGATGCTGATGCTGAAACTCCAATACTTTGGCCACCTGATTCGAAGAAATGATTCATTGGAAAAGACCCTGGTGCTGGGAAAGATTGAAGGCAGGAGGAGAAGGGGACGACAGAGAATGAGATGGTTGGATGGCATTGCCAACTCAATGGACATGAGTTTGAGCAAGCTCCAGGAGTTGGTGATAGACAGGGAAGCCTGGCCTGCTGCAGACCATGGGGTCACAAAGAGTCGGACATGAGTGAGTGCCTGAACTGAACTGAGCTACGCTTAACAAATGGCATGCAAAATTCCTGAAAATGTGTCTGTTGGTTCTTGGATCTGCTCTGAGTGGTCTCCAGAGCCCCCCAGGCTGACTCATGCTGCATCCCTGGCTCCCATCCGGCATCTCTCTTGTGATATGCACTCCATTAACCTATGGCCATTCTTGGCCTTGAAGGTGGGAATTTCTAAGGCCTGGATCCCTCCAGGTAGTGTCTGAATTGACCTGGACTCCAGAAAAGGTAGATTAGGAGTGGGAAAGGCATGGTCCCCATCAGTCACATGTCTGTGGGCAGGGATTCGTGGTTGAGGTCTGCACTCCCAGGGACCAGTCGGAAGGGGCAGCCACAGATCCAAGGATGGCTCCAGCCTACCTGGCAGCTAGTGGAGAAGCTTCTGAGGGCTTCGTGAAAAAGGCAGAAAGTTCAAGATCCTTTTAATGAGTTTACTCAGCCTGTGGAATATCACGGATTTGTTTTCCTAAGACTGGAAAGAAAGGGTCAACAGCCGGCCCCCTCCTGGGCAGCCCAGCTGGTTTGTCCTCAATTTGCTTGGGCCTCCAAAGAGCTCACAGTCATCAAAGGCCTCTCGCACCTGAGGCCCCATCACCCCGCCGCCTGCAACACAGGGTTGGGTAATCCGCTCAAATCCCCAGGCCAAACACTGGCACCAAACAGCCCTGCCCCACTGTCGCTTTGAACTTCCATCCCGGGAGGCGTTCTGGTTTAAGCAGGTTGGTCTTTGAAGAGGAAGTCCCTGTCCGTCTTCTGCGGGCCCGTCGGGAGGACGGACCCTGGCGGGGCTGAGGTGTGGGTTTACCTGGTCAGTTCCCCATCCTCTGTGGACTGCCCACCGGCCCCCCTTCCTAGGGCTGCTTTATCCCTTTAAGGCTTTTTGTAATGTTGAATTTTTAAAAACAAACAGTTTTATTTCTTTATTCATTTTTGGCTTGCAGCGAGTGAGGGCTGCTCTGCGGTGCACGGGCTTCTCGCGGTAGCTTCTCTTGCTGCGCAGCACAGGCCTTAGGCGTGCAGGCTTTAGTAGTGGCGGCACGTGGGCTCTAGACTTGTGATTCCTGGGCTCTAGAGCACAGGCTCAATAGTTGTGGCACATGGGCTTAGATGCTCTGAGCATGTCGAATCTTCCCAGACCAGGGATCCACCCATGTGTCCTGCACTGGCAGGCAGATTCATTACCACTGAGCCACCAGGGAAGCCCCTGTAATGTTGAATGTTGACATCTTTCAGACTTACAGGAAAACTGTAAGAATAGCACAGAGAATTTCTGGATACCCTTTATTCAGGTACCTTACACGGTAACATCTTAATACATTTTTTCTCGCTCCCTTCCACACACACACACACACACACACATGCTGAGTCACTCAGTGATGTCCAACTCTTTGCGACCCCATGGACTGTAGCCCACCAGACTCCTCTGTCCATGGGATTTTTCTGACAAGAATACTGCAGTGGGCTGTCATTTCCTCCTCCAGGGGATCTTCCTGACCCAGGTATTGAAACCACTCCTCGTGTGTCTCCTGCCTTGCAGGTGGATTCTTTACTCTCTGAGCTAACAGGAGCCTATCTATCTGTATACACATGTGTATGTATATATACATACTATATATGTATTATTATACTTTACATATATGTATATGTATATATATATAGTATACTATGTGTGTGTGTGTGTGTGTGTATATATATATATATAGTTTTCCTTAAGCTTTCGAAAAACTAATCTCTAATGATATAAAGTGAAGTCTTTCCAAGCACAGGTGGTCCCGCTTGGCCACACCCCCTCCCCCTGGGTCCCCCTGCCCACTCCCCAAAGGAGCTTCCTTCCCCTCCACGTGCAAGTGCTACACGTGGCTGGAATGATACAGCTGATCTTCTTGTACCTTGTTTCTCTCCATCTGCACCATGTTGTTCTACATCCTGCAACTCGTTTCGCTCACTCAACGGTTTATCTCAGAGATCTCGCCAAACTGGTGCGTAAAGTCTGCATCATTCTTTTTTAACTGGTGCCATTTCTTTTTTCTCATCGGATTGGCCGAAAAATTAAAGTTTGATACTATCAAGTATGAGGGAACGTGTTGGGGAGACATGCTCATTGGTGGGAGTGTAAATTAGTCAGAGCTGCTTTAGGGCAACTTGGCAAATCTACTGAAATTCAGAGTTTGTCTGTTGTCTGACCCACGATTGTAGCTCTCTGGGTCTGAGAGCCGCGGGCGCTGGCTCATAGGGGCATGCAGCAGTGCTCGCCCACAGCCTGGCTACCCGCCAGCTTGGACGCCAAATCACACTTCAATGGGGGATGACAGGGGCAGGGGCAGCTGTGGTCAAGGTAGCTCTCTTCCCTGGCTGCCCATGAGGACCCCATGGAGGTGATTTCACAAAAGAACATGCGCGGGTCACATCTCCAAAAATTCAGTTTCACTTGGTCTTTGGTGAGATTTGGGTATCAGTATGTTTTAACAGCCCTTAGGTATTTCTACTGTTCAGCCAAAATGGTGAACCACTGAAGTCCTCATACCCAGAAAGGGGTCTGCAATGAGCTCAACACATAGTTTTCTTGTTGGCCTGCAGAAGGTGCAGATAAGCAAGAAAAGCCAGAGTCACTTGATTTTTTTCATTACTCTGGCACTGCTTCTATACTGGATGGTGCTCTTCATGTAAACTGTTCAGCTTCCTTGGTTTAGTCTAAATCCCCACTGACCACAGACCAGTGCAGAGTCTTCTGATGGATCTTCAGCTATGTCCTGTTGAGCAGGTTGTATACTGCACAAAGATAATGATGATGGTGATGATGGTGGTGGTGGTGGTGGTGATGGTGGTGATGGTGATGGTGGTGGTGATGGTGATGGTGGTGGTGATGGTGGTGGTGGTGGTGACGATGTTGGTGATGATAGTGGTGGTGATGATGGTGGTGATGGTGGTGGTGATGATGGTGGTGATGGTGGTGATGGTGGTGGTGATGATGGTGGTGATGGTGGTGGTGGTGGTGGTGGTGGTGGTGACGATGTTGGTGATGATAGTGGTGGTGATGATGGTGGTGATGGTGGTGATGGTGGTGGTGGTGGTGGTGGTGGTGGTGATGATGATGGTGATGGTGGTGATGGTGGTGGTGGTGGTGGTGGTAGTGGTGGTGATGATGATGGTGAGGATGTTGGTGGTGGTGGTGATGATAATGGTGATGATCCCTCTGGTAGCCAGAGTGGTGCCTTCTCTACATGACCAGACCTAGGAGTGACTTTGAACACCCATCTGCCTGACTGTGGAAAAGGTGACAGTCTCCAAGGGCCCATGCTGCAGCTCTGCAGGAAACCACACAGTAGGCCTTCCAATGAGTTTGCAAGAGCCTGGTCCCGTGTGTTCGATCCCTTCCTGCTCAAGATATCTGGACCTGTTTCCATTCCCAGTGACTGAATCTGGACTGGTAAACTTCCTCTTCCCCTTTCAACATCTCAGCCTTACCAACATTGTTCTCACACTTTCTCCAGTAACACGGCATTCCCCCGAGGCAGGCCTGTGCTATTACTCCTTCCTGGAAACCCCACAACAGCAGTCTCCGGAGTCACCTTGCCTCTGGCTCTTCACATTTTAATTCCAGCTGCTGCAAGACCTCAGAAACCTCATGATGTCCCTCCTCTGATTAGGTTCACAGATGCCGAGGAAGAAAACACTTGAAAAGATTTAAACATTTAAAGAATTGATTTATCTTCAAAACCCATGGCTGATGTTTGTTATTACCTGTTGAGCTTCATCTTAAGACCTTGCTTCACTGCTTTGTCCTAAGAACCCTTTGAGGTTAGTTACAAGTATGATCCCCTCTTCTTACGAGGAGTCTGAGAAACAGAAGAGATAGGTGATGAGACTTCTCATATATTCAGGGAAGAGGTGGGCCTAGGAATCAAGGTTAGGCTTTGTCACAGCAGAGAAAGGAATTCATCTTATATCATGGTCATTTGCATCAAATGAAACAGACACATCATCAGCTGTTACACTTGGCAAGTATTATGCACTACAATATTTTCTGATCAATTCTCTTCTACTGATCTTATTCTAATTTATTTTATCCAATCCTGTTCTATTTCATAAAATCTGTTCTATTACTGTGCCATGGACTCTGGTACTGTCTATTCCAACTTTTTATTCCATCCTCTTTTCATCACTTTAATTCTTTTTAAAAAAATTCTGCTAAGCCATATGGCATATTCCCCAACCAGAGATCGAACCTGCAACCCCTTTAGTGGGAGTGCAGAGTCTTAACCACTGGACTGCCAATAAAGTCCCATTCTTTCCTTCTTAACTAGGATTCTAAGAGAAGTAAGCCCTGGCCCCAGCCTCTGCTATACATAAATAATTAACTTACCCTAGGCATCTCCAAGGGTACCAGTTGTATTGCATACTTGAGAGAACTGAGGAAATGTATACAGATCATTTTGATGTTCCCGGATCAGATAAGAAGCCCTGGTTTAGAGTCTAAAGTGATTTTACACCACTGCTAGGTCACTCAATCCATCTGTCCTTCAGCCTCTTAGGTGCGTAAGAGAGTCACACCCTGGCAGGGCTAACATGTCAATACACCTCAGGTTTTTGCAACACTGAGCATTTGTTTGCCTTTTTTTTTTTTTTTAATGTACCAGGAGTTCCCCAAATTGATTGGCCCCCCTACCCCTCTCAATCTTCAAGATGTCCAACCCCTCTATAAACATTTTCCATGGCTCCCTGCCCCTTATAAAGTACAGCCCATGCATTTTGATATATAGGATGCCTTGTGGCTTGATTTCTAGTTGCCACCCATCCTGGTGACACCTAAACTGCACCCACCCCTCCTCTCTGTCCTCTGACCACACTGCTGCTTCTGCCAGGCTTCCCTCAGGGACTGCACCTGGCCTTCTAGGCCCAGCTCTGGCTCCACACCCTTTATTCCTCCAGGAGGAAGGGGCAGCCATCTGTCTGTTCTTCTGAAGCCTTTTAAGCATCATCTCGAGGTCGCATGTGTCAGACCTGGTGCTAGGCCATGGAGATGCATCAATGACAAAAAAGAAGATACTGGTCTTTGTGCTCATGGAGCTCAGAGTCACCTTAAAGAATATTCATGATTGATAACATCTTTACATTGTATTTACTACGTGTCAAATATTGCTCACCGCGCTTTACACTTGTGTGCTCACTGAATCCTCAGAACAATCTCATGAGGCAGGTCCCACTGTAACTCCCATTTTTCAAATGAAGACAGAGGCAACAGAGAGGGTGAGTCATTTTTCAAAGGTCACAAAGCTTTCAAGTTGCCACACTGGAACTGAAACCTCGCCATCAAGGTCCACAGCCCATGCTCTGAAACAGTTAAAAACCAGAGTCTGCCCCCAAAGGAGAAATACAGAGACAATCCCAGGGTCTTGACTTGGTCTGTGCACTCCGGAGAGGATATACTCTGCCCTAGGTTGATTTTGTCCAGATTTATTTGCTGATGACCCCAAATTTACTTCTCAGACTTATTTGTGCAGCTGCCCCCTTGATATCCCTACTGAGATGCCCAATATGCCTCTCAAACTTAATATGCCTCTCAAACTTTACATGCCCCCCAAACTCATCATCTTCCCCTTTCCCCTCTCTCCATCCCCATCCTAGAACCAGTAACCTGGTCCTTCCCTTAGCTTGGCCCCCAAACCCCAACATCCTCTGCCTCACTCCCTGTCACGCACTAGTGGAATCCATCAGCAGATTTTCAGATTACACCCAGCCTTCTGCCCCACTTGCCTTCTGCCACCACTGGTCTAGCCTCAGGGCCTCTCCCCAGAGTTTGCCCATGTCCTAACCAGGTACCCTGGTTCCTCTATCAGTTTCTTTACAACACTGTAGCCTTAGCGCTCCTACTATGATGCAAATTAGAAAATGCCACCTCTCCACTCAAAACCTTTCCATGCTCAAATACGTGCACACGTGTTCAGAGCAGCAACGTTCATAGTAGCTAAAGGATGCAAATTGCCTGTGTCCGTAAACAGATGAATGAATAAGCAAATTCCATTTATTCCCATGGTGGAATATTATTCAGCCATGAAAAGGAACAAGTGACTTCCTCGACAACATGGATGAACCTCAAAAACATGATGCTAATGAAAGCAGCCAGTCACAGACAGTTGCATATTATATGATTGCATTTGTATGAAATATCCAGAATAGGTGAATCCTTGCAGACAGATAGCAGGTGGACAGTGGCTGGCATCTGGGGGAGGAAGCATGCGAAGGAGCTGTTTAATGTGGGCAGTTTCCTTTGAAGATGATGGTAATGCTTCGGAACTAAAGTGGTAGTTGCACAGCATTGTGAATATACTAAATATCAATGAAATGTTTCCTTTAAAGTGGTTAATTTCACATTATGTGACTCTAACCTCAATAAATTATTGTTTAAAAAAAAATCCTCAATGGCTCTCTATTGATCCCAGAGAGAAGTTCAAACCCTGACAGTGCTCACAGGCTCTGGACCTCGGTCCCGAGGCCCTTGGCTCTTGCTTTGAGCCCTTGTCTACTCCCCATCCCTCCATTCCCCTCCTGACACAGCAGCTTCCACTCCTCCAAGAAGCTGGGCATGCTCCCTACACAGGGTTCTGCATTCCTCTTCCATTTTGCTGGACTCTCTTGTCTGAGACCCTCTTAAGAGTCCCCTTGCCCCGGTGGGTCTGTACTGATGTCTCTCTTTCTCCAACCGCCATGTTGAAAATGACAACTTCCCGTGCATCATTCCCATCTGCTCCCTGCCAAGCCCTCCTCCTCACTAAAGACATGATGCTCTTTTCTTATATCTCTGTTGACAGTTTCCCCCACCCAACCAGTGCTTCTGTGAAGGCAGAGAGTTTTGTCTGGGATTTTTGTTTTCATTTGTGCTCATTGCTGTCCTCCCACCGTTTAGTTCAGGGCTGGGCGATTGTTCTCTGTTGGGGTTAAGATAATAAATATTTTTGACAATGCAGACCACAATGCAGTCTCTGCTGTAGCTACTCTGTTCTATGGGTTGTGATGGTGGTTTAGTTGCTAAATTGTGAGACCCCCATGGACTGTAGCTCACCAGGCTCCTCTGTCCACGGGGTTTCCCAGGCAAGAATTTTGGAGTGGTTGCCATTTCTTTCTCCATATGGTCTATGTGGGATAGTTCAAAAACACCCACTGATGGTGTGTGAGTGAAGGAGCTTGGCCATGTGCTAGGCTAAAAGACTTCATTTTAAAAGTATGTATTTATTTATTTGGCCACATCAGGTCTTAGTTGAAACAGAGGGATCTTTCATTGTCTCGGGCTCCAGAGCATGCGGGCTCAGAAGTCCTTCAGCACGTGGGATCCCAGTTTCCCGACCAGGGATTGAACCCTTATCCCCTACATTGGAAGGCAGATTCTTAACCACTGGACCACCCAGGAAGTCCCTAAAACTTTGCTTGTAGACACTGAAATTTGAATTTCGTGTCATTTTCATGCATCATGTAGTATTTCTCTTCTTTTGACTTTTTTCCCAACTATTTAAAAATGGAAAAATAATCTTGGCTGGAGGGTCATGGAAACGTGTCAGTTGGATTGTTCCTCAGGCTATAAGGTGCTGACCCCTGATCTGAAACAGAGATTGACACATTGTAGGTGCTCAATAAATCCTTTCTGAATGAATGAATGAAGTGAGGGATAGTGGCTTCCCAGGTCCTCAGTGGTAAAGAATCTGCCTGCCAATGCAGGAGACACAGGGTTGGATGCCTGAGTCAGGAAGATATCCTGGAGGAGAAAGTGGCAGCCCACTCCAGTATTCTTGCCTGGAAAATCCTATGGACAGAGAAGCCTGGTCGGCTACAGTCCATGGGATTGCAAAGAGTCGGACATGACTGAGCATGCAAGCATGCACAGATGCACGTGAGGGATAGAGGGATTAACCAGGTAAGGAGGAGAGAGAACCATTGAGACGGAAGGAGTAGGATGGGAAAAGTTCTGATACAGAAAGGAAGGCAGGACTTCCCTGGAGGTCCAGTGCTTAAGAATCTGCCTGCCAATGCAGGGGACAGGGGTTGGAAAGCTGGTCTGGGAAGATTCCACATGCCTCACGACACCTAAACCCGTGAGCCACAACTACTGAGCCCATGTCCTGCAACGACTGAAGCCCGAGCACCTAGAGCCCATGCCCGCAACAAGAGAAGCCACCACAGTGAGAAGGCTGTGCACTGCAGCAAAGAGGAGCCCCTACTCGCCACAGCTAGAGAAAGCCCACCTGCAGCAACAGAGACCCAGAGCAGCCAAAAATAAATCAATAAATTTAGAAAAAAGAAGAAAGAGGAAGGCAGCTCAGCCCAGGGCAGCTGAAGTAGAGAAAGCTGAGTGCTGAAGATGAAGATGGAGAGGAAGCAGGGCCTTCGTTCACGGCTATTGTCACAGTGCTTCTGGGTAGTGATGACTAATGCTGATCCAGGGCTGACCTGGACGGGACACCCCTAGACATGCTTCAACAATAACTTCATCCTTCCAGCTCTCCCGTGGGGCAGGCACCATTCTTATCTTCCATCGAGGATAGTGAGGCAATTGAGGTACATAGGGGTTAGGTAACACACCCAAGGTCACACAGCTTGTAAATGGCCGAGGCAGGAACCAAACCCAGGCAGTCTGCCTCCAGAGCCATTCCCCCAGGCACTGGGCTCTCACAGCTAAGCAGGATCACCTTAGATAGTAAATAAAATGCAGGAACTCCAGTTAAATACAAATTTCGGATAAACAAGGAATAATACTTTAGCATATTTTAATGTCTGGTACAATATTAGGGACATACTTGTGCTAAATGGGTGGGTCAGACAGTAAAGGATCCGCCTGCAATGCGAGACACCCAGGTTTGTTCCCAGGGTCAGGAAGATCCCCTGGAGAAAGGAAGGGCAATCCACTCCAGTATTCTTACCTGGACAATTTCATGGACAGAGGAGCCTGGTGGACTACAGGCCATGGGGTCACAAAGAGTCGGACAGGACTAAGGGACTAACACTTTATGCTAAATGTTTCTCCACTGTTTATCTGAAATTCAAATTTAACCAGATGTCTTGTATTTTACCTGGCAATTCTATGACAGAACCCAAGACAGAGCAGAGCTCAGTAAATGCTGAGTATGAGGACTAGACTCTCTCTTGTCAGTCTGGCCTGTTGTGCTCCCAAGAAGGCCAGCAGTGGAAAGTGCAGGCATTCCAAGTGTGGGGTGGTAGCATCACATGAATGGCCTCAGAGACGCTCAGTGCAAAGGAGCAAGCTGGAGATGGGGGACCATACTGCGAGCACCCTGGCTGAGAGTCAGACACCCTGGTTCCTCTGTCTTTTTCGATGATGTGTCACTCCTTGGGTTTTGGGTGAGAATCAGAAGCCACCTGGTGACGTGCACAGGACCAGGCAACAGGACAGGGAGGCAGAGTCCATCTGGCCTCCCGCTGTCTGCAGGGTGTGATGACTTTTACTGTAATTCAGAGGAAAACTCATCCTTGCAGCTCGGGTCTTCACTAAGGAGACAGAGAAGAAGTCTTCTCTGCTGCTTCCTTCTCTGCAGCTGCAAAAGAGGGCTGGAGGGTGGTGGGTGAGCTGCAGTCATCATCCAGAAATGTTTCAGGGTCCTCAAACTCACCCAGCTTCTGAATTGAAAGGGTGGGGGACGGGGTGATCATGAGACTTTGAGGCAACAGACGCATCTTCTGTAAGCAGAGCCTTTGCTAATGACGTCATCAATATACTCACTGATTTTAGTAATATTCTCTGTTTATTTTGTGTGTTGGGGGTGAAGAGGTGCAGTGTGGGCCACATGGCTTGTGGGATCTTAGTTCCTGGACCAGGGATTGAATTCAGGGTCAAGGCAGTGAAAGTGCTGAGTCCTAACCACTGGACCGCCAGGGAACTTCAATACACTCCTTGAATCCACCCTTTCCACTTGCTCATTAGAACAGTTTTTTTGCCCAAACTTACAACTGCTGAACAGTTTTGGGGGAAGAGTGTCAGGCATGGCCTGGGGAGGGGGCCAGCTATCACCTTCAGAGTTTTCTCTTTTTGAGGATCCAGGTGATAAGCTTGTGGGCAGGGCTTTGTGAAGGGGGCTGGGAAACCATACTTACGTAGAGCAAAGTGGCTTAAACCTTGAAAAAGTTGGAAAGTATTAGGTGTGTCTATTGGAATCAGGCAGGTACATGATTTAAGAGAACCTCATGTGTTACAGTAGGGAGTAGTGGGGACTGGGGCAAATTGGAGACTTTGTGTCTCATCTGAAAGGGAGACTGCTACTTAACCTTGCCTGAAAGTTGCTATTGGTGAAAGTGTGTCAGAAATTCCAACTTTTCAACTTAAGTTGGAAATCTAGAGTTTTTAAAATGTAGGTTCTCTTAAATTCTAAATATTGTTGACTAAACAAAAGAAATGTATGGGACTTCCCTGGTGGCCCAGTGGTTAAGACATTGAGCTTTCACTACAAGGAGTGCAGTCTTGATACCTGGTCCCAGAACTAAGATCCCACATGCTGCACAGTGTGACAAAAAAAGAAAAAGAAATATAATATCATGTAAGAAAACAGAATACATCTGTGGGCCAGATTTGACCTAAGGACTGCTAGTTTATGATTTCTTATTAAAATAGACTACAGTCTCTGTGTGTACCAAGAGCTACAACTATAATTCACGGGCATGTAGAGAGATGTGAGGTGCAGTGGATAAACACAAGTACACTTACACAGGTACACACAGTGAGAAAAGATGGGTTGGAGAAATTTTATTCAAAATTGAGCAATCAGAAAATCTAGATAGAAAGTATTATACCCTAGAGTCCATGATTAACTCTAACTGCAGTCTGACTTATAATGTAAGCGCTCTTACAGTGAGCGCTTACTGGGTGACCAGCTGGACTCTTGAGATTGCATCAGCTCCAATCCCATCTTCAGGAACATCCTGAAAGGTAAGAGCTGCTATCATCAGCCTCCTTTTGCAGATGGGAAAACTGCTTTAGATTTTCACCGGCCAAGCATCTCTATCCAGTTCTTAGAAGGGCAGAGGGAGGAGAGGTGCAGANGGGCCAGATTTGACCTAAGGACTGCTAGTTTATGATTTCTTATTAAAATAGACTACAGTCTCTGTGTGTACCAAGAGCTACAACTATAATTCACGGGCATGTAGAGAGATGTGAGGTGCAGTGGATAAACACAAGTACACTTACACAGGTACACACAGTGAGAAAAGATGGGTTGGAGAAATTTTATTCAAAACTGAGCAATCAGAAAATCTAGATAGAAAGTATTATACCCTAGAGTCCATGATTAACTCTAACCGCAGTCTGACTTATAACGTAAGCGCTCTTACAGTGAGCGCTTACTGGGTGACCAGCTGGACTCTTGAGATTGCATCTGCTCCAATCCCATCCTCAGGAACATCCTGAAAGGTAAGAGCTGCTATCATCAGCCTCCTTTTGCAGATGGGAAAACTGCTTTAGATTTTCACCGGCCAAGCATCTCTATCCACTTCTTAGAAGGGCAGAGGGAGGAGAGGTGCAGAGAAACTCACCCAGGGGATGTTCTGATTTGAAGGATGCTCCTGTTTCCCTCCTTGAAAGATACCGACCCTGGGCTTCCCTGGTGGCTCAGTGGTAAAGAACCCACCTGCCAATGCAGGAGACACGGGTTCGATCCCTGGTCCAGGAAGGTCCCACACGCTGCAGAGCAATTAAGCCCATGGGCCACAACTACTGAGCCTGTGCTCAAGAGCCCAGGAACCACAATTACGGGAGCATGTGCTCTGCAACGAGAGAAGCCACCACAATAAGAAGCCCATACACTGCAAAGAAGAGTAGTTCCCACTCATCACAGCTAGAGAAGTGCCTGTTCGGCAACAAAGACCCAGCCAGCACAGCCAATAAATAAATAAAAGTATTAAAAAAAGAAAAGAAAGGCTCTGATCCTACCTGGAGGATCCTGAATGCCAGCGCATGTGACACACTGTCTCCTTCTACGAACTGCTGAAAGCTGGTTGTGTATGCTCCTAGGTGTGTTTAGGCCAGCTGCATCTGTTACTGTCAGTACATGATTTAATAAAATAGAATCTCAACCAGGGAAATATGAATGCAAAATTGTTTCTGTGAAAAAATACTTGGCATGCTTTGGAAAAATTTAATCAAAGCAGGTTTGCCCAAAATATGACCTTCAAAGTCAATGTGGACCAGACAACTTAAATATATGAGCAATAAATCACAGGATGCATAAAAGAATCCTGGGCTTGGATTGTTCCTGAGATGCTTTTGTGATCTCATTGCCCATTACAGACACATGAAATCACACGAGTGCCTTTTGGACAGGGTTTTGTAATTTAGAAAGTGGAAGACCTGTCAGGAGACGCACTCCCAAGAAGGGAACTCATTCCTGCATCAAACTGCTGGCAAGTAAATGCGCATTTCCATATTTTTAAGTTAAAGGAAATGATTTCTGTCTTTTTGCATTAACTCATTATTGTATCAGATGATTTGGCTTCTGGCTGTTCTCAAATTCCCACAGCTGAAATAATATGAGTAGGACATTTGTTGTTGCCGTTCAGTTGCTCAGTCATGTCTGACTCTTTGCGACACCAGGCTACCCTGTCCTTTTCAAACTCATGTCCATTGAGTTGGTAATGCCATCCAACCATCTCATCCTCTATCGTCCCCTTCTCTTGCCTTCAATCTTTCCCAATGTTAGGGACTTTTCCAATGAGTCAGCTCTTCACATCAGGTGTCCTAAGTATCGTAGCTTCAATTTGAGCATCAATCCTTCCAAAGAATATTCAGGGTTGATTTCCTTTAGGATTGACTGGTTTGATCTTGCAGTCCAAGGGTCTCTCAGGAGTCTCCTCCAGCACCACAGTTTGAAAGCATCAGTTCTTTGGCTCTCAGTCTTCCTTATGGTCCAGCTCTCATATCTGCATATGATTCAGACATGGGCCACATAAATTATTTTTGAAATTCAACAAGTCTACATTCAGACAGATCTCATTTCACTGTACTTCCCAGATTTTGCATTTTTATAAACAGAAGTTCTGTGGCAACTCTGCCACAGGTCTATGTTTGCCATTTTTCAAAAAACATCTGTTCACTTCATGTCTGCTGCTGCTGCTGCTGCTAAGTTGCTTCAGTAGTGGGACTCTGTGCGACCTCATAGACGGCAGCCCACCAGGCGCCGCCGT
Organism: Redunca redunca; assembly: GCA_006410935.1. Taxonomy (NCBI): domain Eukaryota; kingdom Metazoa; phylum Chordata; class Mammalia; order Artiodactyla; family Bovidae; genus Redunca; species Redunca redunca. Next base: position 936,692 of record SJYQ01001156.1, on the reverse strand, counting down.
CCCTGGGATTCTCCAGGCAAGAACACTGGAGTGGGTTGCCATTGCATTGTCACTTATGTAACGTTTTGGTAATTCTCATATTTCAAACTTTTCCATTATTATATGTGTTATGATGACCTCTGATCAGTGATCTTTGATGTGATTATTGCAAAAAGATGATGACTCATTGAAGCCTCAGATGATGGTTAGCACTTTTTTTTTTTAGCAATAAGAGAGTTTTAAATTAAGATGTGAATATTTTAAATTAAAAAAAATTTTTTTGATGTGGGCCATTTTTACAGTCTTCATTGAATTTGTTACAATATTGCTTCTGTTTTATGTTTTGTCTTTTTGACCTCTAGGCATGTGAGATCTTAGCTCCCTGACCAGGGATTGAACCTGCACCTCCTGCATTAGAAGACAAATCTTCACCACTGGACCACCAGGGAAGTCCTTGTGCATGTTTTTTTTTTTAGACATAATGCGATTGTGCATTTTCAGACTACAGTTTAGTGTAAATATAACATTTAAATGCACTGGGAAATCAAAATGTTCATGATTTGCTTTATTGTGGCATTTGCTTTTTTGAGCAGGGTCTGGAACCAACTTTGCAATATCTCTGAGGTCTGCCTGGATAAGTGAAAAGGAGGCTCCCTGAGTTTCTGTCAGAAGTACTCTGTGGGAGATTTTGCTGCGTAACCGGGTTTCTGTTACTACAGCATGGTCCTCTGTTCTCCCACGAGTTGTTTCAGGGTACCGTCTTCATCGTCTTGATATCCCCACCTGCCTGACTTCACCTGAAGTGTGCCCTGAATGCCCTTCCCCCATCCACCTGCAGAGACCCACTGACGGCTTTTGATCAGAGCACAAGATGCATCTGATCAGTATGCACTGATTTGAAGGGCAAAGGGTCAGTTTGCAGGGAAAAACTCTCTATCCCAACTGAATCTCATTACAAATACAGAATGAGGGCAGGAGGGCAAGCTGTCTTACCAGGTTTCCTTTGGGTGGAACTGTCTCAAAGAACACTAACTAAATCCACAATGTTATTTTTAAATTTAATTTTTTATATTGGAGTATAGTTGATTTACAATGCTGTGTTAGTCTCAGGGGTACAGCAAAGTGATTCAGTTATACATATATGTAGACCCACTCTTTTTTCAGATTCTTTTCCCATTTAGGTTATTATGGAATATTGAATAGAGATTTATGTGCTATAGAGTAGGTCCTGTTTATCTCTTCTAGCCAGTGTGGTGTGTATCTGTTAATTCTAAACTCTTAATTTATCCCTCCCTCCACCTTTCTCCTTCAGTAACCATAAGTTTGTTTCTGAAGTCTTGTGAGTCTGTTTCTATTTAGTAAATGAGTTCACTGGTGTTTCAAAGAGTCTACAAACAATAAATGCTGCAGAGAGTGTGGAGAAAAAGGACTCCTCCTGCGATGTTGGTAGAAATATAAATTGGAAAACAGTATGGAGGTTCCTTAGAAAACTAAAACATTATACTACCATATAATGTAGCAATCGCACACCTGGGCATATATCCAGGGAATATCCTAATTTGAAAAGATACATGTACCCAGTGTTCATAGCAGTGTTATTTACAATAGCCAAGGCATGGAAGCAACCAACATGTCCATTGGCAGATGAATGGATAAAAAAGATGTGGTACATATATGTAATGGAATACTACTCAGTCATTAAAAAGGATGGAATACTACCATTGGCAGCAACATATATTGGATCTAGAGATTATCATACTAAGTGAAGTAAGTCGGACAGAGAAAGACAAGTATCATATGGTATCTCTTATATGTGGAATCTAAAAAAGTGACACAATTTTCTTTTTTTTTTTTTAAANGACAGAGAAAGACAAGTATCATATGGTATCTCTTATATGTGGAATCTAAAAAAGTGACACAATTTTCTTTTTTTTTTTTTTAAATTTTTATTTTAACTTTAGTTTACTTTACATTACTGTATTGGTTTTGCCAAACATCAACATGAATTCACCACGAGTGTACAAGCGTTCCCAAACATGAATCCCCTCCCACCTCCCACCCCATGCCCTCTCTCTGGATCCTCTCCTTGCACCAGTCCCAAGCATCCTGCATTCTGCATCTGATATCAACTGGCAATTCGTTTCTTACTTGATAGTATACATGTTGCAATGCCATTCTCCCATCTCATCCCACCCTCTCCCTCTCTCTCTCCCCCAGAGTCCAAAAGTTCTCTCTATAGATCTGAGTCTCTTTTGTTGTCTCGCATACAGGGTCATCATCCCCATCTTTCTAAATTCCATATATATGCGTTAGTATACTGTATTGGTGTTTTTCTTTCTGGCTTACTTCACTCTGTATAATCGGCTCCAGTTCCATCCATCTCCTTAGAACTGATTCAAATGTATTTTTTTTAATGGCTGAGTAATACTCCATTGTGTATATGTACCACAGCTTTCTTATCCATTCATCTGCTGATGGACATCTAGGTTGTTTCCATGTTCTGGCTATTATAAACAGTGCTGCGATGAACATTGGGGTACATGTGTCTCTTTCTATTCTGGTTTCCTCGGTGTGTATGCCCAGCAGTGGGATTGCTGGGTCATAAGGCAATTCTATTTGCAATTTTTTAAGGAATCTCCACACTGTTCTCCATAGTGGCTGTACTAGTTTGCATTCCCACCAACAATGTAAAAGGGTTCCCTTTTCTCCACACCCTCTCCAGCATTTATTGCTTGCAGACTTCTGGATCGCAGCCATTCTAACTGGTGTGAAGTGGTACCTCATTGTGGTTTTGATTTGCATTTCTCTGATAATGAGTGATGTTGAGCATCTTTTCATGTGTTTGTTAGCCATCCGTATGTCTTCTTTGGAGAAATGTCTATTTAGGTCTTTGGCCCATTTTTTGATTGGGTCATTTATTTTTCTGGAATTGAGCTGCATAAGTTGCTTGTATATTTTTGAGATTAGTTGTTTGTCAGTTGCTTCATTTGCTATTATTTTCTCCCATTCAGAAGGCTGTCTTTTCACTTTGCTTATATTTTCCTTTGTTGTGCAGAAGCTTTTAATTTTGATTAGATCCCATTTATTTATTTTTGCTTTAGTTTCCAGAATTCTGGGGGGTGGATCATAGAGGATCCTGCTGTGATTTATGTCGGAGAGTGTTTTGCCTATGTTCTCCTCGAGGAGTTTTATAGTTTCTGGTCTTACATTTAGATCTTTAATCCATTTTGAGTTTACTTTTGTGTGTGGTGTTAGAAAGTGATCTAGTTTCATTCTTTTACAAGTTGTTGACCAATTTTCCCAGCACCACTTGTTAAAGAGATTGTCTTTACTCCATTGTATATCTTTGCCTCCTTTATCAAAGATAAGGTGTCCATAGGTGTGTGGGTTTATCTCTGGGCTTTCTATTTTGTTCCATTGATCTATATTTCTGTCTTTGTGCCAGTACCATACTGTCTTGATGATTGTGGCTTTGTAGTAGAGCTTGAAGTCAGGTTAGTCTATGAATACATCAGGGCTTCCCTGGTGGCTCAGTGGTAAAGAATCTGCCTGCCAGTACAGGAGACATGAGTTCGACTCCTGGGTGGGGACAATCCCTTGGAGAAGGAAATGGCAACCCACTCCAGTATTCTTGCCTGGGAAATCCAATGGACAGAGAAGCCTGGTGGGCTATGGTCCATGAGGTTGCAAAAGAGTTGGACACATTTAGCAACTAAACAACAACAACAGCAATGAATGCATCACCTGCCAATCCTCTAGGACAACTTGCCAATGTCCATCCTCACACTTCAAAGCCCTCCCTTTGAATCTGGCTGCGGATTCAGAAGGTACTTATTAGGGCCATAGTTATTTTCTAGGGAAAGCTGGAGGTGAAGTGCGGTGGGGTGGTCCCTGCTTAATTTCCTCTGCTCTCTGTCTTGCTGATAAAGATGTGTGCTGATAAAGATGTGTCTTTTCCATCCAACAAAGCTTCAGACGAATGTAGCTCAGACGCCACAGTCTGAAACAACTTAAAGTCTATTTTTAAAGAAATACATAGATGAAAATCTCATTACCTTCCACGCTGGACTTTATGGGAATGAGATTGAGGACATCCAAATCAAAAGGCTTTGGGGCTGTTAAAAATTAAGGAGAGGGACTTCCGTGGTGGTCCAGTGGTTAAGAATCCGATTTCTGATGCAGGGGACATGGGCTCAGTCCCAGGTTGGGGAATTAAGATCCCATAGGCTGCTGGGCAACTAAGCCCGCACACCGCAACTAGGGAGCCTGTGCAACACAATGAAGAACCCATGTGCAGCAACTAAGACCCAGCACAGTCCCAAAAATTAAAAAAAAATTAAAAATATAAATGATTTTTAAATAAAAAAAAAAATTAAGGCGAGAGATAAAAATCTGTTATGTGGCCATATATTTCCAGAAATGTCAACCTTTCCTCCTTGCCCTAGGACTACAGGAAGTCAGTACTCTGGTACTGGGTTGAATAGCACCCTCCTCCACCCCCCGCCCCGGCAAACTCATGTGCACCTAGCATCTGCCAAGGTGATCTTATTTGGAAACAGTCTCTGCAGATGTCAAGAGTTAAGGATCTTGAGATGAGATCACTTGAATAAATCCAATGACGTGTGTCTTTATAAGAAAAAGGAGACAGCGATTAGGACACAGAAAGATCCAGAGATGAGGCCGTGTGAAAACCAAGCCAGAGATGGGGTGATGTGGCCATAAGCCCAGGAGCCCGGGGCCACCAGCACCTGGGAGAGGCAGGCAGTCTCCACCCCCGGAGCCTCTGGAGGGAGCGAGCTTCTGCTGACACCTTGATTTCAGGCTCCAGGGCTGTGAGAGAGTAAACGCCTGTTTTTGGAAGCCCCTGCAGTTGTAATTTGCTTTGCCAACCCCAGGAAACTAATATAGCACCTCAGTCTGCAGTGTAAGCCTCCCAACGCTAAAATACGTTTAATTTCCGACAGCCCTAGCCACCTTCTGTTGATATTTTTCTCCTGGTTCTCTTTATATTTTGGCCTGCTTATCCTTCCAGATAAAATCTAGGGATCACTCTGTCCTATGGGCAGGAGCACTTGGGTCAGACCAGGTCAAATTCTGATCTCACCGCTTAGGAGCTGCTTGATCCATCTTGCTGAGCCGCAACCTTCTCATCTGTAAAATGGACATAAATAAGAACAGTTCCCAACTCAAGGATTTGTGTGAAGGGTACTATGGGACCACGTGAGCCTGAGTGGGTGGAGTGTCTGGGGCTTGGCGAGTGCTGGTGAGAAGTGATGATAACAGTGGTAAGAGTTGGAGATGACAGAGTTGTTCCCTCTGTCTGTAACACAGCGCCAGGGTAAGAGGACCCTGTTCCAGGCCCTTCCTCATGCTCCAGGTGCACACGGTGGGGAAAACCCACCCATCCTCATCCAGAGAGGTTTTGGGCAGAGGCTGGAGGGTGCTGCTGGCTCAGAGCTCCCTTGGACCTGTTCCCTTAGGCTTCCCAGCACCCTAGGGGAGGCTGCTCAGACTGCATCCTCCAACTCAGCAATCCTGACTGCCCACCCCAACCTCGCCCCAGCAAAGCTCCAGGGCCACTGCCCATGGGTGTGGTGGTTCCAACTGGCCTTCGTTGGGACCTGTCCAGATTTACTGGCAGAGCTGAAGGGAGGGAGGGAGCGCTAGGCTCAGATAAGCATCGGTTTGCAAACAAACAAGCTGGGAAGTTTGGCTCAGCCTCACCGCCTTCCTGGTGCTATCGCTGCCCCCGCAGGTGCTTAGAAGTACTGCCAAGGTCTCTAGGGAACAGAGAGGTGAATCCCTGGGTCACTGGGCAGTGACTGTGGCACAGCACTTTTTGTCTCGAGCTCCATTGGGTCTAGTTCAGGAGGCGGGCAGAGAGCAGAGGTGGCCAGGCGTGGACGTGTGGACCCTGGGGTGGGCAGGAAGGGAAGTAGCAGCCTCATGGGTGTAGCCAGTCAGGCAGAGATCTCAAGGGGCAGCCACCAGGGACAGGGACTGTTACCTGTCCGTTCTCACTATTGCCACCCGCAATTTAGGGGGTTAGAAAATGCTTGCAGAGCCTGTTATATTGTTCCCATGAAGCGGAGGCTGGAACCAGGGGAGCTTTGGGGGCAGCCAAGATGGACAAAGCATCAGTGTGGTGTGGCCACATCTCCTGCTCAGCCCAGGTGTGAGGCTCTGCTGGGCGGGAGAGAGGGTGAGAGCCAAGCACCAGGGAAGAGGGGAGGGTCTGTTTTCCCGGCATCAGGCCCAGGAATGGAGAAAGTGAAAGTGTGAAAGTGTTACTCACTCAGTCATGCCTGACTCTTTGTGTCCCCGTGCACTGTAGCCTGCCAGGCTCCTCTGTCCATGGGATTTTCCAGGCAAGAATACTGGAGTGGGTTGCCATTTCCTTCTCCAGGGAATCTTCCCAACTCAGGGATAGAGCCTCCATTTCTTACATTGGCAGACAGATTCTTTACCACTGCCACCTAGGAAACCTATATATATTAATATATGTATATAACCATATATATTGTTGGTTGTATATAACCCTATATATATATATATTTATATGTATGTATGTATGTATATGACTTCCCTGGTGGCTCAGATGGTAAAGCGTCTGCCTACAATGCAGGAGACCCAGGTTCAATCCCTGGGTTGGGAAGATCTCCTGGAGAAGGAAATGGCAACCCACTCCAGTATTCTTGCCTGGAAAAATCCCATAGACAGAAGAACCTGGTAGGCTATAATCCATGGGGTCGCAAAGAGTCGGACACAACTGAGCAACTTCATATATATATTTATATATGGGCTTCCCAAGTGGCTCAGTGGTAAAGATCTCACCTACCAATGCAGGAGACATAAGAGATGCGGGTTCAGTCCCTGGGTCAGGAAGATCCCCTGGAGGAGGGCATGGCAACCCACTCCAGTATTCTTGCCTGGAAAATTCCACGGATGGAGCCCAGCAGGCTAAAGTCCATAGGGCTGCACAGAGTCGGACACAACTGAAGCAACTTAGCATGCGGGCACATATATAATACAGTATAGTTCAATTCAATTCTGTTCAGTCGGTCAGCCAGTCATGTCCGACTCTTTGTGACCCCATGGACTACAGCACGCCAGGCTTCCCTATCCATCACCAACTCCCAGAACGTGCTTATAGCAATTATACTACAGTTGCTTTACTATGTAGTGTTAATTTCTACCATGTAGCAAACTGGAGGCTCTGAGCGAAAGTCTAGCCCAGGCCTCTTCCTGGCTCTAGGGGCTGCCTGATCCTGGGTGTCCCTGGACTTGTCTCTTCGGACTCCATCTCTGTCTTCATGTGGCCTCTCTTCTCTGTGCCTCAGATATTCCTCTTCTTTCTCTGATAAGGACATTCATCACTGGATATAGGGCCCAACCTATAACTCTACAGTGACCCTTAACTAATTACATCTGCAGAGATTCAATTTCCAAGTCAGGTCCTGTTCACAGGTTCCAGGGGTTATAATTCAGACTTATCTTTTGGGGGGACTCTATTCAATCCTATTTAATCCACTACAATTCCCATGACAGTATTAGTGTTATTCACTGATCCAATTATCTACTTCTGCATAATAAACCACTTCCTGTGTACTGGTGTAAGACAGCAACTGTTTCAAGACTCAGGGATTCTGTGGGCTAGGAATTCAGATGAGACACAAGAGGATGGCTTTTCTCTGCCCGTGATGTCTGGGGAATCAACTAGGGAGCCTTAAAGATTGGGGAGACCTGAACAGCCAGAAGTGGGAAACACCTGGAGGCTTTCTCACCCGTTTGTCCAGTCCCTGGACTGCAGCGACTCAGAGGCCGAGGCCCCTGGCTTTTTCTGTGGAACGTCCACGTGGTCTCCTCATGTGCCTTGGGCTTCCTACATCATGGCAGCCACAGGCCAAGACATCGGCTCCTGGACAGACTCTTAGAGAGCTGAGGTTCCAGGTGGGTGCTGTGTGGCCCCCGACCTGGCCTTGGTTTCAGGCAGTGTCCCTTCTATCCTATTCCTTTGATTAGAAGAGAATCATTATGGCCAGCCCAGATCCAAGAGCAGAAGAATTAGGCCCTGTGTCTTAATGGGGAAATGGCAGAATCACACTCAGGAAAGCTCGTGGGGTGAGAAGTACTATATGTTCACCTTTGGAGAACAGAGGCTGCTGCATCTCAGAATTAAAGACAAGAAATTGAAGTATTTGTTGTTGCTGTTTAGTCCCTAAGTTGTGTCCAACTTTATGCGACTCCATAGACTGTAGCCCGCCAGGCTCTTCTGTCCATTGATTGGATTGCCCAGGCAAGAATACTGGAGTGGTTTGTCATTTCCTCTTCCAGAGGATCTTCCCAACCCAGGGATCAAACGCATGTCTCCTGTGCTGGCAGGTGGATTCTTTCCTACGGAGCTGCCAGGGAAGCCCAGTGGAGACATCCGGAGGGGAGAGATGTTCCTGGCCTCCCACGACTCGGGTGGTGGGGGCAGGCGTCTGCCTTCAGAGCCTGCGTTCCTAACAAATGTGGTACTTGCTCCACCTGGGGCCACCTGCCCTGCATCACCCTCTGTGTTGGTTCTGTGGTAGATGGAAGGAACCGGCACGCCTCCTAAGATACTGCTTTGCTGGCCCACCTGGCCTTATCCATGAGGATGGGGGACCGCTGACAAACTGAGGACTTCTCAGGGGAAGCCTTGGTACCTTGGGGAATTCTGAAAGGCAGGAAGGATTCTAATTCTTTAGTTGAGAGCAAAATCAGATACTTCAAACCTGTGTATCTGTCCCAACCTCCTCAGATGATGCTTTAGCAGTGAGGTCAACCCCTAACAGGAAGCTTTAGGTGTTTAGGTAAGAATTCATCCTCCCTTGTGTCCAGCCTGATTCACCACCACGTCCTACCACAAGTTAGAGTGGAGAAGGTGACCTAGTGGTCATTTCTATAGCGCCTTTGTGCAAATTAGGAAAACATACCCCTTTGGGGCTGACTCAGCCACCCCAAAATGAGGGTTAGCTAGCAAACAATGGTTGGTGTGGATTAGAAAGAAGTACCCCTTCCTCTGTCTGCTCAACTAGTGCCATAGGCAGTGTGCAACCTGCTCAACAGCCCATAGCAACCCTGAGTGATAGGAATCCTCGCTTCCTTTCCAGCTTATGGGACTTTGTAAAACCAGGGTCACCTTGAAAGTCCCCATACCCTCAGAGGTTCCTTAGAGTTACTGAGATTCAGAATGTCTGGATGGGAGGCTCAGCTCAGCCTGTCCTGGTCAGGTTTCACACTGAAGCCACCATTATAAACATGGGACAACACTAGAAACTCTTCTTTGTTGTAAATTATCTTGTCTTCTTTTTTTTTTTTCATTTTTTTCTGGCTAAAATGTTAAAAAAAGAATTGGCATAGACTCAACTTATCGTTTTATTTCAATCACCAAAGTACTATTCAAAATGAAAGCAAGAAGTTTTGCACTAAATAAAAGGATTTGATTAATGTTTCATTGTGGCAGACAGGATGGGTGGAAAATAAACCAGCATTAAAGACTGAGGGGCAGCAGGGCTCTCCCAAATGGCTCACGTGTTAAATTTTTAGGAATTTTGTGAACCAGTTGATATCAAGTTGGCAGCTTGAACTTGGCTATGGTTGGAGTATTTACACTGCAGATATTGACAAGTGCGTCAGAGGAGGGCAATTGTTTTGTAAAAACCGTTGTTAACACTTGCCAGCCCATTAGCAGCTCAGAGTCAGAATGCCTGTGTCCGGGTTTTGCTTGTGCTATGAATAGTCACTGGGGCAGCTCCCCTTATTCATGTTTACAGTAGGAATAAAGGGACTTCCCCAGTGGCCAGGTGGTTAAGAATCCACCTTTGCAATGCAGGAGAGGTGGGTTCAATCCCTAGTCAGGGAACTCAGATCTCATATGCCTTACAGCAGCTAAGCTGAGCCTCTCAACTGCTGAGCCTACACACTGCAGCTAAGACCGACACGGCCAAGGAAATAAAGAGATAAACATTAAAAAAAAAAAAAAAAGGAATACAAATAATTGACTCCACCTGCAGCACAGAATTGCTGTTAGAAGCTGATCTGAGGAAGTGCTTTGTTTATTAATTTTTTGTTTTAACTTAAAAGATGCATAGGAAGGAGGTAGAGGGCGTGTTTTGAAAGAGGAGTCCTCAGGAAGTCTGAGAGTGAGTCCCCAAGCCTCTGAACAGCGTACTTCTTGAGGCAGATCTGATTTCTCTGGTCACCACATGGCCTGTCTACACCACCTTCTGGACATCCAGGCATACCCCGCTCTGCCTTCTTTCTGGTCCCCACTGAGACCCCAGCCCTGAGGTGTAATTAAAGCAAAGGTTCCCAGACACTTGAACCTGAGCAGAATGGTGTCAGTGGCTTGGAACGATCCAGGATGGAGGTGGCCTTGGAAGACCACAAAGCACAGGATCCTGGGCTAGGCTCAATCTCCCCAACCTGTTTCTTCATCTTCGAAGCAGGGAGAGGTGATATATGTCAGCATACCTGTCATCAAGAGCATGTGTACGCATCTCGGAGTGGGCTGCATCCCTGGGGGGTCTGGGATGGGTCTGGTTTGGAAGACAGGCTGCTCCGTCTGCTTCTGCAATTCCACCAAAAAGGCCTTGCTGCTGCACCCTGACCTTGTGTGTGTGTGTGTGTGTGTGTTTTAATTTATTTATTTAAAAAAGGTTTTGGCCTCTTCATTGCTGCCTGCAGGCTTTCTCTGGTTGTGGCGTGCGGGCTTCTCATTGCTGTGGCTTCCCTTGTTGTTGAGCAGAGGCTCAGTAGTTGCAGTACCCTGCCTTAGTTGCCCCACAGCCTGTGGGATCTTCCTGGACCAGGGATCAAATCCATGTCCCCTGCATTGGCAGGCAGACTCTCAACCATGCCACCAGGGAAGTCTATCCTTGTAGCTTTAATTCCGAGAAGTTGGTTTTGAGGCTGGAAAGGAGGCTGAGGAAAAGTCACTTTTATCATCTTGATGGTAACTCACGGAGCTTATGGGGACACCGAGGCACTGGGAGGGGGATGTGGGTGGAGAGAGAGGGAGGGGGTCACTGACCACCTGCCTCAGGGATGGAGCCCAACCTCAATGAGAGGACTCGGCCCAGGGATTCTTACAGACACCCCCCCCCCCCCCCCTCTTAAAATGAC